>LOEQ01001927.1:57479-97280 GCA_001685075.1 Bramus lutescens
CCATAGAACCTTCAGCTGGCGATGGATGGAGCTAGAGACAGAGACCCACATTGGAGCAAAGAACTTAAATAATGACTTTAAACGCTGAAGTTTTACTTTTTCCTCTCTGCTCCTTGTCCTTCCTCTCTCTCTTCCTCTAACAGCTCTTCCTCCTCCTGCCCTCCTTTATATTCTTTTATTTGGGCTTATGTTAAACTTGAGAAATTCTGAGGCAGATGGTAGCCAAGGTAATTTATTTATGGTTGTTGCTGAGTCATTTTCAATGAGATTCTACTGGAGACTACACAGATTAGTAAGACAGTGGTCCAGATGGCTGCGGTTACTAGAAAAGCATATTGAACATTATATTCAATGTGTATATATTATATCCATTATTAGGAAATGCCTTAAAGAGCTGGAAAACAATGAGTCTGTTACACATCATTGAATTTTGATGATAACAATGGCTTCTGGATGGTTCCAGATCTGAAGATAAAAAAGCAGATTTTTTTTCTTTGGTTGGTTGTTTTGTTGTTGTTGTTGTTTTCGAGTTAAAATTACTTTTACTGATTATGACAAACAGAGTCCCTAATATTGATTAGTAGTTTTGAATGAGTGACTGCTCATTTCCCAACTTCCTTGACTGTTAACATCTAAGACCACAAACTATCCAAGCCAGTATAGGGAGGAATATTTAGCAATGAATTAGAAGACCGTGGTTTAAGAGGCCAACACAAGTAGGTCTTTATTTCATAAAACCAACAAAGATGACCATTTTTAATGCCAAAACCAAATCTCATGGCATAAAGACTAAGGCCCATCTGAAAATTCTCACGTGTGTCTCTTCTCTCCAAAGCAGACAGTGTGCTGAAATGTTTGGATTTGCTATATCGTCAGTGATCAAATGAGCTAGCTGGTTGCCAAACAGATGTTGCAGGGTTTAAATACACTACTGTCTTGCTGAAGTGATTCATCGCCATGACACAGACCCTTGTTCTCTTTGTTAAAGGATATTCAAATCAATAGATTGCAGCGCATACAGGACCTATTTTTAGATTCATCTCATGGCTGATGCCTTGGAGAATGGAAAAGATAGAGCAAGAGGCAGCAACAATGCTTCCTGTTCCCATGGTCAGGCATTCTCTGACTCATTTCACAAAGGGGGGGGGAACACATCATCTCTAAAGACAGTTTCTATGGGGACACATCACCTTGCCCGTGGTTTCTTAGAGTCTTTTTCACAAAGGCAAAATAGCAGGAGATACTATCACCAGTCTAGAATATTACTAAGATTCATTCCCGTTTCTGCCAGTTACACAGGCAGTTGAAAATTTGGAGGAAGGGAGAGAATGGATCTGTGAACATCAGGTTGGATTTCTCAGAATGAGAATTGGTCTCAGGTCACAAAATCTTAAAATCTCACTGGCTAGAGGAAAGGGCTCTTGTGGTTCCCCGTCTTAACTACACTAGGTGAATATATGTATGTTGTTTAATCTTTAGAGGTTGATTCATGGGACATGGACCTCCCATCAACCCGAGGAAAAGCCCAGTGCAATAGCTTTAACACGCCACCAGGTGACAGTGTTTCTAAAATTAATATGATTCTACAGCACTCTGACTTGTTTCTGTATTTGGGATCACATTTTTACAGAGAGGTGAACGGACAATGACATCATTGCTGTTAAACAGCAAATCAAGCGATTAGCTCTATTCCTTCCCATGATTATAATTAATCTCTTTCTGAATCAGCGAGAATTGGTATCCAGACCATCATAGGAAAGTGGCTAAGCAGTTTGTTGGAAACTCCTCTGAAATTCTGGATCAGCTATGTGGAATCAAATCGAGGTGGAAACACAGAAACTATTGCTGTAAGATCACAGCAGGAAACAACGTTGAGGTTTGGATGAAATCATAGCAAAATTTAAAGGCTTATGTCAAATAATACAGAATTAAGTATTTGAGACTACATTGCTGAAGTAGTCACCAATTTAATTAAGTAATACTATAGAAGGGAAAGTATTAAACTGTAAGGAAAGTTGGGTTATTTAAAAGGAGAATCAGAAGCAAAGGAGAGGGTAAAGGAAACATGATTTTCTCCATAGACTCTGGGTTTGATGGGTAAGAGGAAGTTACCAGAGCCTCAATCGAGCTGTCATAAAATGGCTTTAGTTCTGTTGATTTCCACTCAAAGTATCTCATCTGTATTGACTGCCAAGATGACAGAGACTTTATTCTATTATATGAAAAGCTATTTAGAGTCAGTGGCAGAGCTGAAATTCAGATCCCTTGATTATAATCAGAGCTGTTCCCATTACACACAATTCCACTATGTTCTATAACCTCTATCTTGGGGCAGATGGAAGAGAGATGCCTTGAAGAGGGTAAGGAGAAAGGTGACAAAACATACACACACACACACACACACACACACACGGAAGTGGGGATTAGTAAATAAAGGTAAAACTCTGATTAACTTGAGAGAAAACAGCAACAGAGCCTCAGCTTTCTGCTTCATCTCTGTCTGTCTCCTCCACTGGTATCACATTCCTCCTCGTCATTGCTATGGCCCTCTCAGATCCCACGTGGAAGAAAGAAGAGTCCTAGCACCACCGAATGACTGAGGCAGTACGGCCATTGCACCTGGGAGTCCTCCTATGGGGGTCAGCCCAGTTTATATGAGACACGCAAGACTTACATCAGTGCACTTCTGTCTGACTCTCCTGGACACAGTTTCGGAGATGCTGAGATTGGCTTGTAAAAGATCTGGAGTTGGAATGGCCTTTCTGAGTTGTACAGCTTGTCGGTCAGAGAGACTTTTTACACCTGCTCACCGGTCACTGGGAGTAGACTGTACCAAGGGAAAGAACAGAAATTGACAAGTGGCTGTCTATTGTGGAATGGAAATCCGAGAACTAATCAGTTCAAAATCAGGAGTCATGAATGGTCTTAAAAACTTGGGAATGTGTCCGTCATCCTAAAAGGAATGGGCAGTACTGTGACCTGGATATGCTCAGCAAGACAAGTACTTTTCACCGCTATGGTAACATGTGGCCTGGAAAATGACTGAGTCTGGTTTTAAATACTCAGAGCATGGATATTAATAATTATAGAAGTTCTGTACATCCATTACAGGAATTTAAACACTGCTGATTTCAGCAAGAAGCTAAATATTAGCTCTATGTATATACATATACAAATCATAATTAGCATGCAATGAGTAAATGCCATCCCAGGAAGGTTCTACATTGGCAGATCCAGAAATTGTATGTAGACTTTAAGTTCATAAAAAGCATATTTTGGGTCTTTGATCTGATGACCTTGGCCTTTTGGGCACAGCCTAAATGACCCTAATCTGTGCTTTGTACCCCTAAAAACATAAAGATCATGCTATCCAACCAAATCCAGTCCATGTCCTGGCAGTTTCAGCCGCTATTCTCTCTGTTTATCATAGTGATTAGTTGCTCCCATCAATGTATGTTCCAGTCTTACAAGGGCCATGTCAAACAGTGATACAATAGGATATAGCCACCTGGTTTTTGTGAATGACATCCAACTCAGATGCCGTTCTTTTATCAAAGCAGCTTGAAAGTTTGTGGGTTTCTACATCATTATGAGTAATCCAAAATTTGACTGTGTGTCTTCTGTCCCACAATTCAGAAATTATCTTTGGAGAGGTGTTACCTGATGAGGCAATCTTTTCCTTTAGTTACAAAGTTTAATGTCATGTAATTATAGTTCCTAAGGTTCAATTATCGTTTCTAAAGTATGGGTGATGTCTAAGCCTGGATGTCAGAGTGCATGCTTAAGTTCTGAGAATCCTTCATGTTTTCTTCAATAATCTGTGAACTCTCAGCAGGTATGTCCCTTACCTGATTCTATTTTTTAAAAAGCACAGAAATGATGCCTCATTTTGTCTAAAATCAATTTCTTCAGTTTTTTCTTAAGTCAGTTTTCAAGTGCATTGCAGCAAATTTATTTATGTCATGCTTTGATAGTTCTATCTTTCTACTCTTTTAATGACTGTTCCTCTTTTTACTTTTCAGGGTTATCTTTCCTTATCTTTATCTTTTTTATTTGATCAAAAACTGCACGGATCTTTCTATTTTATTAGCTTTTGAAAGGAACTGTCTCTGAACTTTACTGATCTTGTTTATAACTTCCTCATTCATTTTACCAAGTTGATAAATTAACATGGTTGCTCTATGCACAACTTTCAGAATTTAATATGTAGCTCATCAATTTTCACTCTCCCTTCCTTAAAGCATATATATTCATAATACATGGCAAACCTTCTGTAAAAATAACTTTAGCTGAATCTTAAAACACTTGGTGTGCAGTATTCTCTTGAAGTTCTAAATATATGGGAATTTTTTTATTATAAACTCTTTCAGCTCTACTGCATCACTTATTCAATAATACACATTCTAGCTTCCTTGAATATCAAACTTGGAAAAGGAGAAGTCACTGCATTGTTATCAGAAATACTTTTGATGCTTTTTTATGTGGCCAGGATTTAAAACAAAATTTCTGTGCCTTGAAAGAATCTGTATATTTCCAAGTTTTTCTGTGTGGGGCTCTATGCATGCCTATCCATAACTTAGTCATGTTATTTACATTCTGGACATCATCAGTGTTTATTTCTTTTTCATAAATAAGGATCCAGGAAGAGTAAACTAAATAACAGAATGTGTATATTTGCCAATTATTTTTATCAATTTGGTCAAATTTGATTATAAAAACTTGAAGTTTTCTTCGGCTACATACAAATAGATGTTTATTATACTCTTTCAGCAAATCATTTTTGTCAGGTTACTGTTTTACATTGGCTTGATTTTCTTTTTTGTTTGTTGTTCATTGTTTTGTTTTAAACTATTGCTATATGTACATGGTTGTGAAGTACCTATATGTATTCCTATTCTCAAACTCACAAGTCTAGTGGGACTAATTTTGTGTGGCAATAGTGTACTTAGGAATATAGGTGAAGAAAATAGTTATGTCATAAAATTGGAGAGAGTGATCCACTGCCTATTAGTCTATGTTGCTGCTAAGTCTCCTTCCATTGCATTGGTGTTTCTTATTACCTACTTTCTTATTTTGAATAGTAACATTTCAGATAATGTCCTTTCCTTAGGAGTCCTTTAGTTTCATTACAAGGTAGCTTGGCCCAGAGTTACTTTTATTGATTCTCCATGGACTTTGGATATTAAAAAGTTAAAACTTTCTTGTGTGTTATTCCTTCAAATTTTAGTTTTTTACCCCTCATCTTTTGTCTTTTTTTCCGAAGGGTGGGGAGAAGCTGAAACTTCTATTAGATTAGTTTTGGGGTTAGTTAAGATACTCCATTGAAAAACTGAAGGAGACAGATACAGAATGAACACGCACACACACAGTTTTTAGAAGCCAGTTCACACTCATGATGGTCCTGACACATGTGAAAATTTCAGAGAAGACCGCTAGCTAGACATTCCAACAGGTACTCATATTACAGTCATGAATCTAAAAGCCAACTGGAGGAAAAAGCAAAATACTTCCATCTTTGTGTTAACACCTTTAATTTTCTTAAGGCTTAAATCATTTGGAGAAGGCCCAAATGAACCATAGAAGGTAATTTGTATTAGTAAAATTCAGTGATTTTGATGTTAATTATGTCTGAAAAACACCTTAAGGTAGAATACACACAGATACTTAATAATAAAGTTGGGTGTAATAGACTAGCCAAATTGACACCATAAAACCAACAATTGTGGGTTCTATACTTTATTGAGACACCATAAAGACAGCACACATAGGCTTTTCTCTTTAATAACATATATTAAGATGCATTGAACTAGTAAGTAAACAATATTTAACATTTAATATATTGATATTTGTTTTCCTGAATTCTGAATTATTTTCTCAGATATACATTCCAGTTCATTATTTCTACCTTCAACTTTTTTATGAAAGGTATAATTTACTCCATGCATTGCTTTTTTAAATGTATTATTTTTATTTTAAGAAATTGTAATAGCTACATTGTTGTAGGAAATATGGGCCTGTAGGTTGAAGATGGATGCTCCAACAATATAGAAGAACTTTGGGTGATTGTCCAGGCAATGAGATGTCAATTCTAAAGTTTTGGAAGTTGCTAACAATGCTCTTCCTGTTTACTTAGGTAATATTATATCCTTCTGGAGTCTTTGATGGATTTGAAGAATAGATAGTTATAGTTTTCCTTGATTATGATAAAGTAGATATAAATATTGTAACTGCAATTCTTACTTGGTACCTGTTTTGTTGTATGTAATTTTACTATGTTAAAGTTAAAACCTTCCTTTTTATTTAAAGATAAAAGGGGGAATGGTGTGAGAAGTCCTTCTGTATATGTGTTGCTTTTATTGGTTAATGAATAANGGTAATATTATATCCTTCTGGAGTCTTTGATGGATTTGAAGAATAGATAGTTATAGTTTTCCTTGATTATGATAAAGTAGATATAAATATTGTAACTGCAATTCTTACTTGGTACCTGTTTTGTTGTATGTAATTTTACTATGTTAAAGTTAAAACCTTCCTTTTTATTTAAAGATAAAAGGGGGAATGGTGTGAGAAGTCCTTCTGTATATGTGTTGCTTTTATTGGTTAATGAATAATGAATCTACCTTGGCCTGTGATAGAGTGAAGTAGAGCTAGGTGGGGAAAACTAAACTGAATGCTGGGAGAAAGAAGATGAAGTCAGAGAGATGCCATGTAGCCGAAACCTTGCCAGTAAGCCACAACCACATGGCAATACACAGATTAATAGAAATTGGTTAAATTAATATGTAATAGCTAGCCAGTAAACATCTAGAGCTAATAGGCCAAGCAGTGATGTAATTAATAAAGTTTCTGTGTGGTTATTTCAGGGCTGAGTAGCCAGGGACAAAAAGCGGCCTCCTACAACTTTATGAAATATTATTATTTCATTGTCACTTGTCTCGTAATCATCAAAACTTATTTTTTGTTGCTCCATTGTCTCTAATTTTATTATCAACTTAATTTGGTCTGACTTTTGGTTTAAATTTTCATAAAGTAAATATTTTATTCCCCTGAGGTGTTATGGTTATTTTTTAATCCTGTTAAGCAGAGTCACTTTCATAGACAGCAACCTGAGTCTTAGTCTTGTCAGGAATGACTTTTGCTGCTTCCTTTCTTGGATTATCCTATGAAGTCCTATGAGAACCCTTGAAGTCTACAGTCATCCCTTGTCATATCATGGCCTCAGCGCAACATATTCTAAAATTCTGAGGGACTCTCCTTATTCTCCTGAAAGAATAATGTACAACAGAGCTGCACTTAGTTAAAAGTGTATTTATAGATCAAAACACAAGTATCAACAATGCAAATCACAGTTACCTTTGCACCAAGTAGGTACACTGTGTACACTTGGTTCTTCTAATCAATAGCTTTTCAAATGCAGAGAAGTATGAGCTTAGTCTGACCACTAATGTGCAGAGACTCTGACTTGAGTCATTTTGATTACCACTTTCTCTTCTGAAAATTTTACAATCTGCCCACAATATCTTCTGGACTTTTTCACAGGTTCTATCTGATGAGATGAGACATTTATTTCCTTGTTCCTTAAAAAATTTCCTTGTTTTTCCCATCTTAAATATTCTCATCAATCAACCTCAAATTTTCAAAAACTTCATATAAGTCTATAGATTGTATTAGGCTCTGAGGCATATTTTCCTGGCCACAGGTAATTGAATTCAAAAAACAATAGGCGATTTTATTATTCCTATATATTTTGAGCATCATCTTTTCAATTCAGAATACTTTTTCTTTAGATCAATAATTTCAAATTTGGAAAAGGGCAATTCAAGCTCTGTCTTCTTTATTCTTTTATTTTATTTGGCTGAAACTAATCAATATATAATTTTGTGTTTTCAGAAAAAAAATTACCGAGCTTATCTAGTTCTGGTTTTCCAAACTTCCAAAATTGATGCTGGAGTTTTCTGCTATTTTTAAGTACATTTATTTTATCATATCCAATTCTAGATTTGTTTCTACATAGCGTGCGTGTTTCTTTTACTAATCAGAGATGGTATCCAGTTAGATTGTGTCATCTCTGCTTCTTTTTCTTTTTGAGCACTAATAAAATTGTGTTTGATTTGCAGAGTGTTCACATTTTAGGCACATTTCAATGTTTTTGCATGTGTATGCATATGTGTATGTATATGGTATGAATATGTGTGGAGGCATGTTCACAAGCTTGTGGGTCTATGATAAGGGTGAGTGCACAGGTGTGCTTTTAGAGTATCTTTGAGCATTCTCCACCATATATTCTGAGTCATGTACGTGAACCCAGAAAGTTATCAATTCAGTTACTAAGATTAACCAGTTTGTTCTGGAACCTCCTGTTTTTGCTTGCCAAGTTCTGGGATATGAAGTGGTCTGCTAGCCTACCTGGGGATCTGAACTTCATCCCCCATATTTGCTCAGCAAATAATCTGTCTCCAAAACTCTGACTCCTATTATCTTTCTATAGATCATTATTAGCAAAATGAACAAGTAAATGGAGTGTTCTGATATACAAAGCAAACAAACAAAAAATGTTCTTTCTTCTCCTGTTGTTTAAGCAAAATTGTACACACTGCTACATTTAATGATCATTGGTCATATTACCTCAGTAGCTACATCCAATTCCAAATAAAAGGACTTGTTTTGAGGTACAAACCAGTGATCAAGCAAACAGATACCGAGTCCTTAATAAACTCCAGGCTGTTTCTAACCCTGTGGGATATTCATGGATATATATGTCCTAGAGAGTTAATGACACTAGAAACTAATGACAAGCCTCCAGCATCATTGTTTCATGTAATCTCAAAGACACAATCTACTTGTCTTTTAAAAATACATCTGTCAGAGCAATTTAACATGTGATTGGTAAACAGAGAGGGGTCTATTCCAGACTCAGGAAAAAACAAACAAATAAACAAACAAGTAACAGCCTTGGACAGGAGTTCCTGCTATGTTTCCAAAGAATGTTCAGCAAACTACTGATTTTGAACAACATCACCTATTCTGCTATCGGAAATCTCAGCAGTCAATAGAGAAAATGGCAAGGCTATGAAAAGACTAGTCATAATGAGGGTCCCACTGCCGTGCTGGGGCACAGCCACGGAGCAAGCGATTACATAAGATCATCTATTCAGCCCTTAAGAAGCTGTTGTTAGTGCTCTCAGTTCAGCCTTCCACTAGGCACCAATTATATGTACAGCTAGCAGTCTGGGTACTATTTGTTGGTGTAGAGAGTGGGCTCATGCGCAGAATTGTGGTGAACACATTACAGCATGAGGCTCATGCTGTCCATGTGCAGATTCCAGGGGATCCTTAAGTAGAGTCAGATTTTCAGAGACAAGAAAAGAAGAGAAAAGAGCACGGGGAAGAGAAGAGGAGAGCAGAGTAGGTTAGGAGTGGGGCCTGCCTTCTGCCTTTGCTGTCCCTAACAGGAAATTACAACAAATCCAAAGGCTTGCCCTGTGACTAAAGAAGCATTTGTTCCCGACCATTAAACCTGGCTTGCTCACCAGAAGGATTTTACAGTTCCTTTGACCACGCTGAAAATTTGAGGATGGAGATAATCCCTTTCATTCCTCTTTTTCTGTTGGTCTGCAAAACCGTTTGAGAGATTGAACTTTGGGCAAAGAGGTCTAATGAACATTTTGCTCTCTTTCAATGAGTATTCAGCAGATTTCAGATCTAAAAAAATTCTACTAAGTTGTTGCCTATTTTCTGATCTGGGACAGGGGGGCTGGGCGGTGAAGCGTTATCTGAGAGGTGCCAGCTGTTGCTGTTGCAGACAGCATTCAACGGTTCATTTATCGGAATATGTACTGTTACTTGGCAAGATCTTGAGAAGGAGACTTTGCTGTAATGGTGATGCACTTCTTCTTTGATGGGGCACTTGAATAAATGATCTTTAAAAGAGAGCTCTGAATGACTGGGAGCAGTTTTTCTATGTGTACAAACGTGAACAGTTAGATGTATGGACCTCCCGTGCATATTCATCTCTCTCTCTCTCTCTCTCTCTCTCTCTNTGTGTATATATATATATATGTGTGTGTGTGTGTGTGTGTGTGTGTGTGTGTGTGAATACGTATATGTTGTTGGAACAGCAAATATCTTCCTAAATCTAACACTGATTATTTATTAGGTAAGTAGAAAGCAATAACTCCATTCATTAACCTGATTGCAGTTAACGTGTGTAATTATTAAATGACTGATAAAAATACTGAAAATGTACAAGGCTGATTCAAAAGTGTACAGACTTCATCAAAGCCATTTAGTTTGTTCTAATTAGTAAATTACACTCCTCTGACCTCATGAGCGTGTGAGATTTTTCACACATTTGCTTTTCACGGCAGAGGCCTGAGTTTACACATTGCTTTCATTTAAACCAGCACAAGAAATCAAGGCCTCCAGTTTATTTAAGTAAACAAATCATTTTTTACTTTAGTTCTAGGAGTATAAACAGATCTCGAATTTATAAAATTGTTAATCACTTTTCCTCATAATAATCCTAACTATTGTTAAAGCTTTGGCTTTAATGTCTGCACCTGTTGATTTAATCATCCCTAGACATCTGATTCAACAAAAACCTCTAAAGCTTCCGAGTAGGAAGGAACTCTGAGAGTGAGTGACAGAGCGTTTCAGTTTGAATAAGTATTTTATAAGAAACCCCAGATAGCAGATACATAGGTGCAGAGTGAATCTTGAGAACTGTGTTTCTATTACCACTAAAAACTATTGGCCAAAGAATGTCTGCAGATGGAGAAGGGGGTGTCGGACACTCCATGGTTGAGTCAAGTTTTAAAGCATAACGAAAAAAATACTATAATAAAAATCATTTGGGGAGAGAGAAACTTGCCGAATAGTTAAATATCTAAACTGCAAAGTATGTAAAGAAAAATAATTTTACTTCTTGGGCTTATGGAAAGCACAATACCTTGGGCCAATAACATATTTGCATGTAGAATTTCACTGGAACTGTTTGAGCGATAGAGTGAGAATGTCAGGCATGGAGCGGGTTTAGGCACTGCCTATGTTCTGCCTTTAATTACTATTTCTAGAAAGACTTACCGCAGTCCATTTTCAGGCTTTGAGTCCCAGGTCCTCTCTTACAGTAAGCAAAGGGAGGCTCAAAGAATACAGAGCACAAATTCAAAAGCTGAAATTTAAAATCTTTGCCATAACAAAATTTTTACAGTTTAGTGATGTAGAATTTACATACCATTAGACTATGAGCAGCTGCTGTGTTTACAAAGGAGGTAGGTTATTTATCTCCATATGAGTAGATGGGGAGAGCGGGGTAGAAAAGAGTTTCATGAGAGTGGGGTTGTGAACTGAGTAAAAGGTAAACTTAGTTTTCATGAATGGATGGGATTATTGATACTTCAATCTAATAATAATACATTCTGAGCACTAGAGAGCTGAGAGATTTGTTGTGGGTCAGGACTGAGTATTATTAATTGCAAAGCTAATTCAGAAAGCTCACTAGCCTTTTAACAACACTTCTTAAATACGAAAGTATTTATTATATTTAATCTGTGTATTAACTCTCATCTTTCAAGTTGCTTGAATGGAGAAGGATGGTGGAGAAGGAGGCTGCTTGTTCATTACCAGCTTCCCAGACACAAATAATCACACAGAAACTATATTATTACAATACTGCTTGGCCAATAACTTAGGCATATTCCTGGCTCTTACGTCTTAAATGAACCCATTTCTATTCGTCTGTGTATCACCATGAGGCTGTGGCCAACTGATAAGGTTTTGGTGTTGCAATGTCTTTCTCCTTTGGCAGTTACATAGCTCCTGTCTTGACTCTACCTATTCTCTTTAACTCTTTCAGCCTAGCTATATTCTCCCCTGTCATAGGACAAGTAGCTTTATTCATTAACCAATAAAAGCCACCCATATACAGAAGGGCATCCCATATCAGGGTGGGAATGTGAAAGAGATAAGTAAATCTGAATTTACTATGCAACACATAATATTTGACACATCCCAGAATTTCTCTGTGATGATCAAACCATCAACTGTTTTGGGGAAAATAGGTCTCTCAACTTTCTGTCATTAATAATGAATGCAAACAGAGAACTGCATTTGCCTTTTAATACCTCATACTGTCACCTTCTTGCTACTAGATACATGGGGAGGGTAACAGCTTCATCTTCCATTATAAGTTAGCCACTAGAAAATGATGCATGAGTCTACCCAAATAAGCGATTTATCCAGGAGGCACAGAATAATAAGCACTAACTTATATTACGTATTCAATATTTTCTTCTTTCCTTTCAGTTTACTTGACCTGTATGGCCTGGCCTCAGGCCTATCTACCTGACCCACCATGTACAGTCTGGAACACCATTTTACCTAGCTCTTTTCTTACCAAACGCTGGTTCCTACCCTTAAATCTGCTCTAACATCAACTCTTGAGCCAAAAGTTATTTGACTTTGTAATAAAAAATCTAAATGTCTGTGTATTTGGGCATATTTTCATTTTCTAGACTCATAGTACACATTGGGCACTCAGGAAATATACTTTGAGAGCTTGCTGTGTGCCAGACACCCTTCTAGATGCTTTCAGGGAATAAGTAGTTCTTCACCTTCTATGGTGTATCTGAAATGACTGCTCAGTTAAATTCATGTAGCTAGTAAGTGTGGGAACGGGTCCACATGCCAAACATCCTGACTTCAATCTATTCTTTTCGTCTCAGCACTGCATTGCCTCAACCACTTTGCTATATTACATATGGTTCGGTTACATTTATTCTACCTGATATTATTTTAAAAGGCTGTGGACTGGGTCATTGCTTAGATCATTTATTGGAACTATAAGTTGCTCATCGAATATGTGATGAGCATCATCTATGTCTCAAGTTTATTACTTTAATTTTTTGTATATGCAGGAGAATAGTCACGGGGTTGATTTGCTTATGTGGTAATTGAGAATGATGCAAGAGTGAGGGTGTATCACATTCAATAAACTCATATAAGAAACAAAAAAGTGGGTCACCAAAAATAAAATTCATTTAATATATATATATATATATGTATATATATACACAACTTATCCAAAGCTATAAATATATTATTCAAAAAGCAACACCCAATACTATTGATATTTTTTAAAGTATCTTTCTTTTTATAAAGGATTTGCATTAATAAAGCATTGGTGAACAGAAATAAATGTCTGAATTGGAAAATAAGTATTCTTTTAAAAATTAAACAAGGGCATGGGAGCAAAGGTATAGAGAGGGCTTGCCTAACAAGCCTGGGTAGTACATCACAAACAATTAATTAACTAATTAGAACAAAAACCCCCCAAATTTCCAAGTTTGGAACCATTCTCTGGGAGTGCCATTACAAAATCTTTGGAGATTTGCCTTCTTGTTCTGCTCAGTTCCCTGCCAAGATGAAGGCCCCCTGTTAACTTTCAGGCTCTCTAGCCCATCTTAGTGATGCTCACATCATGCCTACATGGCTTAGCTAATGACTCAATCCAGCCATAGGAAAATGAGAGAGATTCCATTCTTGGGAGTGCAGCACAGCAGGGGTTCTCCTGAATAATGGCTCTAAATTATGCCACATGCTATGGAGAGCTTGCTTTTTGTCTCAGAAAAAATGACTTCTCAAACTGTGCTACCTCTTCACTAAATTGACTAGGCAGAAGGATGCAACAGGGATGAAAATAGCTTTGGTGCTGGAAAAGGACATGTACATCCTCAGGAGTGGTTCCAGTGATTATAGGGGAAAAAAATTAGATCAACCTGGAATCCCCTATTGTTCAATTTTCCTGAAGACTAGAGTGCATTTTCAACTTCAGTGCAGTAGTTATGAGCTTTGACTTTGTTAGCTTTGCCTTGACATCAGGTGATATACAAAACTGCTGGTAGATTTAATTCAGAATAATAAGCTCTTTCATAGGATAGCAACTTCATAGGAAACTGTGTGTGACATTGTATTATTTAAAGGAATATCAGTGGTAGTGGTGGGTCTGATAGATTATCTGGGTGTTACTGAAGACTTGTTTCAGGGGTAAAACAGTTTCTCATTTAGAAACTTCATAATATAGTCTTTTGAAATGCCTTTAAGCATTAGTTTTAACTCTGTTTCTAAAATGACAATGCATGAATGACAATATCTACAAGTAGCAACTGCAAAATAATAGGCTATCTAATGATATCTGGTATATTTGCTATATGAACAATAGAAAATAAAGAAAAACAAGATCATTTTAAATTGTTGTAAAAGTTTGGATTTATAGTATTATTTAATCCAACTAGGCAACTAGTACTCTACTGTAGGATTCTCACACTACAAAAACATCCCAAGCAGGAAAAGTTGTACCAGTAACCTACAATGTAAGCAGCTTACAAATTTACTAGAGCCAGATTACCTCATAGGTTACCTGAACAGAAGCAACCCAGTGATTTCCCTGGGGATTCAGGGAGTAATTGCAAGTTAGTCTTAATAAAGTAGTATGCAAGAGCAAGATACAAAATGATGACAATGATGGGCATTGTCACAATAATTGTCAATCAAAATACTATACTGGCTTATCTTGAAGATTCAATCACACCTGTTATACTATGTGATACACTGTGCCTTGTCTAATTAGCAATGCCTTTTAATAACAATGATTGAGATATAAAAAGTGTTATTACATTCTTTATCTTAAGCAAACCATTCATTGAGAAAATCAGTTGCCCAATTTTTAATATATATTCTCAATACCTGTTCTCCAACAATTATAGTTAAAAACATTCTCTGAAAACTCAGAAAGAACATTCTCACAATCTAAACTTCTTATCACTTCCTATTGGTTTAGGTTAATGAGTATACTTAGCTCCACAATGCCCAGACTGTTCTGGGACCTAAGTTGTTCTCCCTTAATGGCCAGCCTCACTATCAACTATACTCAGCACCAATAGGCTCGCTCACCTTTAGACATTATTTTCTCCTGCACGAGGCATTGGTGCATAGCTCCCTCCCTTCCTGGTCCATTTTACTTAACTATATACATTCTCAGCACATTTTTTAAACTACCAAAGAATACCCATAGCAGGACTGTGAAGAGAGGGGAAAAAATTAAAACAAACAAACAAACAAAAAACACACAAAAAACTAAGGCTTTGATTTCGGCCTTCTTTATCTAAACTTCAAAGTAAATTATGCTTTAAAAATATTGAAATAACCTTTAATATGAGTATATACAACCAATTTATACACAAACGTGCATAGCTAGAGTCTGTTATATAGAAATGTTTGCAGTCCACTGCCTACAATCTCAGCTTAACTGTCACTGCTTTTTAAATGTCTTTCTTTATCAGTCAGAAGAAGACAAAAACATACTGTTGACCCTCAGAGTGCCATACATGTCTGTGAAGCATTATGGAAGTTATAATTTCACATTTCTTTCTGAAGCTCATTGATTAACATATTCACAATCATTAGACTCTCATGAATACAGATATTAAAATTCTATTTTTATCACCCTTTTCTCCATAATGCCTAACAAGTTGCCTAGTTTATAATAAATTCTTGATAAATATTTGATTACTAGTGTGCTTTTTAATATTTTGAAACATATATATGTATATACACACAATTCAAGATATAAAAAATCTATCTAAGTGGAGACCTGCATTTTCCCTCCAGATAGTCTCTCTTTATATTTCAGCTACTCATCCATTGATTGTTTGTCGACTGTCTTTGTGTCATATGTCTATTTGCTACAGACTTGTCATGACAGAGCTTGAGCATCAGCTGGGCCCAGGACGCCCAAAGTCATTGCAAAACTGTTTGCTGTAAAACAGATTAAGAGGCCCTACTCAGCAAGCATTGAGCCAAGTTCTTCCCTGGTCGCTTTAGGAACATGTGGCAGGGCTCCACAATGTGATGGATAACATATGAAGTGCAGAGGGCCGCCCATATGCTGCTGCCGTTCCCCAGTACAGGATGTGCTCTTTGGACTTAATAATGGTGATGTAGGACACTGGTGAAAATTCCAGTTCTCTTTAGGTCTCATTCAAAACGCCGAGGCAGCAGACGGAAAAGCTGTAATCCCACGCCGCAGGAAAGAACATTTCAGAAGGGAAAAGAGACCTTCACAGCTGAGTTGTACTCGAGCTGATCAGCTCCATGTGTAGTACTTGTCATGGGAAGGAACAGCTGTCAGTGCTGAAATCTTGAAAGCTGAATAAAAGAATGCCGAAACTTACACAAAATGCTGTGAATTTGAGGCGGGTCTGGTGAAAGGGGTGCTGAGTATTCCTTTTTGAAACTTACTGAGACAAACAATCAATAAAAAAAATGTATAAAGTTCACTTGGGATCCAGTGTCATAATAATTAGCAGCTCACATAAGAGGATGCCTGAGTGATGAGGGGCAGGATGTATGATGTCACAGGGCTATTGCTACCAAAGATTATGAATTAAGTCAAGATTTTCATGGATGGTGGTACATTTTAAAGTGACATAAGACAACTATACATTTTTGAATGAGAGACTAGAGTGATAAAGCAAGTCATAATAAGGATGCTATCTGGGAAGAGGAAGGTTCTTGGAAGAATGTGCTTTGTTGTCTTAAGCAGACAAATGTGCTGTGTGGAAGTAGAGAAGGTGGAGAATTTAGATATCCCATGGAGCCTTTAGGAGCAGTGCTGGGACCTGTGCAAAGATGTTCCATGCAGAAGGAACTCTAGATAAAGAAGCAAGGTTCTTCAGTCTCTGGTGATGGGGCAGGCAGCCCCAGAGGAGAAAAATGTCAACCACTGGAGGTTCTGAGTTGCACCCAGTTTACTGATCCAGTTTAGTCTTTCCGTTTACTAGAATAAGATGTAAAACTTCTTGACTATGCCCGGACAAAAAAGACAAGCTGACCTAGCAAAGGACAAGGTGTGTGTACACCGTGCAAAACTATCATTCTGTGGTACAGGGGAAAACGTGTTCAGGAAGGTGACGTTAATGTCTAAGTCTTCCTTTATCCCGCGAACTATGAGGTTACCGTTTCTTATAACTTAGAGTGATAATAAGAGTCAAAGAACCAAAGGGCTTCACTGAAGATTTGAAGGGCTTCATGATTTATGAGGTTTTTATTGGAAATTTTATTGATACATACAACCAACAAACAGTGAAACATATTCCCTCAGGTGCTCCCGCATTAGGTACTATATTCTCTGGGGTTTGCCAGTGTTACCAACACTCCCAACAACGAGACAGATAAGAGTTCTTTCTAGTCACTTCAACCCAACCACTTAGTTATTAAATAATCATTAACTTAATTCACTCTCAAAACATATCTTGAAAAAAATGAAAAGGGAAGAAAGAATAATAAAAAAGAAATGAACAAGGGAAGAACTGTTTTAATTAAAATACATTTGGCCTATATTTTGGTGATTGGTGTGTAAATGAGTAATGGATGTAAAGCTGCTCTAGGAGAGATCCTTGAGCTCCATTGCGCATAAAGAACATTTGAGAGATTTGTTGTCATGCATATGTGAAGGCCACACCCCAGAGATTCTGCTTTAGTAGGTCTTAAATTAGAGCAGACATCTGCATACTTAATAAGAAGGACTAGACCTACAACTGCATTAAGCAAAATATCTTCACTGTGCTGCACAGCAGCGTGTTCTGTGCTGATAGAAGCGCTGAGTGCGGTTCTACTCAATACGGTTGTCACTAACCGTGTCTGACTAAGGAGTTCTTGAGAAGCAACCCCTTCGAATGAAGAATAGAGCTTGCCGTATCATTTCATTTCAATTAGGAATGAATTGTCACACATGGCTAATGACTGTCATATTAGAGAGTTCACTGAAGAATACACTTTTTTGGGGGAGTAGGCTGGGGTGAAGGAGAAGGCTGAAGTTTGCTTCTGCACTGCATCATTATAGTGATGAAAGAAGGACTACTGTACAAATCTCAATAAGAGTATCAGGAAACATTTTCTGCTGAATGTTTCTATTTAATAAGCAAACGCTTACTGTCAAGAAACTCTTAACAGGAGAAAATGAGTTTCCAAATTGTTCTCATAGTTAGAGTTAATGACAAAATAAATAAATAAATGAAAAAGCTTCTAAGGCAAAGCACAAAAACATGGAGTAGCCCTTCATTGACAAGATATGACACAGCAGGTCCTTTTCAAACTGTAGTAGGATTCCCATGGTCACAGAGAGCAGGAATGTGAATCTTATTTCTACTAGATCTGTTTAGAGAGACGTTTAGATGGCAAAAATAGAAAACGCAGACATGCACAAAGACACACATGTAGACAGAATAAATAGATGGAGATTGGCAGGCAAAGGTTGGGAATTGCGGATTTGGATGGAGAAGTGAGTGCATAATCATGTCAGAAAAGAAAATGAAGGGGAAGTAGGGCAGAAAAGAAAGAACGTTAATGGATCTGCCGCCTCCTTTGCCCGGAGAGACAAAGGTTCTCTCTTCACATTCACATTAGCATTTTGGCATATGAAAATGAATTCAAGTGCAGTCTACAATAAATTACAGCTCTCCCGACTAACATCTTAGACAACCTCATGTGGCTGGTAATAAGTGGTCTTAGAGAATTGTTTTAGCCATCCTGTGATTGGTGTGCACGTGTCTTGTGCATGGGTTGGTACTGGCAATGCTCCATGACCTGTGCATCCTGCCCTTGGAGAACCTGCCTGGAGCATTGGCCCTAATTAGGGAAGAAAAGAAGCAATATGGAGAGATTGTGGAGCCAACAATGTTAAATCTTTCCCTGATGATGTTAGCGAATGGGCCTGGCTCAGTGAACTCATATCTTTGTTTTTTAAAACCAAACATTTCAATCCCAGTTGAAAAGCCATTTATTATTAGGGAGCTACATAAAGGATATTCTGTGTAACATTCCTTGCTTTATAAACCTTTGCAGGCTCTAATTTTTAGGTCGACAGAATTTTCTTCAGAAAACCAGCGACTCATAAGCCTGCAAACTTCTAAAATGTCAGCAAAATATTTGGGATTAAAAATTTGACTTTTCTTATGCCTAATCCCAGCACACTTCACAATATCATGCTACTCAAAATCTTAATTCCATGTTTGTAGAGTATTTTTTAAGAGGGATTTACCAACTTAATTCAAAGGAAATGAAATGATTGGCATCTTCTGACTCCTGCAGCTATGTTTGCTCATACAGCTTCACCGTTCTGCCCCTGCATGTGCACTCATGAGGGCATATCTATCATTTCAAGGCTGTAATTTTACTGGATGTGCCACCTTGGAAAAAGCCACATGGCCTTTTGATTCTAAAAGAAATTCCAGGCTTGGTTACTTTCTGGTGTTGAAAGCATCAACTAGGTCTCTTCTGGAATGCAATTACTCTCTGTCATCTCCTGTCCCTGGACTCTCTGGACCTTTTAGAAACAATGGAGGACTAGAAGTTTCTGTGTCTCTGAAGGAAAATCAATAGCAACAAAAATAGATGGATATTTGAGAAACGGGGCAGGGCAAATGAAACAGTGAAGCCTAAAGTCAGTTAAACGTATATACATTTCCCGTCTTCAAGGAGAATTCACATTTTGAAAGATTCAGACATGCATCATGGGTCTCTCTGAGAGCTAGACAGAATTATAGATGAGGTTAAAATCTGTTAGCAAAGGTTTTCAAGTTTTGTTTCATACTTTAAATTTTTGTTTGCTAAACACTCATCTTAAGCTATATATTTTGAATAATGGGTGTGCTAATATTTGCACGAATGTTAAGTAATGGTGTGACCCAACAACACATCATGCTTCTTAAATAGCTGCAATGTTTACTTACTGAAAATGTCGTTAACGAAGAGCATCTTGTTTCCAGAGTCAGGTTATGTAACACTCAGTGGTGCCCTATCATCACGGATAGAGAAACTGAGTGTTTGTTCAGATTTAAAAATTCTAGTCCATTCTCCTTTTCTGTGGCTCCTGACTCCCTTCCCTCTCATCTGTGCAGAAAAGTCAACTATCACTGAAGACCAATAACATGTTTGAAGATGAAGACCTGAGTGTGGAGAAGATATTTTTGTAAGTAATTTCATCTCTTTTGAAGTGGATATGGGGTCATTTCCTCAACAAATATACATGGAGTATATCTTTGCATCACCCCNCCCCCCCCGGTCATTTCAGAAGCTTGAGTGAATGTGGAGAATTTTCTGTTCTCAAGTCTGCTTTAGTGAGAATGATAACCAAAAAACAGCAGTTGTGTCCGAGTATAGTGCTAGAGGACCATGCAGCGGCTGCCTGAGATATCAGGGAGGACCCATGAGGCGTCATCCAATCCTTTATCAGCCTATCTGCCTCTTTGGGCCTGATTTGTCACTTGTCACTTTGCAAAAGTTCTCATTTAGGTCTATGTTCTCTCACATTATGTACAGTTAGATATGCTCTATACAAACACTCTCTGAATCTACCTTCTACTCTATCTGCTGATCACCCAGTGCTTTATTTACGTACAATGTCAGCATGTCACAGCAGGTGATAGTCCTTGTTTGAAACTCTGCATGCATGGTATGGGAACCAAGTTTGGCCTCCTTCTCCCTTTGCCTGGGGCAGGTGCTGGTCTCAGCTGTGGGCCATGTTCATCTGCATTCACTCCTGGCCTCCCCCCAGCCAGCACTCAGCTCTGCATTGCAGTTGTGCCCCATCATTACAGCTTGCACTCCTTGTGTTAAATCAATAGTTTATGACATGTACAAGGGAAAGCTGTAAATTTAATTTTGTCTCCTGCAGTGCAATTCCTATCTTGTTTTCTGGCAACATAATGAATGTGTTTGCCCTCCAGACCCCCCACCCAGTGGAACAATTGAAGGATAAAGAAAGAAAATAGCAAAGCAGAATTAGATAGATGGATTAAAACTGTATTAATCAGAAGCTCAACTAAAGAGAGGCAGATGCCTTTTATATACATACGCTGTTCTTTCAGAAATAGAATAAAGAAGAGATGTAATTGAAAAGAGGGGGTTTTATAGGCACTTATCAAATTAAGAGTTGTTTAGACAGTTTGCGTATAATTTTAATGGAAATATGAACATTGCAGGATGGTCTTAGTGGACTGGCAATATTCTACCCCAGGAGTCTCATCTGCTTTAATCCCTCCCCTGGATCTTATGTTATGAATATGCCAAGATTTTGGCACTAGAAGCTTGCATTGCTAACCCATGGACTGTCTTTTTCATGCCCTGGCTATGATTGGTTTCTTTTCATTTTGGAGTGTTCAATTCCCTATATAACAGAACCAGGATCTCATTATCCATTTAGCTCTGCTATTTAATCTCTTTAACTTCTACTATCACCTCAAGACATTTTGTGAGAATGTATTTGCATGCATGCTATGTGTACGTACACTTTATCTTGTCCATTACATACATCAAAAGGAAGTCTGGTGAAGGCAGGAAGTCATCTTTATATTTTGTCTCACTCCATAGACAATTGCACACCATTGCTCAAAGACATGGTAAAGGAGTGAATGAAGGAATGCTATATTGAGCTGATACTAAACCCTCACGCACAGACAAATAAACATTAAGCAGCCTACACTTTTGGAAAAACATGCCAATTTATGTCAATACAGCTGCCTCTACATAGGACTTACTACATGATAAGACCTTTTCTCGATGTTTGCATACTGACATACATTAACTCTTCAGAACCATACTGATTACATCTGGAGTCCATCATTACCATCCTGTACCCTGAAGTTAGCACTAGGTCTATCAGGGAAAAGCTTGAAAATTCTTTATTTTTTTTAAATATTTATTTATTTATTTTATTTCCTGAGTGTGTGAGTGTTTGCCTACATGTATGCTTGCCAGAAGAGGGTGATGGATGTCTTGGAGCTATATTTACAGAGGGTTGTGGTCCATGTGGGTGGGTGCTGGGTGCTGTGAACCAAATATTGGCCCTCTGCAAGAGCATCAAATGCTGAGTCACCCTGCCAGTCTCAGAACTTATACAATTTATGCAACTGCTTTGATCATGAATGTAGGCAATGTTTTTAATTATTTTATTTGAACTAAACTGTTACTAGATAAATCTACTACTAAGAAGGAGTAGAGAAAACCTGTGTGCCTATATAAATGTATGGAAGTAAATAGAAATGAGAAGGAATCCGGGATCTTAAGAAATGTGCATAGATTTTGCACTTCGTCTATATATCTATCTCCTCATCCAGCCATCCTTCGAAAGCTTGCATTGGACTCAACAGCATTCAAGTGAAATAAGTAGGACACAGTCAGTGACCAAGGCAGTTCTTGTGAATTGCCCCTATGGAGAGATAACCTGGGTTGCTTTGTACTTTATTATTCACTAGCCTGTCTCCCTGCATGTGAAGTAGTTAAACAAGGCCAGTTCTTGAAAGTGGGAGACAGAAATCTAAGTGTAAATGTGGAGACCAAATACAGAGCAGGAAAAATAGAAACAGCCGCCGGGACAAGGAACATTAGGCTGTGAGTGAAGGATGAGCAAGAGGAGAAGAAGCAGACATAAAACCAAGAGATGGAAGTATGATGCCCAAGGAAGTAAAGTCAAAGGAAGACCAACATCACCTCGGTTGCCCCAGCATGTTGAGTCCACGTTCCTGAAGATGAAGGACTGATCACCTGCAAGTCCTTTGAAAAGGTATTTCACATACATTGTCTAACATAAATTCTTCTGATTGCTCCTTTTTCAAAGAACTACAAAGAACTCCTCTACCAGCTTGTCACTACCGTGTTTGTTTTGGGAGAGACTCCCTGAAAGCTTTCATTTCTTTATTGGCCCATGCGTCTGCCAGGCATGAGACAATATCCCTGGAGGATCATCCCTCAGTGCCATGGTGGGAGGCAGAACTGTGGCTGCATTTCCTGAGAATCAAAGAACCTTCATTTACATTTGAAATGAGAGAGAAAAAAAACACCATCATTTCATTGTCAGTTATGTTCCAATCAATCCACCCCCTCACCATCACTGCCAAGATGGCCTTTGATAGAAATTCATTGCAAAGATAAGATGTAAAATTTTAATGTTTACAACCTCGAAGAACGTCCCCCAGAAAGTCTTGTGGAGACAAACATTTCCTTGTGCTGGGCTCTGCACACATCTGATCCCTGAGCGTTTAATTTACTGAGTTCTGACATGGATTGATCGAAAGACCCCTGGGCTTTGACCATGGGCTTGTGCCATGGTGAGTGTTGACGGGGCAGGGCAGCCTCAGTGACCTGGACATCTCCCTCGCTGATGCCTGGGATTCCACCATTCATGATCAAGGAGCCACTGTGGATTAGATAAGACATCAGTAGGCACAGTTTCTTAATTTAATTATCCCAAAGTAGACTACGATCCATTAAGAAGCTTTACACTCTAGGTGCAACTGTACAATCTTATGGTTGTTCTTTATAAAAATGAATATTATTTTTGAGAATTCAGGGAAAGAAACTTTAAATGAATTCATTGATGAAATAACTTTATTTCGCACACTTAGATTTGAAATAACCAAATGAGCAAAAATGGGGAAAAAAGGGCAAGAAACATTAAAATCTAAACTAATTTGTCTCCCCAACTGTTTCTAGTGAATGTAGATGTGGAATTATTATTCTTAAAGGTCTGTGTTACTTTTTCAGCTTATATCCCGAACAGAAACCAAGATAGGGCAGACAAACTCAGGCAAGGGCTGAACACACAGGGTATGTTAAAAATAAGTAAATTTTAAAAGCATGTTTTGTTCCCATCACATCCTCCTGCCCTACCTCCCAGTATTAAGAATGGGTCAATGGACAGCCCTCAGCTCTTATCCCTATGCTTAGTAAGCACAGGGCTCCATAATACCAAGACAACAATTCCATTCCCAAAAGAGAAAGCCATTGATGTTTCCAAGGAAGGCCTTCCAAAACCTCAACTCATTTTTTTTATAACCTTCTTATCATTTTACAACACATCTCCCAAACAACTCTATTTCCTAAGAGCTGTTTCATTCTCTGTAGGACTAGTAGGAGCACTGAACTTTTCAGCTGAACAGATTTTTAAAATCTAATTTATTTTTCTTCCCATGCACGCCATTGATTACTGACAGTGGGTTTCTTGAAACTATGCTCATCTATTTTTAATACCAAACATTCAGCAAACTTTCAAAACAAGTGTATGTGAGATTAAGGAAAGTTTGTGTTTCTTGTCTTGGACTATGAACATTAGCAATTTTAGAGTAAATTCCAGCCCGTAGTTACTGATAATTAAGGTGATTAAGTCTCATCTATGAAAAATCACAGACACGAAGCCAGATCTCTTAGTAATTTTTAATTCACTTGATCTGTGCACTTCACCATAGTGTTAAGGTGTTGAAAACAATAAGAATTAAAAAGACAACAGAAGCACTTTTGCACTTGAACATAGATATAACTTAGTAAGACTCAATTTAAAATTTTTTTTCAGTCTGCATTTTTCAGTCTGAAGCAAAGAAGTCAAATCCTAACCATCAATTGCCTCAAGTTATATTGATCAGAACATTTCAACCAGGTGTAGAAATATTTATTTGACCATTGGAGGAACTGCATGCTTATAAGACAACTGTTGGGTTAAGTCTTCAGATTACTTACACACAGGTCTGCTCACCACAGGCCAATGTTATTTCACTTATGTCAATAGCAATACCTCATTGTTTTCCCTCAAATAACCAACTGACTGAACAGTAGATGAGCCTTGTCTGGTGCTTTTATTTTCTAGTTATGAGTTTGAATAGAAAAAAAAATATTTTTGTTAGAAAATACTAGTACTACTATTGTTACTGCACAGTTGCTTGTGACCCTGGGTGCCATGAAAATAAACTTCCATTTACTTTCAAATCAG
Organism: Bramus lutescens; assembly: GCA_001685075.1. Lineage (NCBI taxonomy): Eukaryota > Metazoa > Chordata > Mammalia > Rodentia > Cricetidae > Bramus > Bramus lutescens. The sequence goes on from LOEQ01001927.1 coordinate 82,297, forward strand.
CTCTGACTCCTAAGCTGCCACCTCTGGGATCTTCTATCCTTGAAGGAATCATTTCCCATGGGTCTCTAATAAGGGGAGGTGACAAAAAAGATACTACAGTAGATGGGACTGTATGGAACAGTTGGAGAAGAAAGAAAAATTCTTCTGTATACAATGGTTTCATCAGTGCCTCTTCAGAGTTCAACACAGTACCTTGTACTTCTTCAAAAACTGACTGAAGGGTAAAGGATAGAAAGAATGGGAATGCATAAAAACTTATATAAACAATAAAACTAACTATTTTACTACCCACTCCCATTAGTTTTGACTTATGCACAGTCATGTAGTAGTTAACGGCACAATGAAGATAAATTATTTTGTCATATTTTTACCTGTCCTTATTCAATGAGCATCACTTAAAATGTTACATGTCAATTATGAGACAAATATTTGGTTACAGGATTGTGACCAAAGTGTGTCTTTCTAGCTGTGCAGTCATTAAAGCTGAATGTCAAGAAGTTCACAGTCTTCTGTAATTTGACAGAATAAAAAACAAAATCTTATCCAGGAAAAATGCTAAGAAGTGAAATTGATGTTTAGCAAATTTAATTACTTAAAGACTTTCTATTTCTATTCCATTATCTCATTCAAAATAATTTAAGGTATTTTTTTTAGTTAATGGTGTTTCTGATATCTATTAGATGTAAGAGTATCAATAGGTAGTGAACATATACATTCATCTGAAATTTGTTGCTTTGGCTTCTTTTTTTCATTTTTGCTTTAATTTGAGATGGAGAATAGAAGATGCAGTAAGGATGACAACAACTTCAAATCTAGGCTGAGAAGCATTTGAAAGCTTCCCATGAAAATTCTAGCAATATCGTTCAGAGGATCTGGGACAGAAATGTAAGCACCTGGTGGCTCTCAGTGATTCTCTCAAGAAGGATTGCTTCCAGAGTCATTAGTGTTATCGATGTTGTGTGTCATGATTCGGGCTTTGCTCAATAATCTCACTACAGCTCCAATTGGTTTACTTTCATTGGCACTGCTGAGTGAAGTGTTTCCTGTCCCTCTTCTAGGCAGAAAACAGAACAAAGTTTCTACATCCACACTGCCCATTGAAAAGTAATGAAAAAATGGTTGCAAGGATAGAAGATTGTTTAAATAAAATAGAGTAAACAAAGTATAAAGAGTATAAAGAGTCCTTCCATAAACTTCTCTCAAGTCTTCAGATTACTTACTCCATTGTGCTTGAATCTTATATGGCCTCAAATGTCAGGTTAGATCTCTTTATGTGGCGAAACATGAAAAGCTTTTAAGAGTATCTCATTATATAGTTCTCGAGGAAGAATAGAGTTGGGTAAACAAAAGGTAATCCGTAAATATTGAAAGAATGAAAGAAAAACAGATAAAATCAAAGAGAGAGCCTGTATGGCAATTTGGAACACAAGATTGGATCTCTTGCAACAGAGGGATCTTTATGTTAATTTTTCATCCCACATTTTAGTGCTAAGCATTATAATATACACCATGGCCTATTGTAGGGCATCAACTTTCACTGGAGATCCTGTAGGTCACAAAGATATATTAGTTAAACAATAGTAGCTAGAATTGGTAGACAAGTAGCAAATATCCGCAAAACTAAGGAAATTCAAAGACATGTAAATTGTTTGCTAGCATTTTGTTACTGCCGTTTGTGATATCAGGAATAGGGATGTTTAAACTGACGAACAGAAAACCCACTGATACAAACATACCGAATCTTGCCAGATTAATTTGATATTCATTTCTTGGAATAAAATGTTTAGAAACTTTAGAGAGCTGTACCTGTGTCTTGCAGAAGGATTTCAAAGCAGATTTTTCAGTTGAAAGTAAAGGCACAGATTAACAGTGGGTGTTATGTCTGGAGAATGGAGGAAACCAAGAGAGAGATGTTTTCTGCTTCCCTAGATCAACTGGGCAGATAATCTCCCATTCCTCCACTCTCTTCCTCGTCTTCCATTGCTCCTCCCTCAGAAGAGGCATTTCACAGTTACATTGCTATTGGACCACATTATTTCCTACCCCTTTTCAAAAACTCTTTGGTATTTTGATTAAATACTTTGATCCTCATATTCCCATGCAGTTAATTTCCAGACTCAGAACTTTTCCAAATCAGAAAATGCCAGATTAGTGTATTGTAGCAGATGATAACCAAAGAAATCTCTTTTATTTCCAAAGAGTTTAGGTTTTAACAATTGAAACACTTAGTATCATGACTCAAAACTATGAGTTAGTACTACAGCCAGGTTTTTTTTAAATGTTTGAAGACAACAATAACAGCCATTGAGATTATAACTATTCATCATGATCCCTTGTTTTCATATGGTGTCTTTTATTTGACATGAGTCTAAATATTCTACGTGTCATATTCTTAAATGTCACCTCACCCTAGAAGTATAGAGCAACAACTATTTAACGTAGTCCTGACCCCCCAATATGTCACTCAAGTCCCATTATTTTCCAAACCTGAAGAGAGACTTTATAATATTAGTAATTGCAATTTTCTTGTATTTTATTGAACTCATTTCTTTTTGCCTTACTCACAGACCATGCGAGTTATTCAGCACAGAAAACATAGCAAATTTTCTAAAGCACATCTGAAAAATTAGCCTTTACAACTGTGGCTTGTTAAGTTCAGTCATATGCCATATGTCCCCTCCCTATTTCCAGTTACCGTTATGAGTAAAATGCTACATTATAAGGTCTTTAAGGTTAGACACTTGACTCTGTATTTCTGATCTATAGTTACTCATGTGCAGCTTAAAGCAGTACCTACACAGTCGACATCATAAGCAGTGGTTTGCAAACCATAAACAAATTCTGCTTACATTTTTTAAAAATGACCCTCTCATTACCTTATTCATCTGACACAAAATTCCCTCCCTTGATTTGAAGTTGATTGGGCTTGTTATGCTTCACCTCAAACCATTTACCATTATCTGATCTTGTTCGTTTAAAATTATTACTAGCTATTTTAATTAACATACAATATAACAGGTTTTATTACACTATTTCACGCATTCTTTGTTCTTATTTTTGTCTTGTCATGTCCTCCCTTGTCTTCCCCCACCACTGCGTTCCCTTCCTCCCATCCACAGACCCTTTTCTGCTTCCAGGAGAATATAGTCTACTACCTTCTGTCTCTTTCCATCCCTACTTAAGCCCGCTCCTGACCCTCTCAATGTATCATTTCTAATTCTGTAACCTACAACTACATACTCCTCACATGTGTATGCACACACATACACTATGCACAAATATAAGAATTAAAGGTACAGACAAACATGAAAGAAAATACAGGTGTTTTTCTTTCTGAATCTGATGCATTTCGCTTAACATAGTAATTTCCAGGTCCAGTCTTTTTCCTTCCTAAATTTTCAAGAATTCATTGCCCTTTGTAACTTAATAAAATTTCACTATGCATATGTTCTTTTATTTATCCACTTATGTTGATGGACATCTAGGCTGGTTCAAGTTCTTAAACTTCTGTGATTGATACAACAATTGTGAAAAACAGCATGGGAATTTAAAATTAAAGTTAATTCTTCCTACATCCAGGTATGACGAACTCTCCACCACCCATATTCTCAAATAGTCACTCAATTATTACAGGAGAAAAATCTAGATTCCAAGAATGTGTTCTTGATAAAACATTTTTCACTGGGTGTATTATTTCTCCTTCCTGGACCACCTTTGCTTACAGTGTATTAGACTAGACTCCAAATAGGTGAGATCACAATTATCTTCCTTAAGTTTCCCCTCATTTAGGCTATTTTCCTAAGTTGAAGACTTGACTATGCTTGTCTTTGACTGTACAAAAGAAAAAAATTCCAGAGCAGTTCTGGGATGCCAGAAGGAAGAGTCAGTAGGCATTGATCAATTGATGCGGAGACTGCTATGTGCCCACAGAAAATTCAAAAGAGACAGATCTGCAGCACGTATCACAAACCCCCACAGAAACACATACCTTAGGGTGATTCTGTGAATCAGAATGCAAAGAAATGCTGGATCAAGGTAAGGGCCATATTGTTTCAAGTAGATGTATTTGGAGAATGACTCAGAGCAAAGGCATTTTGTGTGTGTGTGTGTGTGTGTGTGTGTGTGTGTGTGTGTTGAGAAACAAAGCCAGGATTCCCACTGCTTTCAGTAAAATGCATAGATTATTGTATGAATGATCACTGTAAACCAATGAAACTCCTACAGAAGGACGTGAAAACTTATGTTTCTTTGTTTTAAGGAGCGTGTGGGCCCTTTTGTTCTTCCTGCCCCAATCTGTAGTATGAGGAGGGGCTGTGCCCTGCCGCCCAGCTAGCTTACACCTGAAATAACCACACAGAAATTGTATTTATTAAATTACTGCCTGACCCATTATATCTAGCCACTTCTTGGCCAACTCTCACATCCTGATCTAACCATTTCCATTAATGTGTATCATCATTTGACTGTGGCTTATGGGCATGAGTCTAATCAGCGTCTGCCTCAGGCAAGAGAACATGGCATCTGCCACTCTGCCTTTCTTTTCAGCATTCTGTTCAGAGAACATGGCGTCTGCCACTCTGCCCTTCTTTCCTGCATCCTGTTCTGTCTACTCCACCTATCTAAGTTCTGCCCTATCAAAGGGCCAAGGCAGTTTCTTTATTCAACCAATGAAAGCAACATACAGACAGAAGAACCTCCTACACCATTTCCCCTTTTCTGTTTAACAAAAAGCTCCAGAGATGCTCCTTATCCAACAATGTTACAACTCTTAGTTCTTCCTATAATTCCACCTCCTGTTTACCAAATGTTCAAATTATGATACTGTTGGGGGGAGGCATTCTCATTCAAATCATAGTATAGTTTGATCTCCTGAAGACATCTATCAGTGCAAAACACATTATTTGTCACTTGGAGTACAAGGTAAGCAAAATCTTTTTCTCATCAGTTTCTTTATCCCCACTTTCAAAATGGATCAGAAAAATACTTTTCAAATAAATAAATAAGAAGATTAACTGAAAAAAGAAAACAAGAGAAAAAAATAAATACTTTTTAAATTAAATAAATTTTGAGTCTTAATGACATAACATACACCCCCACCTATTCAGAATTCTGAGGCCTGTGCACCATCTGTTCAAAAGCAGCTTTTGTTACAGAGTGGGTTTTAGGCTAGCCTAGGCTACTTATGGAAATCTTGATTCAAAAATAAAGAAAAAATAAAACTCAGAGATATATTTGAGTGATAGAGCATTTGTTGGCATATGTATAGGTTTAAGACCCAGAACACCAAAAGCAAGACAAAATAGAAGGTATTGTGGGCTTTTTTCTTCAGGACAAAAGTTGATATTTTGTTTGACAAGTCTGTGCCTCTTATTCAGAGCTCCTTTAAAGGTCACCTTGCTCCTTCACATTTTGTTTCTATTGTTTCTCTCCTTTACAAGTCTCAATCTGTAGGATATTTCCAAAGAGACCATTAACTATCTAACATGTTATGAGATGTTCCTTCCCAGAACCTCTCTTATGAGGGACCCTGAAATTATTTCTTAAGTCATGCTTGAAGACAGCAGAAACTTGGAATTTCCTGTCTAATGACTCCTAGATCATTTCTCAGTTAAAACACATTGAGGAGGACAATCAGCATGGGTGAAAAGATGGATTCCCAGAGAAAGCCTTCTTTCTTATACTCATTCTGTTTCTTGCTCTTGCTTTAATCAATACAAACCTTAAAACCTTTGCAGACACTCCTGGAAAAGGTTCCCACACTACTTCCTCAAATGATTTCCCTGCACAGAAAACAAACATCATCATTTTTCCTCTTAAAAGTTGGAAAATATGGTGCACAGCTTTAAAATATATTCCAGTTAAGAGAAGAACTCCTTCACAAGACATTTCAGGAAGGGCAAAGCATACAAGAAATAAACTTTGGGGCTGGCAAGATGTCTCAGTGGTTAAGAACACAGACTGCTCTTCCAGAGAACCCGGGTTCAATTCCCAGCACCCACATGGCAGCTCGCAGCTGTCTGTAATCCCAGTTCCAGAGAATCTGACATCGTTATTCCAATGCACATGAAATAAAGTTTTTTTTTAAAAGAGCAATACATTTTAAGTTGCTCTTTGTGATAAAAGGAAGATTTATTTTAATATGACCTCAAAAACACAGGCAGCCAAAGAAACACAGATAAAATGCTATCAACTTAAAATGCTTCTATACTACAAAGGGAAAAGTAACATAAACAGATAACCCATAGACAAGAGAAAATATTTGAAAATGATTGATAACAATATATGTGTAACTCAAAACAACTCTAGCAACAACAAGAACAACTTAATAAAAACAGGTAAAGGGCATGAATATGCATTAATAAAAGAAGGCATAGAAAAGGCTAAAAGTTATATAAAAAATCCAAATGCCACAAATCATCAAGACACTTCCAATCAAGACTACAAAGGGCTATCATATATTTTATGTTTAGGTGGTTTTCATCAATAATACCAAAGGTAACACATATTCGAGAGAAGGAGGGGAGTACTTGTACACTGTTGGGTGAAAACATTAATATACAAATTATGGAAAATTGTAAAAAATAGTTTAATAAGTTAAGTCACACTACCTTATGATACAGTATGCATTATATACAAGTGAAGTGAAAATCAGCAACACTGATTTCAAATTGACCTGAAAATCTGCTCCCTCCTGGCTAGCTTTCATGGTGTTGAAAGGTCCTATGCAGGCATCTGGGGTAGAAGGAAGCATCAGTGATCTTAGCCAGGGCTGAACCCTTGTGCTATAATACCAACCTGTCAGTCAAAATGTATCTACTAGGGCAGTAATGGCGCAACTGCTATGGATAATCCATTTTCTGATTGGATTCCAGGTCTGCTGAGTGGGTAGGAATTTCATTCCTTGAACAGTATTCCTGGACAAAAACTTATAGTTATGGAGGTCATGGGTTCTAGGATAGAATTCGCTATTGTTATTTTGTTCAGTGGTCTTGTTGTCAAATTGCCTTCTAAATATTTATGTTTACACCTATAGAACTGTGCTGTTCTCAGCTTTGGTCAGGGAAGGTTCTTTTTGCAGTGGACAACAGGCAATGCAAAGGCGCAAAATCTCTCAAATTGCTGAGAATAAGAGACCAAATACCCAATACTAAATAGTATATCTTTTTCAACATTTCCTCTCCCCAAGTCTCAGAGAACATCTCACATGAGTTGGCAGAAAGAATGAAAGAGCTGAAGAGGGGGAAGGAGTCCTGTGGAATGCTGGTTTTTGGAAACGACATGGCTCTTGCCCTTGTGACTTCACAGCTCCTACAGTTAGCTACCTGTACAGTACCCAGCAAGCAGAGTCTAGCATCAATGGGGGAGGTGCTATTCAGGCTCCAACTCTTATGGAGGAACGATTGGCAGTAGATACTCTCTGGGAGAGGGACAACTGTTCTTTTTTGAGGGTGTTCTAACTAAGAAGTTTCCCATATTCCAGTGAATGGCTGGCTATGCACCCACTAGAGTTTGCAGGTTAATTTTAAAAAAAGAAAGAAAGATGCTGGGTGGTGGTGGCGCATGCCTTTAATCCCAGCACTCGGGAGGCAGAGTCAGGTGGATCTTTGTGAGTTCGAGACCAGCCTGGCCTACAAGAGCTAGTTCCAGGACAGGCACCAAAGCTACAGAGAACCCTTGTCTCAAAAAATCCCCCCCAAAAAATAAATGAATAAAATAAAATAAAATAAAATAGAAAGAGAGAGAGAGAGAGAGAAAGAAAGAAAGAAAGAAAGAAAGAAAGAAAGAGAAAGGTAGAAAGGCCATTGGGAGCAAACCTTATTGCCAGGCATACCAAGCAAGTTGGAGAATGCTAATGAGTTTGGGGTTATGATGATATGTCATTGAATACATGCATGTATTCTGGAAGACAAACAAATGTTATAACTAAAATAATTTTAAACTAAATTAAATCCATATGTCAAAAAGATTTGTAATCCTAGTTTATTCTTCTCATTGTTTATCATAGCTAAGATATGAAATCAGCCTGGCTGTAAATAAATGGATAAACTGATAAGAAAATGTAGTATACATTCTTAAAGGAATGTTGTTATGCCATAAAAATAATGAAACCCTATCATTTATGACAATATGAATGACAACATTATGTCAAGTAAAAACCCCAGAAACACAAAGTGTATCAACCCATGGTATTGTTGATGTGTGAAATCCACAAGGTTTATTTTACAGAAGCAAACAGAAGACTAGTGGGAATAAAAGGCTGTGGAATTTGGAGAAAATGGATGGGGAGTTGACTGCCAGATTTATATTTAGGATGAATAAATTAAAGAGTGCTATTCCATAGCATAGTAATGATAGCTAATGATGATATATTTTATCCTGGAAAATATACTAAGAAGGAAAAATACACTGAAATATATAATATTTATTATTTATATTATATATATGCTTTTACCACAAAATTGACAAATACATAAGGTATTCATCCGTTAATTACCTAGAATTTAGCCATTCTTCATGTATATATTTACTAGAAATGTGGTACCCATGAAAATACATAACATTTATTTTCCAGTTCCAAAATAAAAAAAACCCTACTGAAAATAATAAAGGGTGAGAGAGGGTTATACAGATCATTTTATGATGTACCAAGTTCCTCATCATCACAGTGGAGATGTAAGTACATTTGGAAGCCTATAGTTTTACATGAATATTATTTTTTAAAATTAGTTTATTTCACTGTTATCTTTCTTTTTGTTTTCTTATTATGTTCTTTTTAAATTTTACTTATTTATTTATTTATTTTGGGTTTTGGAGACAGGGTTTCTCTGTGTAACAGCCCTGGCTGCCCTGCAACTCGCTTTGCAGACTAGGCAGGCCTCAAACTCACATCTGTCTGCTTCTGCCTCCCACGTGCTGGGACTAAAGGAGTGTGTTACCACCATCCAGCAGGATAGCTGGTTTTGTACACATAAAGGCTACAGCTTTTCTGAATCATTCTTTTGGTCTATAAGTAGTGCGAACAACTAGCGTATTTAAAAGCACAGTTTTGTAACTGTTATTACAAAATTCTTTTAAGGAATTGAAAAGGTAGTTTCAGTATGTTTTCAGGGCTGTTTGCAAAGGGTCACACTTTACAGCTATTACATTTTGCTCCGATAGTTAACTTCTTAAGAAGCCCAAAGGGTCGCTGACACACTTCATAGAAACGTGCAAGGTTTGTTCATATGAGTCACCACATAAGCACTGTGAAGTGTCAGCATGCAATAGTTCAAGATATGTTCATGGAGGTTTGTACTCTAAGTAATTCTTCTAATAATTATGTTTTCCATTATTTTAGATTTTTATTATTTTTTTAATTTTTAAAAATTTAATGTATGAGCACTTTATTTGCATCATTCTCCCCACCTTGCCTCTTCCACTTCCCTCTCTGTCCTCCTCTACTCCTCAAAATCATGGCCTGATATTCTTTAATTATTATTGTTTTATAACCATATATATAAATATATACATTCATGAAAGCAATATTCTGGATCAATTTAGTGGTGTGTGTGTGTATATATATATACACACACACACATATATATATATATATATATTTATAAATGCAATCTTCTGAGTCAATTTAGTGGTGTGTGTGTGTGTGTGTCTGTGTGTGTGTCTGTGTGTCTGTGTAGAGCTGAACTTGAGACTGGATCACTTGTCAGCAGGCTGGTCCTTTGAATAGATAGATTTTTCTCTTGTTTAGCAACCGTTAATTACCTGGGTAGCTCCTTGTCTATGGCTGAGGCATTGTGAGATTTGCCCTATCCATGTTGATCCATGTTGTTATATTAATTGATGCTGCCACTTTTCAGGTCTTGTCTAGATAATATATTGTTGAGATTTCAGAGGTGTGACTTTCTCATCATAGATAGAAAACACAATCTTACAGCCAATACGCTGGTCCTCTTTTTTTTATTTTTTTATTTTTTGTTCTTTCTTCATCAGTGTTCCCTGGGCCTTTGGGAACATTGTGTGTGAACGAATCAACTAGGGATGGGCCAGTCGTTCTCTGCATTTTGACTAGTTGTGTCTTTCTGCGATGGCCTATCTGCTACACAAGAAGGTTCTATATGAGGAATGAAAGCAACACTTAAACTGTGGGCATAAGGATACCAGTTTAGAATGAAGTTAAAAATGAAACTGATTTACAGAGATGACAGTAGTAGGTTCTTCCTAGAGAACATTCCCTCGCCAACCATAGGAAGTGGGACAGATTTAATTTTTCGTGCCTGAATTCTCTCCTATTGAGAGGGCCTTAAGTCCAATTAGATAGTTGTGGTTGCTCACAGAGTTATCAGTGTCATTATTATACTTTTCAGAATTCCTTGTCTTTCTAGTTACTGGTGAGGCTGAGCTGGTTATGACTATTGATTGTTTTTCTCCTCCCTTGGCAGCCTGCACAACGCCTGGTATTACAAAAGCTCATCCTCAGGGAAATTCTCATCTTGCAGGGCAATTCCAATTCAATTCCTACAATTTCTTTGTCTAAAGTGTGTGGTATCTTCAGTAATATGGTTTTACCTTCAGTTTCTGATAGGTTATCAAGAGCTATGCTGGCTCTTTTTGGGGGGCGCTCCTCTAACCAACAATAACTCAAACATTGTCACTCTCAGTGGTACAATTTCATAGATACAGATATCTTATATATAATATGTATATAGCTATACATAGATGAAGATATCTAGATAGTGTGTATGTATCCACATACATACACAAGTGTAAGTGAACACAATATAATTGCATATGGGATTTTCAATCATTTCCTTATGCCTCTATGTTGTTCCTCTCTTCTCCCCAGGCTCCCTGCCCCATTTTGTTCTTCATGCTGCCTATTTATGCAGGAATTCTTTAGTTTCTCTACTTCTCCAGGTATTGCTTATCTATAGAAAGCATCAAATAATAGATCAGATGCCCTGATTTAAGCTATAATATTTAAGCATTTTTGACCCTTTCTTTGATTGAATTTTGCTAATACAGTAACAAATACAGATTTCTGTGCCCAAATGAATAATGATACTTGATGCATAACCCCCAGTTTGCATCACCAGATAGGTGTCGATGCTCTGCTTTGAACACCTAAAAATGAAACACAAAACCAACCACACAACACATGTCATTCTGTGTATAAAGATACATATATAATTTTTAGGAACTTTTTTCTTCTTGTCTGACAATATTACCCCAAACCTCAAAAGAAAAATAACCCACCAAACAAAAAAAATGTAAAGCCACTAAGAGAAGCCCTTTTTTAGTGTTGTTGGCCTAGGCTCTTCAAATGACTCCCAAAGCATACATTCTATTTCCACTGCTTTTGGTTGTCCCTGAGAGGTAGAAATTTAAGTCCTTATTGCTGAAGACACCATGCACTTCAGAAACAGCACCGAGAGATCCCTGAGTCTCCTCTTTCCATGGATCCAGAGAGCACCATGAAAGCTTCCAAATTGGGAAGTGAACCAAGAGTACTATCAAGACATGGCATCTGTAATTATTGTGTTTTAAGTATTTCTTTGATATTTTCTTGGAACATTATGTCTTTGATGAGTTAGGATTCCAAAATGCACTTGACTTCCTCCAAAGGGAACATTAGATATTCTTGCACGGCAAGGACATTGGCACAACTGAGTTATGATCAGGACAACTCCTGTTGAAGCATGAAAACATGAAGACCCTCTAATGCACTCAGCATCTCTTGGCCCTTACATTTTCTTAACACACTAGCAGGTAGATTATTTTCATAAACATGACAATACACTAGAGAAATTTCCTTTCAGATTCTAACATTGACTTCCTCCTTCATAACAACTCTAGCCCTAAACTACCACTCCTCAACTGACAGATGTCTATCTGGCTTCCTAAGAAAGTGGTTTTAAGATTTAGATTTATGATCCTACCACAGATTTTTTTGAAAAAAAAATCTATGTCATCTATCTCCTTCTTTGGGATCTGTGTTTTTGTAAGTTCCCCCAGGTGACTGTATTTCAATCTACAGATGATTGCGTTTAGGAATCATTGTTGTGGAACAATCCTGAAAGCAAATTTAGAGATGAAAAGATATGTGTTTTATTAAAAATGAATAGAACATGTTGTGTTTCAGCTTCACTGGGGATTTTACTAGCCTAATCTATGCTGGTAGGCCCCCAAAGTGTTACATTTGAAAAGTTATTTTAAATTAAAAGAACTGGAAATCATCCTCCCATGGAAATAACTTTGAGTCTAAGAACATCCCTGAAACCTGCATAGCACACAATGCACCGGATGAGCAATGCTGCCTCAGTTTCCGCCAAGGCTTTTTTTCATAAAATATTCTCTATGGGTGAGTAGATGTTCCCTTCTAGAAATTAAGTCTTTCATTATTTTTATTAATAGTTCATTCCACTTTATTAAAGATGTTGGCCTCGATTGTTTTAGGCAGGCACAAAGAATCTAGTGCTGAATAAAGCAGAAAGAGACTAGCCTTCATGAAATAAAGTATCACAAATACTATGCTGGGATCTTAGTGAGACAGACACTGATGGAGGATATCTAATTGTTGCATGGCATTGTGCGTATGTGGGGAAGGAAGGAGTAGGAGAAATAGTCAAGAGCTTAAAAAAGCTACCTGGAACCAGGTGATGGTGGTGCATGCCTTTAATCCCAGGAGTCTAATCCCAGGAAGCAGAGGTAGACGAATCTCTGCGAGTTCATGGCCAATTTGGTCTGCAAGAGCTAGTGCCAGGACAGGATTCAAAGCAGCAGAAAAGCCCTGTCTCAAAAAACCAAAACCCAAAACAACAACAACAAAAATACCTATATGGAGAAAATATTTCTCCTATCATCAATTTGCCCATCCATCCACCCTCCTCCCTATCTTCTATTTGTTGATTAGCTGATTTTATTTATTTAGTTTTAAATTGGTCTTACTATGCTTCCCAAGCTAGTCCCAAAACTCTTGGAGTCAGGTTATCCTCCTGCCTCATGTCTAACATGAGTAGGTAACATGATAAATAAGCATCTCTGTTCCTGAACGTGATGCCATATTTTGAACAAAATGAGAACAAATCAGAAGTGATGTGGCTTTCTGCTACTGTTGGGTATCTCCTTTTAGCAGAAATTTCTGAGTCTCACAACATACTTATTGGCCTATTAGTGTCTATTTTTTATACTTTAACAATAAATTGCTTTCCATGGATTTCTGTTTTATACTAGGCACAGTGCTATGTGCTGACAATGCAGAGATAACTTCTTCAGACTTTCTCATCACAATGACTATTGTAGGCATACTAAGAGATCTCTGTAAGGCAGCTGTGGCTTTGCTCTTGACAGGCATTGATGGTTGACATAAGAAACTATGTATGTGACTTCTGGAAATAGGATGTTTAAACTGTAATATTAAAATAAAAGGCAGAATGTTTCATTCCTTAAGGAGATGACCCAAATTTTAGAGTTAAGAAACAAAATATGAATACTACACAACTTTGGTAGCAACTTTTGGTGGAAAGTCTGTTTAGTTTTGATGACTGCATGCTTAGTACATGGAAGCACAGTCTGAGGTTTTTCAAAATATATTTAGGAAAAAAAAGGTTAACCCTTAAGAAAACTTTAAATTGTAGGGACAGAGGAGACTATTTGAAGAAAACTGGGTACCCAAGAAGGTATAAGGACAGGGGACTGGGTTGGTGAGTGAGCGCGTGCAGGGTCTACAATGAGATACATAAACTTGTGAATCAATCCTGGTCGGAGATTTTGTAATATAAGTTTTGTTGTTTTTAAATCAGCAATATTGGCAGGTTTCCCCTCATAGGAGAGTTCTTGGTGTACTGTTATTACTTAAATGATAAATGATGGCAGCAGTTAGAGTATTTAATAGGCACCATCTTTATATTTTAGTGTACAGCCAACGTTTCTGTATCAAAGACCTTGAAGGCATTGACAGAGACTGCATGTGAAAGCATCTCCAGTAATAAAAATAAACAGTAAAATCTAGAGCACATTTGATGAAGAACAAATAGGGACCCATCTGGGTTGAAGAAAAAAATGGACTGATGAGGAAAGTCAAGTAGTAGTGTCTGGATGGATGATACATCTGTCAATGAGTCCCATAAAAGCCTTCTTTTTAGTAATGGGAATTGAACTGACGTCCCTGAGAATTCTAGACAATAACTCCACCAGTGAGCTACTTCAATGTTACTTTAGTGCTCCTGGAAGCCATTCTGTACACAGCTGGAAGATGCCAATTTTGGCAAAAAACATGAAGTATAATCTGAAAGACACTATGAAACTGCATTTCATGGATGATTATTATAAGCCTCTGAAAAATCTCTTTCTAAAAATCATTGTCTTAATTCTATCCTCAGCAGTAAGAGCAGCTACATTTGTTGAATATCTTTTAAGTCACTAAAACTTCACCAAAATACTTTACTACTGTTCTCAGCTCGCAGGTGAAAACTCTGATGCACAAATAGGTTAGCAAATTGATAGATCTAAGTATATAAAAGGCAAAGATAGGAACCTGAGAGCCAACCACGAGGCTTGCATTCTTCCTAGCTATGCTAAACTGAATCTCAACTCCGCAGAAAGTGAAAAAGTGTATTCCCTGTATATACATGGTCTAGCTAGGAAGCTGGACGAAGTACGGAAGAAATAAGTAGCCAGTGATTACCCAGATACCTTCAACTGAAATAACTAGGTAGTAGAAAAATAAAATATCATAATTGGGACCATCTAGGGGGTTCAGTGAGTAAAGGCACTTGCCGTGCAAGCCAAGGGGGCCTAAATTCGAAACTCAGAACCCACACAGAGGTGGAAAAGAGAACTAATTCTACAAGATCATCCTCTGGCCTATACAGCTCTACATAGATACTGTGCCATGTATGATGTAGGTCCTCTCTCTCTCTCTGTCTCTCTCTCTCTCTCTCTCTCTCCCTCTACATAGATACTGTGCCATGTATGATGTAGGTCCTCTC
>LOEQ01001927.1:126424-140147 GCA_001685075.1 Bramus lutescens
GGAAGAGTAAATAATTGAATGGAAAAATAAAAATTAAAAAAATAAAAATGAAGGTGGTAGAACACTGAAATCTATAGAGTCCATACTGAAAAAAATAGCATAAAAAATTGATAAATGAAGGACAAAAACCATGAGCATATGAAACTATCCTTTAACTTTCTATGAAATTTAATGAGAAATTATAAAATCAAATAGTTTGCTAGAAACCATCAACTTGTTTAAGTCTGTATGCCAGTTTCTATTCAAAGAGCTCATCACAATTCAAAATATAACAATAACTCAACTCCAGTCACAGGAAAAGAGGATCATTAATACCCTGTATGAGAGCCTATGCATTGGCTGAAAAACCAGGAGTCCAGTTATATGTTGTGCCACAAGGCCTAGGACTTTCTGTTTAGAATGTATGCTCTTCTTTAAAACAAATAAGGATATGTCTTTAAAAAATATGAAGGAGCCAGCAAGGAAAAGCGCCACAGAGACATTCCTATGTAATAGAAAGAGGAATGAAAAGATGAGAAATACTGAATCTCAGCAGACTGGGACTAAATAATTTGAAAGTCTTAAAAAAGTTAGAAGGTAATAAAATAACAAACCTCTCCAGGAAATATTAATAAAATGGAACTTTAAAATAATTCTCTGGGTCAACTTTATTTATTCGTTCATTTCTTCGTTCAGTAAATGTCTTTAAAAGAACTCGACACATGCAAGGCATTATAGAAGAATTATGGGAAATGGATGGATCAAAACTAGGGAACACTATTATTTTTATCTTCAAGAATTTATGGGATTTATTTAGAAAAAATGAACAATAAAACAACTAGTGGACAAACTGTTGAGGGTTCACTTTGGTTAACCATTGAGGTATTCACTAATATTCACTCTTCCTTCTATTTGTAACAGATCAATGCTAGTCACTGATCACTTAAAGAATCCTATATCTCAGCTATTATGAATCTAAATGAGATGGAACTTGACAGATTTACCATGAGTGCAAGTGATAGCCAGGGGTCCAAGCTTACTCAGAATAGTATTATGCAACTGTTTACCTTGGTGCCTTTTTCAAAGCTGGCCATTCTAGGGAAGCAAGAAAGAAAAGGATCACTGTAATCCAGGGATAGACGTCACTGACCAATGATCAAACGCACGTTGATGAAGACTGCCCACTTTTGAACATTGCCCGAGAGAGAAATGGTCTGCTGTTGCACTTCAGCCTCTTCTTTGATTCTTTGTTTTGATTTTTTCCCCAGATGCATTGTTACTGACTCCTATCCTGAATTCTAATTCTGCTAACCTGCAGTCCTGCATGCTTAGATATGTTTCCTGGAGTGGACTATGGGAAAGACGATAGGCAGAGCTCTCCCAAAACTGGATAGGGATGTGAAGTAGTCAGGATAAAAGATATGACAGTAGGGATAACTGAGTGGACTACTGCAAAAGAAAAAATAATTTGCTTTCATTTCCACATATATCTAAGATATATACCTTAAGGGAAATAACAGATTACCAATTTGCTCATTGTTTTAGTTAGTTAAGTCCACCTACAGCTGGCTCCAGGGACAACAGATTCTCTTCAAAGATACACCATAGGTGACCTAATTCCTTTAGCCACACCTTGCTTGACTGTCATCACTCTATGAATCCTTGAATTGATTTGCCCACTATTAAGTTACAGTTCTCAGGATTCAATCACCCCTCAATAATAGAATCCACTAACTGGGACCCAGCTTCAGCATGTGAGTTGGGGAGGGGAAATATTCCATATCCAAACCATAGCAGAGATTACTAAACGAAACAGTAAAGAGCAGAGCTCTTACTCAGCATTGGTAAGAGTTCCAGTGGTCTTTGAGGTTTGTTTTCCTTCCAGTTATATGACTATCACTTACAGCCTTTAGAATAAGGAATCAGAGAACAGCCGCTTAAACAGGATAGCCACTACTCCATAAGGCACAGCTACTTCTTATGTTGTTCTAAGCACTGGAAGAGTCTTCCTGAGATGAATCTGAAATCCATAGCTATAGTCTCTCACCAGTTTTTCAAGTTTTATTCATGCAAATGGCAGATAAAGAAGATTCACCTCTTATGATGTGACATCTTTTACATTTATGTTTATGAACCTTCCTTTAGCCCTTCTAATTTTCATGTAAACATCCTCGGGAGATTTTTACACTCCCCTCCTGGGACTTCCAGGCTTATTTGCATCTGAACAAATCTGTGTTGGATTTTGTTTAGTTTTAGGGAATCTTCTACTCTAGGTCTACTCTGAAGAAGGCAGGGAATAAGAGTGACATTCTGCGCCGATAATGAAACATAGGATCATGATTAGTTTATTTAATATATTTTTGCCATACTGCTTAGTATATAGAATCACTCACTCTGATACCTTGTAGGGGATGATAAAAACATGCAGAATTCTGAAATTAAAAGCAAAGAAAGTTTTGAAATGGCATAATATTATACAAGAAGCAAAGGTGCAGGTAGAGATTCAAGAAGCTGTTTACACAAATTAGCAAGAAAGGCAACGAATTGGATGTGAATAGTAAACAGGAAAAACACTTGACTGAAATAACTATGAGTTTAAAACAGGAAATTTCAGAAGTGTGGGAGACGGGGTATTAGAAAGGATGGAAAAGATTTCAGTTCTGTTGAAATGTTCCCAGCTAGTTTCTGCTTTGCTTGATGGGAAGAGGAGAAAAATGACTTTGGAAATAGATCATGCTTAGAGGCAAAATAGGACAGGAAGGAGGATGCTGGGTCTTATGTACTGTTCACAGCCATGATGGAGGAAGCACAGATGGTTCAGCGGTTAAGATAAGCACTTAACGTGAGGCTGTTCTCGTGCTAAAGCTTATTCCAAACACCCAAGTTTCTTGAATCTGCAACATGACATTGGAAATATCACAATCAGGAAGCTTTCAAATGAGATTTCTGGCACTTCCTGAGGTACTTGTAGTCTCTAAAGACTGCTTTGATTAAGACTCGGGAGATTAATTCTCACTGCTGATGGCTGTTGTGGTAGAAACTTGCACCTTCACCAAACAGACAAATTCATGCAAGTAATTGAGCCAAAACACTTTAATATCAAGTCCCTAGGATTTATGATTGTTTTCCTCACCAAGTCTGTAGAGCGCAAAGGAACTGTGGTTGATAAAGCAAGAACTGACTGTTCACAAAATAAAGAAACCAAAGTGTTCAAATTATAAAAGGCCAACTGGCCATTCTTAATAAAATAGGTGGGATTTCAAATTCTAGCTTGCCTGGCTGCCTTAGGCCCTCGTTTTTAGTTTCCGAGCTCACTTTGATTTCTTCACACACATACACCAAACACACACACACACACACACACAACAAACATGCAATTCACAACCTTGTTTTTATTTCTTGCAAATGCCTACTATGTTCTGCACAGCCAAGGAGCCATGGCCCCTGCTCTCAGCAGTTTGCAGTCTAGGGAAAGGTGGACTGGACTACAGCTGTCCTTTCCCTTAAAGAGCTGCCATGTGCAAACATTTCATACAGTATTGGATTATTGATTTATTTCATAGGCAAGGATTATGAAGATGTGAGTACTTTCTGTTATAATCGCTGTTGCTGAACATGTTCATACTGCTTGAAATTTGGCATTTCAACCCTGGCCCTTTAGTTCCCAGCCTCTATACCATATAGTCTACATGAAGAATTTCTGGAATAAGGGCTGCAGAGGACCTCAACAATGTTCCTACCTCAATCTACAACCTGGGGCTCTTCACAGGTATCTCATTCTACTCTGTCTCAGCTAAAGGACAGAAGTCTGTCTACCTTTAAGTCTTTTCAGCATGGAGAGGAAGTTGCTAGTATAGGTACTTGGTAGTACCTAGTCTGGAATGTGAAATGAAGGATGTAGGTGATTTAATCCTTGTATAAACAGAAAGGGGGAAGAGATGGAGTGGGAATTCTGCTTCTCTGTGGTAATCTTCTAAACATGGGGGAGTCCTTAGGGGCTGGGAAGGTCAAACAGATCCTCAATGTAGACTAATAGTAAAACCAACCCTTGAGTAACTAATAGAGATCATATACCAGTGTGCTGCCTATAGGCAGTACTGATGGGGAAAGTGCTGTAGGCTTCTGATAGGCTATTCTAGGAGAAACACCAAGTTGTTGGCTCCTGGACAATTACTACCAAAATTAATATAAAAGTTTGTTCATCTACACTACCATTTCTTTCTTATTCTTTACCCAACTTTTCATCAACCTATAATAAATACTTTCTTAAAATCACTTTATAAGGCACAACACTGCTGGCTGTATGCCTGGAAATCCTGTATGGATTCCTCTAGGGATCCCTTTGGCCAGCTTCTTCTCTTCTAAGTATGTATTGTCTCTTTTCTGCTCATTTTTAGTGCTATACTGTCAGTCCTCAACTTTTCAACTTTTATTTAGAGGGTTTCACATTCTCCAGTAACAAAAATTCATGCCCTTCATTTGAACTTTAACATCAAACAAAACAAAATAAACAAACAAATGAAAACAAGACAAAAAAAGCAAAACTACCAACGTTTTCAAAGTTTAAGTTGTTGTTAGAGCAGGTGATAGATCTTCTGTTGACGAGTTCTCATTCTGAACTGCATGTTTGTCAGCTGTCTCTGCAAGGCTGATGGAAAAGCTATAGTTCTTACTCATTTTGTTTAACTGACTCTTCATGCACATTGAGTAGTCACTTTCTCCAGACTACTGTTGCAATCTCATCCTATGGATCTGCTTATTTTAGATACTTCCTAACATCATACAGTACTTACCTTTCTATATGGCCTTATAGCATAATAGTCTCAAGGTTTATCCATGTTGTCTTATGTTACAGAATTCATTTTTATGGTTGCATAGTATTTTATTCTCTATATATAGAGGGTATATATATTCTCTATATATTATATATATACATATAGAGAGAGAGACAGAGCAGAACATAAGGTATTCAGGCAACAAATCAAAAGTAAGCAAGGAAAAGTATAGATCAAATTAAGTAGCTTCTGCTCAAGAAAAGAAACACTCACTAAAGTAAAGGGTAACCTATGAAATGGGAGGAAGTGCTTGCAGCTGTCAAACCTGGGAAAGGTTAATATCCCAAGCACATAAGGAACAAACATTTGGAAACAAAACCATAATACCCTGGTATTTAAAATATATTGAAGTAATCATTTCTCCAAAGAAGACTTAACAATAGCCAACGAGGACGAGAACTTCTAACCACTAATCATCAGAGAAATGTAAACCAAACTGTAATGNNGGACGAGAACTTCTAACCACTAATCATCAGAGAAATGTAAACCAAACTGTAATGAGCTCATCTCTGACCTATAGAGAACTGTAACCATCTGCACTACAGGCAGCCAGTAGCCAGGAAAACTACATTTACTTTAATGAAGTGCCTTTTCACTTCACCTCATCGTCTGCTAGTTTATAGATATGTGTTCATGTATAAATGCATATTTAAGCATGTAAAATAGCTCACACATGTTTATATAATATGTAATAGTATGCTGTCTTTGTATGCTCTGCATATTCACATATAGAAGTGATACTTCGGAAAGGACCAAAAATTCCCCTCCCTCCAAAAAAGTGACAAGCAGCTGAGAGAGCTAAGACTGGAACAGAAGCTGAGAGAAGAAAATGTGTCATGGAGGACAATTTACCAGCCACTGGAAAAGACAGTACTAGGACTTGGGAGCATTTTGTGTTGCCAAGAATTAAGACAGGGTGAAACGCTGTTTCTCATTCCTTTCAGCTGTCTGGATTTGTTGTATTATGGAGCAGCCATTACAGATTCCCAAGCACCATACCTTCAGGAGTTTCAGGATTTGTATTTATCAAACTGGAACCAAGGAATGATATAAGGGATTTCGGGGCCACTTATCTACTGCTGTAATCAAGCAGGATGGATGGGGAAACAATTCTGACATAGTCAGAATAATCAGCCATTCTGTGGTCAAAACAGCATTAAATGGGATTCGAGAAGCATGGCTCCAGTCCTGGATGTGAGACGAAGAAAGGGGAAACAGTGGAAATCATCCAAATACTGATTCTTGACACATGAGCTACTCGTTTTGCAGCACTGCTTTATTTCATCACCTCACTCCCCTGCACAAAAATGTAATCAACTCTATTTTAGAAGCAAGGAAACTGAGACTCTGCAAGTAAACCCTTCCCCAGTCAACATAAACGGTAAGCTGATGAGAGTAGGTTTTAGAGCAAAACCAGAGGGATTCTGAATGACAAGCCTCCCCATCCTCCCAGCTCACATCCTCACGGGCCATGCAGGTGACTCAGCTATTCCACCTGCCTGAACTGGCACGTTTATACGCAGGATCTAACAACTTGTTTACATCGCTGATTTCCAGGCACCCATGCATATGTTCATGCCTGTGTGGGAAGCAGAACGATGCACGTCTTGTGCGAATCTTTGATAGTGAGATACATTAGCAGAGCTGTGCTACGGAGGCTTTCATTGCCTCTGTCCCCGTTCGGACCCTGGATTATTGCCAGGGATCAAATCTTCGCAAAGAACAGTTTGAAAAGCACCATGCAAAACAGACTATAATATTAAGTGTGTGTGTGTGTGTGTGTGTGTGTGCATACATGATGCACGCTTGTGAGAGCATGTATTGTGCAGATAAATGATGGCAAATGCTACTTTTATTCTAGCAATCCTCCTGCAAGACTTCTTTGTCACAGTTCCGTGGTGTAGAGAACTATTCAAAAAAAATCTTCAGCACTTGGTCTATAAGACAGCCTCCCTTCACTTGGTATGGGAGCTGCTTCTCTTTACAAGACTCTAAAGATGATGGTGCAGACCCATTTCCCTGAGGTTTTGTCCTGGCATGAATCTAACAGACTGTGAGATGTAAGGAATTATATTTCTTCTCTAGACTTGCTTCCCCATTTTTCAGATGAGAGCAATCCTTGAGTCTTTATTCAGCTTTGACATTGTGTGATGCTACTTCTATGTACAACTTCAAATAAGAAAAACAATTAGATATTCTTATATTTGCACAGTGTTGGCATCCTATGGGCTAATAGTCACCTGCCATGGATGAAATTACTTTTTAATAACTACTTATTTGGTGCTCGTTTAAACATTTTAAGTTTCCCCTTCAAGGCAGACATGCATTTCTGTATCTAGCCATTTAAATACGGTTTTGTGGAAAGCTTAAATATAATTTTCCATCCTTATTTAGTTGGTCTGGGTGTGATACCATTAAGAAGAGCTATGCTTAGGAATTTTGTCTGATTAAACAATGTCTAGCAGGGCTTGAAAAGGGAAGAGCAGAAAAGACGAAACACCACTTCCCAGAAGACAGGCACGGGAGGCATGGGAGTAGGCTCAGTAGAGAAGCTGAAGTTCTCTCTTGCCTCAGATACTCTTTTATTTCCCCTTACTCTTCATCTCCAAATTTTAAGATAGTTCTTAAACATGAGTGAGTTTTCCATAAAAATCCCTTTTCAAGGATATCAAACACACAAAGGCTAAAACATTCTTATTTGGTATCGCAGACGCAAGCCAGAGTGAAGAAACTAAAGAAAGACTTAGCATGGGGTCATTATATAAGTTTTACAAATAGTCCAGTATAATAGATCCCAAGGTGAGATGACACTGTGAGCGGGAGGACACCTTGAATAACACTGTAGCAATTCTAAAACCAAAATGGCATTCTTAGCTATCCTGGGCAAGCAAGGAAAGAGAGGCATCTGTTTCTGCGTCACATCCTCAGTGAGCATTGTAGGAGGAGCTGTGTGAAACAATCCAAGAGTAATTTCAAATTATCTACTGTAATCAAATTTAGAACCAATCTAAATATCTAAAATTAGGAGATTCATCTGACTGGTTTATCAAGTAATTCACAAACTATGAATTCATTTAAAATTAAAATAGCAAAGAATATAAAAATAAGTGCTGAAAATATTTCTATTGCCATTTTATGGGTAGAAACAGACTGCAATGTATGCTTTACTATCTCAAATATACAAAATGTGTTTATATGTAGACCAGGATTTGTAAGACATATCAGAAAACAAAATACCATTTTTATTTTAAAAAAATGTCTCCATGGATGATACTTTGGAGGACAAGAGTTAATATTCATACTATAGTGTGCCTGCCCACTTGAGAGTAAAAATAAAAACACCCAAGTTACTTTATGGCACCTTGTTTGGATGTGACAGTCATTGAGGACAGAAGGTTCTTTTTAAGGTTGTTGCTGAAACCAGTCCCACAATACTAAAGCCTGAGGCCTGGCCTTTTGTGTATATAAACTCTATAAAAATTATATATCCTTTCAGAACTTCTGGATATTCCACAGTTCTAATTCTTGCTCTAGGGGAATGGTTTAAAGTAGCTCTTTCTCTGGTTTCATAAATTTTCATTTTCAAACTTTTGCCCTCAGTCTCTTTCTAATGAACTTTCTCTTTGAGAAAAAGGGTGGGATGAAATACTTCCTGAAGTTCCAATCTGTAGAAGTACCTATGGGTATGATTTCCCCATGTGAGTATGTCAAATTTAATTAGATTGTGCTTTCAGTTACTTAATGATTCAGCCAGGCTTACAAGACCAAGATCATAACCTCCCTAGCAGGCTGCAGAGGTAGTTATTTTAAGGGACGACTATTAATGGTACCTAGTCATAATTATGTTACACCATGTCTAGAAAATAATAAAAATAGTAATGCTCATTTAATTAGACCCTTCACCTAAGGATCCACACACATTTTATAAAGGTTCCTCACTCAATCATTTGCATAACAATCTGAGAAACAAGGAAGCAATATTGAAAGTCATACTTCTGAGGACATCTTTCCTTTCGAAGGGGGCATAGAACAGTCCTCAGTTCCTTGCCTCATAACAACTTTTCATCTCATTTGCAGAGTCCAGTGGAGTTTATTAGGGGAATCCAAGGCTAGGTAACGTGTTTGACAATTCCATCAAAACAAATAAGGGAAACAGATAAAGAGACATATTTTTAAGTGTGTGAAATTGTTCTTTTTCTGAATGCTTCTGTAGTTTCTGGGAACCACAGTCTTATGTATTCCATTCGCTTTCTAGGTTACTTTTGATCAGTTTGAGGTCTCACATGTCTGCAAACATAAAACCAATGAAGGAACATGTAGAAAAAAATGAGACCAGAGAAAAGTGGTTCTTAACCTGTGATAAACCAAAAGATACAATGGGACAGGCACTCTTGCATGGGTGCCTAGAGCCATAATCCTCACAAGTTTTCAGTGATACTTTCAAAGCCATGTTACAATAACATCTCCAGCTTTATAATTATTCTTCCAGTGACATGTGTGATGAGTGACTTTGTGTGTGTGTGTGTGTGTGTGTGTGTGTATGCGTGCATGCAGGTTTACTTGCCTGTGGCAGATAGAGACTTTCTCCATTGACCTCAACTTTATCTTCTGAGACAGGTTTCTCATATTGAAACTGGATTTCACCAATTCAGTCAGTCAATGAGTCCCTGGAATTCTTCTGCCTTATCTCTCAATGCGGAGATTACAGGTGGGGGCCACAATACCTCGGTTTTTATGTTGGTACTGGTGATCAAAACTCAGGCTTTCATGCTTCTACAGCCAGCAC
Source organism: Bramus lutescens (assembly GCA_001685075.1). Taxonomy (NCBI): domain Eukaryota; kingdom Metazoa; phylum Chordata; class Mammalia; order Rodentia; family Cricetidae; genus Bramus; species Bramus lutescens. The sequence continues at coordinate 136,025 of LOEQ01001927.1, forward strand.
ATTACCCACTGAGCCCTTCCTTCCTATGATTATTTTATTTAGCATTGCATACTTCAGACTTTTGTCTTGCCTATAACAAATGTTTATCATTAATATTTTTTTAATTTGAACAAATGCTAATTAAATTGAGTAGTCAGAACTAACATTTCTTTTTTTCTTTTTTTGTTTTATTACTTAAAAAAATACCAATCCAAATTCCCACTCCCTCCCCTCCATCCACTCCCTCTCCATACCCTCCCACCCCTCCCCCTCCAATCCTAAGAGAAGACAAGACACCCTGCCCTGTGGTAAGTCCAGTGCCCTCCCTACTACATATAGGTTGAGCAAAATGTACACTCAAAGAGAACAGGATCCCCCCAAAACATGCAGTAGAGACAAATCCCAGTGCCACTGTCAGAGGCCCCTCAGTCTGCCCCAACTGTCAACCACATTCAGAGGGACTAGTTTGATCCCATGCACAGAAAATATATTCCACAAAAATCATAGAACAAAATTTTCCCAACCTAAAGAAGGATATCCCTGTGAAGGTACAAGAAGCTTACAGAACACCAAACAGATTGGGCCAAAAAAAAGGAAAGAAAAAAAAAGGAAAGAAAAATTTTAAAAAAGGCCTCTTACCATATAATAATCAATGTAAAACATACAGAATAAAGGAAGAACATTAAGAGCTGCAAAGGAAAGAGGTCTAGTAGCATATAAAGACAGACCTATCAGAATTACACCAGACTTCCCAGGAGAAACCATGAAAACCAGAAGATCCTGACAGACACGTTGCAGACACTAGGAGACCATGGATGCAAGCCCAAACTACTATACCCAGCAAAGCTTTCAATCACCATTGATGGAGAAAACAAGATATTCCATGACAAAACCAGATTTAACTAATACATAGACACAAATCCAGCCCTACAGAAAGTACTAGAAGGAAAACTCCAACCCAAAGAAGGTAAATGCATCCACAGAAACACAGGTAACAGATCACCTCCCACCAGCAAACCCCAAAGAAGGGAAACACACAAATAGTACCACCGAAAAATAACAGGAATTAATAATCACTGGTCATTAATATTGCTTAATATCAATGTACTCAATTTACCTATAAAAAGACACAGGCTAAGAGAATGGATTTGGAAGCAAGATCCATCCTTCTGTTGTATATGAGAAACACACCTCAACCTCAAAGACAGACATTACCTCAGAGTAAAGGGTTGGGAAAAGACTTTCCAATCAAACGGACCTAAGAAACAAGTGGGTGTAGCTATCCTATTATCTTATAAAATAGACTTCAAACTAAAATCAAACAGAAGAGATGGAGAAGGACACTTCACACTCATCACAGAAAAATCCATCAAGATAAAATCTCACTGGTTAATCCCAACACTCAGGAGGCAGAGGCAGGCAAATCTCTGTGAGTTTGAGACCAGCCTGGTCTACAATAGCTAGTTCCAGGACAGGTTCCAAAAGCTACAGAGAAACCCTATCTCAAAACAACAAAACAACAACAAATAAAAAAATAAAAAAATAAAGTCTCAATCCTGAACATCTATGCCCCAAATATGAGAGCACCCACATATATAAAAGAAACATAACTAAAGGTTAAGTCATACATCAAACCCCACACACTAATAGTAGGAGACTTCAACACCCCACTCACCAATGGACGGGTCAACCATACAGAAACTTAACAGAGAAATAAGAGAAATAACAGATGTCATGATTCAAATGGACATAGCAGACTTCTATAGAACATTTCACCCAAACATAAAATAATATACCTTCTTATCAGCACCTCATTGAATCCTTTCTAAAATTGACCACATACTCGGTAACAAAACAAACCTCAACAGATATAAAAAATTTAAATAACCCCCTATATCTTATCAGATTACCATGGTTTAAGGTTAGAATTCATCCATAACACTAATTACAGAAAACCTACAAACTCATGGAAATTGATTAGTGCTCAATTGAATCACCTATGGGTCAAGAAAGAAATAAAGAAATAAATTAAAGACTTTCTATAATTCAATAAAGATGAAGGAACAATGCACCCAAACTTATGTGCTACATAAAGAAAGTGGAGAAATCTCACATTAGTGACTTAACAGCATACTTGAAAGCTCTAGAACAAAAAGAAGCAGATTTATCCAGGAGGAGTAGAAGACAGGAAATAATCAAATTGAGGGCTGAAATCAATAAAATAAAAACAAAGAAAACAATACAAAGAATCGATGAAAAAAGAGCTGGTTCTTTGAGAAAATCAACAAGATAGATAAACCCTTATCTAAACTAATCAAAAGGCAGAGAGAGAATATCCAAATTAACAAAACTAGAAAGGAAAAGGGAGACATAAAAACAGACAAGGAAGAAATCCAGAAAATCATTAGGTCATACTACAAAAACCTGTACTCCACCTCCCCCCCCCAAAAANAGGAGGAGTAGAAGACAGGAAATAATCAAATTGAGGGCTGAAATCAATAAAATAAAAACAAAGAAAACAATACAAAGAATCGATGAAAAAAGAGCTGGTTCTTTGAGAAAATCAACAAGATAGATAAACCCTTATCTAAACTAATCAAAAGGCAGAGAGAGAATATCCAAATTAACAAAACTAGAAAGGAAAAGGGAGACATAAAAACAGACAAGGAAGAAATCCAGAAAATCATTAGGTCATACTACAAAAACCTGTACTCCACCTCCCCCCCCCAAAAAAAAGCCCAGGACCGGATGCTTTCAGTGTTGAGTCTACCAGAACTTCAAAGAAGAGCTAATATCCAACTCCTCAAATTGATACACATAATAGAAACAGAAGGAACATTGCCAAACTCTTTTTATGATGCTACAGGTACCATGATACTGAAACCACACAAAATCTCAACCAAGATAAAGAATTAGAGACCAATCTTCCTGAAGAACATTCATGCAAAAAATAATCAGTAAAATACTGGCAAACCAAAGCCAAGAATGCATCTGAAAAAAATCATCCACCATGATTAAGTTGGCTTCATCCCAATGATGCAGGGATGGTTCAACATTTAAAAACCTATCAATGTAATGCACCATATAAATAAACTGAGAGAAAAAACATATAATCATATCATTAGATGCTGGAAAAGCATTCATCAAAATCCAGCACCCCTTCATGATAAGGGTCCTGGAGAGATCAGGGATACAAGAAACATATCTAAAAATAACAAAGGCAATTATATAGCAAGCTGACAACAAATATCAAATTAATGGAGAGAAACTCAAAACACTATTCCACTAAAATCAGTAACAAGATAAGGCTGTCCACTCTCTCCATATATATTCATCAAGTTCTTAATATACCAGATAGAGGAATAAGACAACAAAAGGAGATCAAGAGGATACAAATTGGAAAGGAAGAAGTCAAAGTTTGGTTATTTGCAGATGCCATGATAGTATACATAAATGACCCCCAAAACTCTATGAGGGAACTCCTACACCTGATAAATACCTTCAGTAAGGTGGCAGGATACAAGATCATCTCAAAAAAATCAGTAGCCCTTCTATATGCAAATGACAAAGAAGCTGAGAAAAAAAATCAGAGAAACATTACCCTTCACAATAGCCACAAATAACATAAAATATCTTGGAGTGACACTAACCAAAGAAGTGAAAGACCTGTTCAACAAGACTATAAGTCTTTGAAGAAGGAAACTGAAGGATATACCAGAAAATGGAAAGATCTCCCATGCTGTTTGATTGGTAGGATCAACAGGCCTTGAAAGAACAATAATCAACTTCATATAAAAAAAAAACAGAAAAGCATGTATAGCCAAAACAATCCTGTACAACAAAGGAACTTCCAGAGGTATCATCATCCCTGATATCAAGCTCTATTATAAAGCAACAGTAATGAAAACAGTTTGCTATTGGTATAAAAACAGCCAGGTTGACCAATAAAATCAAATCAAAGACCCAGATGTTAATTATAAATTAATTATATTAATCCACCCACCTATGAACACATGATATTTGACAAAGAAACCAAAATTATACAGTGGAAAAAAGAAAGCATCTTTAGCAAATGTTGCTGGCATAACTGGATATCAACATATAGAAGAATGCGAATAGATCCATATCTATCCCTATGCACAAA
>LOEQ01001927.1:148027-161886 GCA_001685075.1 Bramus lutescens
TACAATTTGTGTGTTGTTATTTCGGGGTATAAGCTAGCCATGCGGGAGCCGGGTCAGAAGAAAGCAGGCCTGCCAGCCGCTCCCCTTTCACTACAGGGTTGGGCTATAGAGCCTCTGCTGGAATGTCTCAAGTTCTGTGTAAAGTAGCTGCATCTATGCCCGAATAATTGGCATGCTTCCTGATTTTGAAGACACTCAGTGCTGGCCCGTAATAGGCCAAGTGTTTGTTTTTAGCTTTGTGTCCTGAGATAGCTGTTTAACTAGCACGGCAAAACTTCATGGATAGTGAAAAGAAGGACATTTACACCTTGGACATAAGGTAGTGGTAAGCCATTGCAACTGTTTTCATATATTTCAAAACCTGTTAGATTGCTTGGTTCTCGTTTGTCAGTGGCTTGCACAGGAAGTTTGAGAGACTCTCTACGAATAGCCTTTCCTCTGTAATGCAGTAGTCCCATCTCTTGTCCATCGGCTGTCACCTTCAATTAAACAATGTCTTGATCAGCGTGAAGACAGCCTTCATACTGTTACTCCAGAAAGCTTTCTCCTTGGTGACGAAGTCTTTTCCAACAGTTGAAATGTACACCAATTGCTGTTTCAGCTCCTGGGACAGTGCACGGCTTTCGTGTGCCAATGCATTTACTGTACTAGTAATTAATGCCGTTGGCTTTGTAATTAAAAAAAGTTTTTTTTCTTTATACTCAGGGTGATAATGCTGCAAGTAAAAATTAATTAAAATGAGATGAATTGCCTTCAGTTAAAGAAAACGGAGAGTGAACGGGAGGGGGGAGGGAGGAGGGTTCTGATGAGTCGGTGGCCTTATTAACAAAGTAAACCGAGGTGGTTGGGCTCCCGTTTCTTCTCACTTTCTCTGTCTTGTGTTATTGAGCCTGGGTTAATGTAGACCCAAATGAGCAGTTGGTGAAGACATACAGCGAAGGGACACTTCTCAATGGTTGTGGGTCACCATGAAGATCACAAACAGCACTGCCCATGTTTGTAGAAACCTCCCTTCCAATTTTCATGTACTAGTCTGCTTGAGGTAATGAACTGTGAAATTGGTTCTTATATTACTATTAATTAAAATCACTAAAAATATTTTGATACTCTGATTCTCTACAAGGTCCTGAACTATTCAATCACTGATCCTGACAGAGCTGAAGTGAGACATTTGGACCCTTTGCTTCTTCCAGTCTAAAGCAGAGGCTACAAGATACAACTATATTGTGCTGTATACTGACCTTTCTAAAGTTAGACTCCAGTATGTGCCTGAAGGCAACTGCTTCTTTAAATAAGTGCACTATATAACATCTAACATTTCACTAGTCAACTAACATGTGGATCAGAGTTCTTAGTATGCAGCTAAGAAATCATAGGATATTAAAGGCCACAGAAGATAACTAAAAGTTGGTCGTCTCCAGATAGCTCGTATATGCATTAGAAAATCAAATGCTACATCACATAAAAACACTTAAAATGAGCAGTTAGAGATGAACAGGCTTGGTGCTCTGAGAGAAAGGAGAGTCATATGAGGGGGACACTGAAGAATGGAGAAGTAAGAAATGACTTCATGCGAAGAATAAACAAACGGCGGAGGGGGGAGAAAAAGACAAAGCTAAATACAAAAGAATTTTCCTTACTTTTTAGAACATGTATGATCTTTATATAGTTGGAAACTACTATAAGCAGGTAGGTAATTATACCCTTTCTCTAGCACTCTTGAAACTGAATAGTATCTATAAAACTCCTTATTTGGTGTTCTGTGGATTTCATGTTATTGAAAGCCTGCTTTGTTAAGCCACAAGGCTCAGGTATTCCTCCATCACATTTTCAACCATTAAAATTTTCCAACAGCTGATGGGATTGGGAACCATTATATATTTCATAGTTCAAAATGAGGGATCTAGTCTTGGTGCTTGAACCGAGCAAATCTGGGGAAACACACACCAAAGTAACAATTTTCTGTCTGGATTTTGATTGTAGTAGAAGAAGAGAGGCGGGGGAGCATCAAACGAACTCTGCAAAGCTAAACTTAGTATTCCAAATTCCACAGCTCTTCCGTATTTGGGGGGCCATTTCACTAGCATCACCAGGTATCTCTTTTCCAAGAAGTCAGTAGTGAGTGTGACCATATGACGCTCTCTTCCCCTTCTGTTCTAAATCCCACAGATTACAAAATTAGATTGCCTAGATTTACCGACGAAGTTGGCATTCTTTTAGTAGAACCATTTGTACCACAGTCCCCTCTCATCTATGGTTTTACTTCCTGTGGTTTCAGTTACAAATGGTCAACCGTAGTACATCAGGGTAACCTACACCCCTCAATAATCACCCAGGAGTCCCCACTTACCAGACCGACTATTGTAGGCTCCTCTTCAAGTAAGCCTCATGTAGTAGTCTTAATGCTACATCACAGTGCCCACACTCTAATCCCCATCTCTTCTCAGGCAGGCACTGTATCATTTCACATCATCACAGGGAAAGACATTTTGAGATAGTAATATTTTATTAGCTTTTATTACACTCCATTCATAAAATTCAAACTTTGCTCTTCTATTATCATAGTTATGTATAGGAGACAATGTAGTACCATTAGCATTTGGTACACTTGAGGTTTCAAGCATCCATGATGCTCTCTGTGAATACAGAGAGAATGTTGTTCTTATACTAGGGCAATTTGAAAACTTTCTCTAACCTAAGATGTGTAGGTACAAACAATCATGATGTTCTGCTCTGTAGAACTGTCCAACATGACTTAGAAAGATCTTGGATTGGCTGTGTGGTACCTGTTATTTTCCAGCCAGGAAAATCAACCCTAGTTTCTGCTGGCTCAATCCAAGAAGGGGACAGCTTGGGAAACATTTGCTTCTCTTTTTCTCTTTTTTAAGCAGGGGGGTAGATTTGCTTCCAGAGGCAAGGAAGCCCTCATATCAAAGGAGAACAGGAGAAAAGACTGGAGCAGTGGGGCTAAATGAACCTAGCTCGGTTTTGATGGATGGTGGATAAGCTTGTGAAAGGTTGCTGGACTCAAGACTACAGAGAAGTCCCCCTGCTCCCTGGCAAAACTGGAGCATTCTTGGCTACTTTAGTAAAAAATTAACAAGCAGGGAAATTTGTTAAACTACCCCCAAAATGTACACCTGGTTTCTTGCTGTGTGCCCACTGACGCTGACAAAGCAAAAGTACTCAGTCAATTCTTTCTCCAGTTGCCTTTAATCATACCTTGGAAGCTTATAGCAAGGTAAACTGCCATTAAAAACATCTAAGAACTTGTAGTGAGACTATACAATCACATTTTAATTAAGAAATGATAACCTAGATTATACTTATCATACAGATAAAGGCAGTCTTTAAATAATGAGGCAGTGTAGAGAAAAACGAGCAGGAATCGAAGGATAGTAAATTACCAGGTTCGGGAGACTAGCAGATATCCAGTGACCTCTATGAATTCCGCATTTCAGAACAATGTGAACAGCCGCATAGTTTATGTTCCCCTGCCCTCCTCGCTTCAGAAGGCAGAACACCATGCTCTGTGAACAGCAAAAAAATTCCTCCCACTGACTAGCTCGAAAATTCTCCCCTTAAAGGACTGGGCTCACAATCTGGTGCAAGCAAGGAAGTGCTGACTGGCCTCTGGCACCTGTACAGCTCCTGGCTCACACACTGGGCCTGGCTGTTAGAAACAAACATAGTAACAGACACCTTGGAGGTGCCCCTCTAAGACATGCATCTGCGCAAGCACTATGCCTGCCATAGTTCAGCTTCTTTCTGTTGTGGGTGTTGAATAGGAACCTTTTCTGGTGCCTTTATAAGTCTGTTCAAAGATTCCAAGGATTGGAAAATACAGACTCATTCATTTTTCATTTTAACTGCTCTTGGGATATGAATGTTAGGAGGAAGAAGAAAGAATGAAAGAACAAACAGAGAGAATAATTCATGAGGTGACCAAATGCTACCTACGAGAAAAGAAGAAAGAACTTGGCAAAACAGATTTGTGCTGAAGGACATGGGAGGCTTGGAGTTCATTTATTCATTTGTTTACCTCTTTATTTATTTACTTAAACAAGAAATACTGGTATCACCGTGGGAAAATAATTTATGCTTAAATTCAACCATAAAACTAACATCTTGGTTGACTACATTAGGATTCCTTAGAGAAGTCCAACTAGAGGAGAAAGAAATCTTCATCAGAAAGAGATAACGGAGCATAAAAACAAGGACTCTGCAGGTCATAAATGTAGCATGAGTTCTAAAAGGTCTTAATAATAAAAGTCAGAGTCAGGTATAGGGAAAAATGCTGAAAGATTGGAGAGACAAAGGCACACACCACAGCCAACTTATCTAATAAACTTCCTAGCTGAAAAGAGACTGAGCTCCTCTCTCCTCTCGCCTTCCTCTCTGCCCAGCCATATCACTTCCTCTCTGTTTGTACGGACCTCCAGACCTCTATGGTAACTAGTGGCTAGCTCCATCCTCTGATCTTCAGGCAAGCTTTATTTGTCCAAACAAGATATCATCACATTTCTTTTTTTGTCCAAAAATTAAAAAGAGGGTTATAACTAATATAAGAAAAAGTATGTACAATAACTACAATAATTATATACAATATATATATAGGTAATAAATGTATCAACAATGTCTAATCCATTAACAATGACAAATTAAGAGAAAATACTCCGTATCTATCTTATCTTGGTGAATTCAAAAGGTTGTACCTAATTCTACTCCACTTCCAAGCCAAGAAGAGATTGAGCTCCTTTCTCCTCCAGCGTTATCACTTCCTCTATCTACCCAGTCATAGGACTTCCTGTGTGTCTGCACTGCGCATGAACCCTCTACGGTTAGCTACTGGCCAGTTCTGCCCTCTGATTTCCAGGGAAGCTTTATTTGTGCAAACAAGATGTCACGCACATAAAAGTTAGCATTCTTCTCATTTCAGTCTTAGTTCTCCGTTATTTAACCGGAATAGCAGAACCTGGATTTACTGATATTGTGAAACTTCTATTTTTTGTCATTGGTCATTTTTCTTCTCCAGAATGATCCCCATTTTTTAAATTCCGAAATGTAATGTACATTCCAAAACTATGATACACAGAATTTGAGAATTTGGGGGGAAATAAAAGTTAGAATATTTTAATTATGATATTCATTGAGGGAATTTATATCCCATATAGAAAGGATAACAATGGTTCTGAGACGCCCTGGGGAAAAACTTTGTCCACTTCCAAGCTGGTGGTAACCAAATAATTTTTAACACAGACTTACATGTTTGCACAATAAATATTCTGAGACACCATTTGAGACCAGCCATTCTACTATGCAGAATAACTGAATGACACTCAAATAGGCCAACTTTCAAATCCGTGGGCTTTTTGCTGAAGTGTGTCCTTACTGACTTTAAAAATTACTCATGTAGCTCTGTCCACCAGAAAAATGGATAGAAAATGTGGTACACGTACACAATTAAGTGTATTCAACTATCAGGAAAAATAAACTTATGAAAATTGTAGGACTGTAAATGAATCAAGGAATAATTACAGCAAGATATTTAAACTCAGAAAGACAAATACTGCTATGTTCTGTTTTATATGCAACTCTTAGATATACTGCCAAAAAGACCAAGAGGAGGGAAAGAGGCCTAGAGGGAGAGAAATAGAGCAAATAATATAATAGAGTATATAAGACCTGAAAGCAGAAAGGCTAATAGGGTAGAAGGCTGCACGAGTTCAGAGGTGACCAGTGAGAAGCAAGGGGAAAGAAGATTAACACAGATAAAGCAAACACACCATAAAAAACTTGATGCTTTGCAACATAATAAAGGTCAACAAATATCCATTTTTATTCAGAAAAAAATCTCACTTGTACAGAAAAGAAAGAGAAGGAAAGAGGGAGAGACAAAGGGGACCAGTAGAGTGAGGCAATGTAACATTGGGAAATCTTTGCCTTCTAGGAAATCGATGCCAAATATATTAGAAGAAAAGAAAATGTCCTTAGATACATACCACATGTCTCTTGGTTCTTTTAGGATGGTTACATGCTATTCCATGTAATAGTGATTACCATACTAATTACTACAAACATAATTTTTGTTCTAAAAGAGAACAGAGCAAGCCCTTATATAGCCATGCTAACAGAGCAAACAGTATTTCTGCACCATGTCCACAACTTCTAAATTCTAATCTTAGGTTTGACTTTCACTGTCTTGATTGTTATTCAAAGACACAGGCAGGGTGCAGAGGAGGGAGCCTCTCTGACTAATAACAACCAAAATAAATAAATAAATTGTGTTCTTATGAAGCACTCTTAATCATTCTATTTTCATATACTTTATTGTTCTAGAGGTATATTTTATTCAAAATTTCATGTTTGAAAATATTATTTTTAAATAGACTGTGTGTTGTCCTTAGAAAGCACAAACCCAAAACACACGCATTTATACCTCCTAGAAGATGAGGCAGAGGATTCAGTTATATTTTAGAAGTGTATAGTACAAAGGCTAACCCATCCTATTTTCGATTTCCCTGTTTTCATTGCCTATAGAAATCAAGGATACATAAATAAGGAAGGAAAGGATACTGTAGGCTCAGCACCACTCCCGACCTTCATTTTACCTCTCACTCTCCCTGACCTAGGTTTACTTATGAAATGTAAACTCCAAACTAATGCCCCAGAATGGGGACAGGACAACATGAGTAAAATGAACATTTCAGAACAGTAGGCAGAAGACCTGCATATGTTCAAGACAGACACAACCCCAGCAAAGAGACAGGAAAGTGGGCATGAAGCCCCATTCATAACTAAGAGGTCATTTGCAATTGATTGTTATTGGGAGAGGGAAAAATCAGCTTTCTCTAATAAATTGACAGGAGGTATATCAACAACACTCCACAACAAGCCTCATATCCAGGAAGCGCTCGTCAACACAAAATAAAGCCATGGGTGTTTTTGTTGTTGTTGTTATTTCTTTTTGAATGCTTTATTTTGTTTTGGTTGAATGTGGACTTTATGTTTTGTTTTGTCTTATTATTGTGTGTGTGTGTGTGTTCTTTGCTCTTGATGGAAAGAGATATAGAGATGATAGATAAATGGTAGATAGATGCATAGAGAAATAGTGATAGATTTGATAGGAGAGAGAGAGGGGGAAATAGATAAAGAGAGAACATGAAGTTGGGTGGGTATCTGGGATGAGGTAGGGAAGGGTAAATACAATCAAAATATATTGTAAGAAAGAATTTACATGTTAAAATGTTTTATTAAGTCTGGAGGGAGATGTGATGGGAATGTTCTGAAGAAAATGAGGGAGGATATATAATCAAGATACTTTTATAAATGTATGAAAATTTTAAAATATAAATTAAAAAATGTAAGAAGTGCTTAAAAATAGTGATTGAGGAAAGTAACTGTTGTTGACCTCTGACTGCCACAAACATTTACACAATGCATATATGCACCCCCCTCTCTCTCTCTCTCACACACACACACACACACACACACACACACACATTTTTTTCAGGGTTATAAAGAAAAGATAAAGATGACCGAAAAGTTGTTGTATGTCATATAGTGCTTACACAGCACAATTTTGGATCCTTAGCATAACTCCCAAAAGTTTGGGATTTGGAAAAAAATCAGTTGCTTAAAATTCTTCTTGAATTGAGACAGAGTCATTCTTTATTGCCCAGGATGCCCTGGAATTTGCAATCTTACTGTCTCTGTCTCCCAAAGGCTGAAATCACCGGTGCATACCACCACACTTGGATTTAGATATGTGAACCTAAGATTTTGTATAAACTTTAGAAGTGCTCAGAAAAATGTTCCTTTGAGATAGTGTTTGGATACAAGTCCACTTGGATGGACCTTGATTCTTTATGTTTAAATTAAAAACAAGCAAACAAACAAAATCCCTATACTAGATAACACATGAGGCTGTTTTCTACTAAAAGTCAAAGCCTGCTGAAAATAATAATAATGGTTTTAATAATGGTTTCAAATAATGCATATTCATGTACTCATACAAGCACACATGTGTACATACATACATAATACATACATGCATACATATACACACATGTATATGTAGAATGAATGTTTGGATACTCTGAGATAACTTTCTGATAATGACTTTGAAGACTTGTGCACATAGCTTGGTTATACTTTAAAGCCCAGTAACTTTAGCATGCTACTAAAATCCACCATCCACTCTACACTCGTCCTTACAGAGACTCAGACATGACAAATGTGACCCTCACATGTATACAAACATTACATACAGACTGTAAGTTGCCTTCCTTTTATTTTAGTGTGTGTAATTCTTTGTTAATAAACAGAAAGAAAAGTTCAAATCAATAGTAATGTGTGGTGAATGTTTGCTTTGTGTTTTTCTTTTTCTGTTCCTTATTTTTTTCAGAACTTCACTCGTGAGTGCTATATTTATATCATTTCCCATTTCTTGTCATTGCTTATATATGTATATATACATATATACATATATGTATATGTTTATAAATGCAATCTGATGAGATAATGTAGTGGTGCTCATTTGTTATTTGGGCTGATACTTAGATTGGCTAGCCTATCTGTGGCTTGAGCCTTGACATGACTGAGTTTCCCTCTTTCAGCAACCATTTATTGCCTGTAGCTTTTCTTCTAGGGTGAATTCTATAATGTATTTTGGCCTTTCAATTGTTAAATTTAAATTTTCACTTAGCTGGCCATATTATTGTGATTTCCCTAGTACAGATTTCTTTATATACATCCTACATTATCTGGAAACAGATACCCCATCCTGGTCCTTTGGTTCTTATAACCTTTCTGCCTCTTCTGTAATGTTTCCTGAACCTTAGGAGTAAGCGTTGCCTTATCGTTATATCAACTGAGGCTGGGCACACACAGTCAGTTGTTCTCTGCCCTTTGAGCAATTATGGCTTTCTGTAATGGTCTCTCTATGCTGCAAAGGGGAACTTCTTTGGTGAGGGATGAAAGATAAACTTATCTGAGGACAGAAAGACAAGTAATTAGAATGGAGTTAGAAATTATGCTAGTTGAGTGAAGTGTCACTACTAGGCTCTCTTCTATTGTCCCTGGCCTCAGCAGCTTTGGGTAGTGAACTTTGTTTACAGTACCAGGCACGAATTCCCTTCTATTGACACAAATCCTTCTATGGACACAAACAAATTCTCTTCTTTTGACACAAACAAGTTGTTCGTCAGGGAAGTCCAAGAGAATCACCTCTCCCTAAATATTCAAATAAAAAGTATTTAATTTCTTGATTACCCAATAAAATTTAACATAAGACACCATACACCTCAGATGGAGCTGTCGAGCTGGAGCTGACATAGAAATGTCATCCCTGAGGATTAGCTCTTATAGGACAGAAAGGAGTCACGGAAGTAGTCAGAAGAGAAAAGCAGTCAGTATTCACACCTATGAGCAACAATAATGGCAGCGTGCTAAAATATCTCCCCATGCACAACAGTGGCACTTATACTATATCCTAGAGATAAGCACAGCCATTTCTTTCTTTCTTAGGCTGAATTTTTATGGATGCACACAAGGTAATCAAATCTGGAATGGAACATCTGCTACCAAACAAACTGTGTGAACCTCATGCCTGTCTTCAGACCCCAAAATATGGGAACAGACATCACATATTTGGTTGATTAAAATGTGAAATCGAGTTAAACAGCTATAAAACCCTTGACCTAAACTGCATAGTTTAGCAGCTCACTAATTAAAACAGCCTATAGGAAAGAGGCATTGCATTGCAGTGACCAAATTTCAAAAGCCAATATAAACACATGTCTCAGTCAGGGCTTCTCAACATTGGAAGGATTAACATTTGAGGCTGAATAATTCTTCGCTGTGTGGGACAGTCACATACAAGGTAAGGCATCTCTAGGTTTCTATTACTTGCATTAGCACAATATCTAGCCATTCCCCAAACGAATAGTGTGACTACTGATGTCAATATACCTTTCCAACTACTATCCTAAGGGGCGAAGTCGCCCATATGGAGACTTTGTCATTTGGGAATTCAGGACTTGCTAGGACTACTCCAACAAACAATCCATGTTTTATCATCAGGTCTTATTTTTACCAAATGATTGTCTCCTCCCAAGTGCTTGATCTCTCAAAGATGCACCAAACATTTTGACTTCCCACCGTTGATTAAATTTTTCATCGTAATTTTTATCCTGCTTGGCAGTTTTGAAAAGTGGTTGAGATTCTAGAACAAAAGTACAAAACATCTACAATTTTAAGAAAAATTGTGGCCTTCTAAAATATTCCTGCATAATTGGGATTCACTGAAATATCCCTCCTGGCTCTAGCAGAGGGTTACTTATTTGTGACTAAGTAAGGAGGCAGGTGTTCCTGAGTTACCTTCCTGGATCATTTGCCTTGTGGCTTACTACTTGACTGCGCTGTATTTGTGAAATTAAGTGGGTAAAGAAAAGGAATAAGTTTCAAATCTGACACATTTGTAGAAAACACTACAAGTATAAGCAGAGCTCCTCAGTTATGGTCATGAAGATGGAGCAGAGCTCTTCAATCATGATCATGAAAATGGAAGCAGAACTCCTCACTCCTGGTCATGGGGATGGAGGCAGAACTCCTCTCTTTTCCTCATAGACATGGGAACAGAACCTGTTACCTATGAGAAATATCACTTCATTAATTATATTGTCTGTGCCTAATGAGATCAACCTTCCTCTAATCTTAGTAAAGAAAATATAAGTTTTCAAAGGTACTCCATATATTCTTATATTTTCTAACTTTAACAGATAATGTGCTCAATATACAAGCAAAATGATGAAATGACTATTATTTATTTATTTATATTTTTAAGTCAAAATACCAAATCACCCTACCAGCAGTCCGAGAGCCTGAGAAAGATTGGGTCATGTGCTTTTGTTTCACCACGCACATAGCGTCATCTAGCCTATGTCACACAACCATAATATACATGGTATTGTTTTGATGATTTGCAAGGTATAAGTGCACCCAGCATAGTTCTTCCAGTGTGGTTGAGTACAGCTTTGCTTTTAGGAGCTAAGATAATTAAGCATGTATTTGTATCACAATACCTGTAATAGTCTAGGTCTAACCAAAAGAAATACGTTCTAACTTATCTTCTGTGAAAGTTGCTGACCTCTCTATAGTAAAGTCAAGTGTACATATTCCTTAATGGGCAAGCGAAGTGGCTAACTCGGGGTCCCAGTCAGCATGTTTCTGAATGTCTGTGCACACACAGTCTCATGCTTCTGTGTCTATAAAACTTGTTTGCTAAACTGTAGAAAACTACAGCAATTTCATGGATCACAAAGTTTTGAAACTACAATTTGAGTTCTAATAAATCCAAGATTATACTATCAGAACACTTTTGTCAAAAAGAAAAAATAGTAATTTAAAAAAGATCTGCTGAAACCTAGGAATTCTTTTCTTAAACTCTTTTCTTTGGCACAGGGTCTTCTCAAATTACTGACTAAACATAAGACAATGCTTAATATTAGAGAACATTTTGTTTGATTGATTAAGCAACTTAACGTGTGGTAACATTTTATAGCTACTGCTGTATTGCTATGAAAAGAAACCATGACCATTAAAACTATTATAAAAGAAAGCATTTAATTGGGAGTCTGTCTACAGATTTAAAAGGTTAGTCTCTTATCATGGTGGGAGGCAGGCAGTATGGTGTTGGAGAAGTAGCTGAGAGGTTTGCATTCTGACCTGCAGGCAACAGATGCAGAAAAGGATTCTGGGCCTGGCATGGGCATTTGAAACCTCAAAGTCCATCCCCAGTGACACACTTCCTCCAACAATGCTATACCTAATCTTCCCCAAATGTTTCCATACCTTGGTGACTAAGAATTCAAATAGTTGTGCCTCTGGGTACCTTTATCATTCAAATCACTACAAACAGATACAACTATTCTAAAATTTTAATAGATAAAGCATAACAATTTTGTAGAGATGTAGAAGGAAATGACAATAATTATGATGGAAAACTAGGCATGCAATAGTCACACAAGTCACTCCTCTTGGATATACAATAACTTTTTCTTGACTATGAAATTCTAGCTAGCCTACAACTTAGCTTTGTTGACCAAATTAGCCTCAAACTCACTGAAATCTGCCTACCTCTAGCTCCTGAGTGCTGGGATTAGTGGTGTAAATCATTATGTCTGACTAATGCAATAACATTTTTACTGTAAACTTTATTTTGCTTAAATGTGGATTTTATCTTGCTTAAAAAGAAAATACACATGATGCAAACTTTGGTTGGCTTATACTAGGGACAATGTTGCTCTATTGGATGTGCCTTTTTGCACTGTATCATTTGATAACCTGATACACTTCGTTTTCTACTCAACCACATCTCTCATATGTGACACTTGCTTGAACCTTTACATCAATGCAGCATAAATATAGTTTCTTCTGTGTTACTTTTTTTGTGAGCATGGAGAATCATATTTGTACTCTCTTTATCAAGTGAGAACTGCTAGACTATATTCCATGCTTCTTTGTATGAAGAAGTTTATAAGCCATAGACTCTCACGGGTGCTTTTCTGTTGGATATACTCTAGTTGTAACTGCTCCTTCCTATTTTTTTCCATTTCTGTAATCACAATGTACATAGACTAAATTGTACATGACCCATTTAGCATCATACAATAAGAATTCTCTATGCTCCTAAACATTTTCATCCATGAACATTATTTTCAGTTATGTAGTTGGTGGTTATTGTAAGGAACTATGTTTCTGAGAAGAGGTCAAAAAGTTTTAGAGAAATAAGAATCCTTTAAACTCTTCCTTGCAACCTAGATAATGTGAGTGCTTGATGGTATTTTCCACAGACTACTTATATGATAAAAATACAACAGAAGATAAATTCTTCTAGGATTTGCATAAAATGACAGATCTCGGTGAGAAAACTATTCACTGGACCCTGATGTTTTGTAGAGAAAAAAACAAAACCTTACCAGTTAGGGCAGTGTTCAAACCTCCAAGGGTGCAATCTACCTGAGAAATATTCTAGCAGGGGTCTGGTAAGTAAATATAATACATCAATGATAATGTAGAAATACGTGTCAGGTAAACAAACCAAAATATTCTTACTAGCTCCAATTGAAACAATCTCAACCCCCTTTTTTTCTCACAAGACAATAAAAATCAGTATCAGAAGTTCACTTTTTGAGCACCAGCTTATAATGAATCCAGATAGGAAAACAATGACAGCAGAGTCAGTGAGGCCCAGTCAATCACTGATGCTACATTGAGTATTCGTAGTCTCATGCCCATAAATATTTGAGATTCAAGGCATTTGTGAAACTCAAGTTATTGTAATTAAAATATGGTTTTAGGCAAATATTTATTTTTCAGAAGCGAGAAGGTAATGGTTTCGTCAGATTCTCATGGGGGCCCATAAAGCAAATACTGTTAAGTATTATTATGTGATGCCAACTGAATGAGAAACCTTATGTCATTTTTTAAAAAACGTACTGTCCTCAAACAATCTGCAGACACAAACAGCTTCCTCTCCTCGGCGTGTGCACCTGCATGGAGGGTTACCTATGCAAGTGTATGCACGAACATGTGCAATTCAGGGAACAACTCTAGTGCTGTTCCTCGGAGCTGGCCACCTTTTTGTTTTAGGGTTCATGTTCAAACAAGTCTCTCACAGGCTTGGGACCTGCCAAGTAGCTAGGCTGGCTAGTGAGACCCAGAGATTGACCTGTCTTTATTGCCCTATCTCTGAGATAAAACAGGCAACACCTGCCTTTTTTGTTTTTCTAATGTGGGTTCTTGAGGTTGAATTATAATCTCTAGCTCTCTCTCTCTCTCTCTCTCTCTCTCTCTCT
>LOEQ01001927.1:174518-192583 GCA_001685075.1 Bramus lutescens
CCTTCCTTCCTTCCTTCCTTCCTTCCTTCCTTCCTTTCTTCTTTCTTTCCTTTTGTGGAAAATTCAAAAGTTCCCAGGACTTTTGAGTAGCTTGTGATATATTCTACAGTATTGCCCCTTCAGAGGCTCATGATATTGCCAAGAACATTGATCTTTTAGGGTATTTCTGAAGCAGATTTCTGGAAGGAAAGTTGGTTTTATGCTTCCTCAGAGGGAGGGATGGTGATTTTTGGATATCAAGAAATCATGTGTCTCTTGTATTCTTTGCTCTTCACACGTCTTTCTGTCTATAATACTACATGAGATATGAGGTTTACTCCCTCTCATGTCCATGCCATCTCATAATTTTCTGTAATCTGGATTTTTGGACAAGAGTACTCTTGTCTTCTTGATATTTGTTTCAATATCATGCCATGTACTCATGTAAAAACTACCAAAGTGGAAAAGCACTGAGCAATGGAATATACTATTAACTGAAAAAGAAAGTCTAAAAAAAGTCATCGTACTTTAACAAATAGCTATATTGACTGTAAGGATGAAAAGGCAAGGCGTGCATGATTCTTTGAGTATGAATTTAAGATGACCTTGCCACAGAACAAAACTCTTCTTCAGAATAGGCAGGCATAACGGAAAATGTTCAGGAGCTAGACACTTGGATGGTGCCAGGCATCTTCAATAGCCATTTTGAAATGTGTGTATTTATAGGCAATGAGAATCATAAAATTTGTGTATGGTCTTCTGACCAGTTGAACACTTACCTTTAAGTAGGGAAGTGAAGTGGAAGCCAATTTAATCTCTTTTTCTCCTCATTTTTTTAATACTTTGATGACATAATATTCCACCCACTGCTGCAATTTGTTTTCCTTAGTTAAATCCCTAAGGGCTATGCACTAGGGTTCCTGAAACTAGAAGAATCTGGAGAATGAGAGAAAGACAAGGGCTGAACCTCTGACAATTAGTCAAGAAACCTTCTAGGAATCCAAATCAGCTTGGGCTTTAGGGGGGGAAAAAAGGTATTATTAACATAGCCACGAAGCAAAACTGCACCTGATGTGGAAGGAGTATTATCTGAAAGTGTGGTGTGTTTACTTGATTTACATTTTAGGTGACACAGTGAGTCATAATGGAAATAGTCAGAAACCAACGGGCTGTTTATATTTGACCATTTTCCTTCCCCTACGCCTTTATTTTTTTCTTGCTGGTCTTTCACTGTTTATCCGATCTAATGCAATAAAATGCGTAATTAATTTCTAAACGCTTCCGTTGAGCGGTGCAATTTGTCAAGTCGAGTTGTTAATAGAATTAAGCTTTTTATCAGCGATTAGCAAAAGAAGGTAAAAAAATTAATTACTGAATTGTATGCCTCCCTGGTTCAAAGCCAGGTTTTGGATTAAATGCTCGATAAAGGTTTTCTGACACGTTATAAAACATTTAGTAAAAGCTGCTTTCCCCTGGTGCATTTAAAACCTGCCTCTGTGCAAAGCCAACCAGCAAGGCAAGAATATTGGGGCAGACCTTTGTGCATACCTCCGTGGAATGGCAGAATAGGGCTTTGACAAAATACTGAGGAATTCACTAGGTTTCTTTGCTCTGCCCAAGGGAGGGACATGCTGACCTCACCGGTGTTTTTCATCTTTAATTTTTAATAGTGTGACTTGCACTTTGAGTGAAGTGGAAGAATTGATTACAGGGAATAACAACGGTGCAATGGTGGCATGATTAATATACTACACGATATGCCTTACACGTAAATATATAATGCAAATCACAAAGAGTAATAAGAAAGCCTCAAATGTAATGCTGGAGTTCTTCTCAAAATGCCCAATCCACTCTTGATCTCTCATATGGTTTGCCAGTTTCTCCTTGTCTCAACCTTCCTTTCCTTCCTTTTTGTCTGTACCTCCTCATCACCACAGCTTTTTGCAAAGGGGAAGGATTCCATCTACTTCCACCCATGACTTTCTCAGCATTCAGGAAAATGAGAGATAATGGGGGAAAGTAGAGGGTCTGAGTCTGATGATCACTGAGCCATTCCACAAGAGGCACACGCCTCTCTTCCATAGCAGTAGGAATAAAATCTTATGATAGCCTTCCAGGTGTTGCACTTGGGAGTAGCAAGCCTTGCTTGTTGATGACAAGCAATCCTTGGTACTTTGGCCTGTTGGCTTCCAAATTCTTGTTGGGGATACTACTGGGCATGATTTCCAGAAGAAGGTTTGGTGTGGACTCTCCTTTTTACAAAGGTTGGTGTTCTTCAACGAAGGTATAGTCCGGATTATGTGGGGAGCAAACTGTAGATTGAGGGTGGGAATTTAGAAGCTATCTGTTATCCTCAAGTTCAAGTCTTTAGTGCATTGCTCTTCTCTCCCTTTTTGGCTGAGAGCCAAGCATTGGCACAGCAGGGAGCTGACAGAGAATAATAGAATTAGTGCATTCTTACAAATGGAGCATGCCAGTCTGTGCTTGCCTACCTTCTCCCTGAGAGCCTTGAGAGAGTAAAGACTGAATGGGTGGCTCAAAAACACTACACAACACAGTTTTCACATCATCTATGTTCACTCACTTCTATTATTTATTTGTTTGCTTTAGTTTTCTTTTTTATTTTGTCTCTTCTGCTTTTCTGTAAATGCACAAGAGCTCTGCTTGTAAGAAGTAAAGGATGATAGAAGTGTGATATTTTATATAACAAAATTTTAAGCATATGAAACAATAGTATTATTGTTTTTATGTAAAAATTGTAGATTTGTTTGCAATATTATCCACTAAATGCAAAACTGAAATTAATACATGTATGCATGTATAATCAGCCATGTTTTTTTCTCTAGTTCCTTACATTTAAACTTAAAAGTCCACCAGGCAACATTTTAGTTTCTCATATTCTATTTTCCATAGTCTCATTAGTCATGAAATCTCTGGTATGTTGTAGCTACTCTCTATATATTAAGTCAGTAAATCTTTATGTCAACATTTGGTTTTGCTTTTATCATTTTTCTTTTACCTCTTCTATTGATTTTCATTGCCTCCTCAGCAAACTTGGAAATAAATGTTGACTTTCCTTAATGAATCAGAAATTTGTAGTGCCTCATTAAGTATGAGTAATATCAATTAATATACTGAAGTTAATAACCCAATGATTATCAGGTAGAGTGGGAGTAACTGAAGATGATCCTCATTGACTCTAAGCTGTCACCCTACTTGCTTTTGGCTGATTCTCTGATTCCAGCTTGTTTTCTTGACCTTTGCCATGTCATGCCTCATTCTTACAAAGGGATGAACAATGAGGGATTCTGTGGCCTTCGAAACTAAAAGTAATATGGTCGCCTTTCTACAAAATTAATGAACCCATCTAAGGAGGACTCTATCTTCTCTCAAATTGTTTCACAGCCCTCATTACAATTATGTTTTCACCATCTGTAGCAGTCTTATTTGAAATTTTACTAGCTTTTAAGNAAGGGATGAACAATGAGGGATTCTGTGGCCTTCGAAACTAAAAGTAATATGGTCGCCTTTCTACAAAATTAATGAACCCATCTAAGGAGGACTCTATCTTCTCTCAAATTGTTTCACAGCCCTCATTACAATTATGTTTTCACCATCTGTAGCAGTCTTATTTGAAATTTTACTAGCTTTTAAGCTATCTCTAATTATCTCAGCACTACCAATAACTTATTTAAATATGGAAACTTCTTCCACTTGGCATTTATTTTTAACTTGGGATAAACATATTCAGTTAGACATATTAATGGTCATCTGGGGAGATAGGGAATGCAATGTTTGCTGTGCAACCATGAGGACCTGAGTTCAAATCGCCAGTCCTCATAAAGAAGCCAGGCAGTCTGTACCTTCACCTCAGTGCAAGGGTTGCGAACAAGAAAAGAAGATGTCAGGGTCACCCAGCCTCTTTAAACCAGTAACATCTAGGGTCAGTGAGAGACCTTGTCTACAAAAAGAAGTTGTATAGTGACAGAGGAATACTGATACCTAACTTCAGTATCTGGCTTCCACTAGAGAAGGCACCAAGGAGCATACCCATCCCCACAGGTACCGCATGAAGAATGTTTCAAACTATTAGTAATAGACTCGTATGTTTCAGAACTATAATCTGGAAAATTCTAAATAGCAACTTCTAAGCATGGTATATTTTAGGTTAAATTTTTGTAGAATTCTAGAAAATTGCAAATTTCTATGCTTTATGATTGTGTGTTATTATCACAAAATATATATAGAGAGGAACAACTAATGTTACTGACATTCTTAAAAAGTCATGTGAAAATCTACCACTGTGCAATCACGATATTATACAAATCCCCTTCAAAAGTATAAATGGAATTACCCTAGAAGTGAATGGAAATGCCTGTATTGGACACCAGAAGATTATAAATAAAAGTCCAGTGACAAGAATGGGTCAAATCTTTCAGAGTTGTTAGCCAGAGGGCTCCCATAGATTTCCAAACATTACACATTATGGCCAGGAGTTTTGATTGACAGAAAGATCCTCTTGCTGATAACATTATATACTTGGACCGTAGGACCTGGAGAAATCAAGCTGGCACTGACCTAGAAGCTTTACCCCTACTGGATACCTATCAGAGTGCTAGTAGATTCTATGCACATTACTGGAAGAGAAAAGGAATCCCCAATCTTACACAAGTGTAAACTTTATGAGCTACAGCAATGGGCAACTTGACAAGACAAACCCATTGGCATAGTAGTGGCAGGAATGTCAAGGGAACAACTAGTCACTTTCTTATTTAAATGCAAATACTACTTCACAAGTTGAAAGCCATATCTAGTCTTGCTAACAGGGCCGAGAACTGTGACTAGACAGACCATTAGCTCTATGTGAGAACCTATTACGATTACTCTGCTAAGTGGACATAATATTAAACTGATTTCTAATGCCTTATCATTATACCTATGGATGATTGCATCACTGAATATTCATCAGAGAAGCTTCTTTTTGCAGTAGATGTCACTTAACCCAGAGACTCTCATCTTGTCTGTAAAACAAAACAGACAAGAATTTCTGTCCCTAAATGGGATGTCTGCATCATTCCCTTCCAAAGCTAAAGATCACTGCTGAAGATGTGTTGAAAGGAGAGAGTGTGAAAATTTTGTAAGATCAGGGATGTCTTTGAAAAAATAAAGAGAGGAAATTAGATGGGGTAATACATTAGCATAAGATTACTCACACTACTAATAATAGTGAGTAAAGGATTGAATACATGGGAGCTATTATTTATAGGCAATTTACATTGGTATAGATTCTTATATATTGATACAAATTTAAATTATATTGAATATGTTCCTATGTTCCTCTACAATATTTGTATATTTAGGCAAAGTTATTTTGTCATATTGTATGCATGCATGTTTCTACCCCTGCTTAAGACATTGTGTATAATGATACAATTTTAGGATATATTTATCATATTGCAATATACATTTCTACCTCTGATAAAGATACTTATACATTTTGAGATCATTGTCCTCATTTGTTTCACAGTTGTTTAAAGATTTTTTAATATTCTAATATGAAGTCTTAGTCTTTAAGTTATATAGTTATTAAGATTAATAGTCAATAGTCATCCATGTTTGTCATAATTATAGTTTGACTAATCATGTTCTTTAGATACATAGAGATTGTATTCTGCATAGATACATAATCTTCAACCACTTCAAAGAACTGTAGAATAACTTAGGATTTAAATAACTTAGGATTCTGTTGAAGTGAGACACAATTGCTCCTAGCAGCACTGATCTATTCCCAAGAGAATGCTGAACATCGAAGACACTCCACTTGAAGCTTGTTTTCTTCTTGGCAAAACTAGCCTTTGGGGAAGGAATTGTCCATATATCGACCACTGACAAAATGCACAATGTCCAGACAGGACAAGCAGGATATAAGAAAAAAAAGTGTCAAATCTTTCCAAGACAGGATAGATGGTTTTGAAAAATTTCCTGCTTCTGAAAATGGTCTGTCAGTTACTCTAGGCCTTAGCCAAAATTGGTTGCTCCAACATTGCAAGTGAGAGTTTGGGTGATCGCCCAGGTAGCCATTTGCTTCTGTCATTTGTTGCACATTTTGGAAGTTGCTTGATTGCACCTCTTTCTTATTCAAGTAATATTATTTGCCTTCTCAGGTCTTTGTTGGGGTTGAAGACTAAATACTTGTAGTTATTTTCCTCTCATGACTTGGCCAAGTTATTTATTATACAAGACTTAAACTCATTAGGATATGATAATTATTAAAACATTTATTACATGTTTCTTGCTTGATATTATTTATGCTGGTTGTAATTCTAATTTTTATGCCTGATATTTGTTTTTATTGTATATAACTTTGTATTAGGCTTAGAATTTCCTTATTTAAACAAAAGGGAGAGGTGCTTCAGGAATTCCTTCTGCCAGTAGCCTTTATGTTACCCACCCAATTGGGTATGGCCTCTTATACTATATATACATGTTTAAAGCATGAGTCAAGCCTCTTTTCTGGCTGCAGGATGTTCCAGCAGAGGATTGTTATCTGTGAGTCTATCCCTAAATAAATAATCCTCTATTATACTCAATTCTGACCTAGTGTGGGATTTCTTTAAGCGTCCTTCTTCAAAGAAAGATTGTAAAAGCCGTAGATGGTAGATGCTTACATGGAAACTGGTTGTTGGTTGTTTTTTCCAGGCAGGGCAGTTCCACAAACAAATTCACACCATGTACAAGACCTCTCTAGGCAGACAAAGTGTCATCATGAAGAGGGGGTGAGCACAAAAGAATTATTGGCAATTCATACCTCCTGAGAGATGAAGAGTCAGTTTTCTTTAGGGGTGTACTGCCTGTCTGCTAGACAACACTCCAGTGAAAGTCATATATTTCATTGTATAAGGGTCATGCAAACAGTACTTGAAATGGGGGGGAACATCAGATATAGTGGGAAATGAAGTGGGGATCGATCTAGGAGGAGTTGGGAGATAAAGTAAACATAATCTAATCAGATTGTAAGAAATTCCCAAATAGTTATTGAAAATGAGGGGTGAGGAAAGAAGCTGATTATTGCTGTGGGACAGTGGTCTTTTATCCTGTCACTTGTATTATTTTTAACAAAATGTTGATTGGCCAGTATCCATGCAGGAAATATAGGCAGGGTGATCAGGAAAGGAAGTAAAGTCAGGGTGACGAGAATTCTGGGAAAAGGGAAGTTTCAGTCTGCAGTCCTGATCCAAATGCAGAGTATGCAAAATGTGACTACCTCACCAAAAAAGGTACCACGCCATGTGACTAACACAGACAAGAATTAATACAAGTTATAAGAATTAATAAGAAGCCTGGGATACTAGGAAAATCAATTTATAATTAATGTAGACCTCCGTGTGATTTCTTTGAGACTTAATGATTGTGGGAACCAGGCAGGACAGAAAACTCAGTCAACAAACTGTATTTGGAATCAATGATATGATGACCATCAATAAGAATACTGTAAGAAAATATAAACTCTCTTTCCTGAAGGCGAACACAGAGTTCCCTAATTTTAAATAAAATTCCTATTTCTCAGTCAGCACACCTATCAGATATGATCTCTTATTATAAGTGTAAAAATACATAGGGTATACTCATTTGTACAGAATAGGAAGATCAGAATTGGATTTCTGCAGAGACTTGTACTTTTCCCCTGCTAGGTTCATGAATGTATACACAAAACAGACATGAACTTAACTAAGCTTATTTTTGTAGTTGTATTGGTCATGATATATGTTGACATTTTTTGAACAATTTAAAAGACAATGTCCACTAAAAGGAATACTGACCTTAAGAGATAGCTAACTCATCAAGTGAAAGTGCTGGCTACCAAGATTGAATACTGGAGTTTAATCCTGGGGACTAACATATGGAAGGGGAGTCCTGACTCCTTCAAGGTCTATTCTGACATACATATATATGCCATGATTTGCGTGTGTACACAGTGTACATACACACAAATGCACACATAAGGAAATGTAAAATAAGAAAAACAGGCATTCTGATTTTCCAAAGAAATAATTCAGCCATTCTGTTCAAATTTTATCAAATCTCCGAATGATAGAATTGCCTGTTTCTTCCTAATGGTTACCTGTTTTGAGAAATACCTATCAGTTTATTGGCTCCAATATACTTTCAAACATATTTAGCAATTAGGACAATACAAATATTGTCACATTATTCTTTTTCTCTACAATGAGCTGGTAGCTATCATAAATACAACTATCTATACAAAAAGTTAAAATCCAACACTACCTTTCCTAATGTATACCTGCCTCAATCAACTGACTAAAACAATTTTATTTATAAGACAGTGAACCAGAGTTACCAGTTAAAAATATCACAGAAAATGTGATTTCTGTGTTCCAATGTTGTTTTGCCAATAGCGAACAGTATCAAATAGCTTTATTTTGTTTCTAAAAGATGATGAATTTAGACTGGTTAGTTTTTCAGTCCTGCTGGTCTTTACTGGTATGTGGTGGTAGTGATGATGGTACTAGGGTTGAACCTGGGACTTAGGACCTCCAGCCTCTAGACAAGCACTCTACTGCTCAGCCCCTGAGCTCAGCTATCCCCAGCCTGATAGTCCACAAACTAAAGCCTGACATTTCACCCAGGCTTAGAGTTACACTTGTTCCTTTCAATCATAAGTGTGCTTTGCTATTTTAAACATGATACAGGCTTCTTCCTTGCCGTTCAGAAGCAGAAGTATGAATAATAAAGATGTGCATGCACCTGGTTAATTTAGAAAGTACACACACGTGTAGCTATGACTCTGTATGTACTAATGCAGTGGATTTGCTTGGGATAGCACATGCCCCCTTTGTTTAGTATACAGGAAACTGGAGAGTTTTTTGATAAAAAAACAACCTTAATAAAAAGGGAAGTTCCAAGTTTCTGGGTTGTAGCTTCTAGATACCATAATGAGTGTTAACCTCTTAAGCATCATAACTTCTTGGGTTCTCTCTTGTTCTTTTCCCAAAATTACAAAGTAGTTTTTTTTAAACCCCTGAAAATGCAACCTTAGTTTTGTTTTATGGATTTTTTGTTTGTGTTTTCTATTCCTTTCTCATTTTTCCACTAGCAATTTCTTAGATAGGAAACTTGACCTAAAATTTGCATTTCCAAGATTCAGCATGTATTTTATATTTGTTTGTTGCCATGCATACTGGGTCAGCTCTCACAATTTGTACTCAGAAAAATGAGTCTTAGCTGAACCTTTCTCTGTGTGAAATGCTAATAAATAAAGGTTTTCAAATAAGGATTCTTCTTTACTTTGTATAGTATACCAACAGGGCTTAAACAAATACATTTGCTCTCATTTGGTATCTATTGAGATCTCTTAGTGGTGGGAAGGACCCTTTAACCTTTCACAGTGTTTCCTCCTGTACAGTAACACTTAGATGGATTTAAATGTATGAAATACATGACTACATAATTTCAAATGATGTACATGAAGTTCTATACTAGTAGTTTACCAGGTATAGGCTAATATGAAAAATGAAATTTTTGCTCTGGTAATTCTGAAACATGCAAGAACAGCCCTTATGTGGGGGTTCTGTTGAACTTGTCCATATTGGGTTTCATGGTCGAAGTTGATGAGGACAACTGACCAGGTCTCTTTCTCAAGAGGGCACAAGACCCCATTACAGATGGTTGTGAGTCACAATGTGTTTGCTGGGAATTGAACTCAGGACCTCTGGAAGAGCAGGCAGTGCTCTTAACCTCTGAGTCATCTCTCCAGCCCCATAACCTAATATACCATAGATGTAAATAAACTAAAGAGAAATTAAAAATGACAAATATAGAAATTGCATGATCTAGGGACTCTCTTCAATACCACTGCATGTCTTTGCACATCACAGATATCCCCAGAAGACATCATCGCATGCGAGGCTGAATGTTTGGGTGAACTAGAACATTTTAACTAAATAGCAATATAAGACCTGGGTTTTTAACTCTGGGTGTCTGCTTTTCTGGCTTGAATGCTATGGACATATGTGATGCTTATCAAAATTAAAGCCCATCAGAGAGATAGAGAACCTGGTTCTAAGACCCAAAGTCCAAGCATCATGTCATGTGGGAGTTTTGGAGGAAGCAGGGAGTCCACCCCACCTAACGACAGGTGGTGAACATTCTGAACATGTAAAACAGTTTGTGCATGATTAACTTCTATGAAACCTATTTCAAAGCTTCCAAATTATATTCTGCCAAGTGCAATTCTATCCTATTACCTTCACATACTCCCCTGCTATCTCAGCGCTGTAAATGATTCGTTTGCCTCCTCAATGTTTACAGTTGTGTGATATGGCACTTGTAGATAGTGACCATGCATATTCCTTGCCTAGTTAGCATTGGGGGAACTAATGATATTTCATCCTTCCAACCATGCTGCTTATGTCCTAACGTTGTTTAATCATTTGTGTGGTTCGTTTCACCTTCTGTTTCCAGTTATTAGTGTGTTTCTGTGGCACTCAGACCTAGAAAGGGAATGCCAGATAGTGTCTCAGCTTCCTGTAAAATTAGCTATAGTCTCCAGCTTCCCTGTTTGCCGATAGCATAGTCTGTCTATGAGGTCACTGCACATAACCATTTTCATATCTTAGCATCACGCTGAATTATAAGCATGTCATTTCTCTATGTGAAAAGTTATCATTTAATGCGCCTTTCCTCATGGCATCTATATAATTTATCTCACTCTTTCTCATAGCTTTGGACTCTATGGCTGTCCAAGTTTGTTTTGCTTAAACTCATTTATGCCTTGTACCAATTTCTACTTAGGAACAATTATTTATTGGGAAATTGTAGTAGTGTTTGTTGTGCAATATTTCTGAAGATGACATTCTTCAGAAAATTTGTAGCCATCACTGGACAAGGTAACAGATTCCATCTTGAAAATCACTTTTCCCCTCTCTGGGGAGCAGGTTTCCAGCAATAACTACTTGGACTACACCATGAATAGAAGCAGTGAGGTTTTTCCCCTGTTTCACTAAACCTGTGTATATTGGATATTATACATGTGTGTTAATAAATATTTTTCCTTAAAGTAAGATAGCAGAAAAGTATTTCAAAACTCTATGTAGTTGATCTACAGTGGCAAAATAAATTAAGAATGCAATAAATACTGGACTTTTCCTCTAATGTGTACTTCCTTTATGATTTTGTTTATTATTTCTCACGCATAATGTCAGAAAGAATATTCCTTTCACTAGAAAGAGCTATTGTTTTAAAGCGAAGGGAATCCAGATTCTCTCCCATTCTTTTACAAACTGAATCAATAGTTTCCACCTTCTATGCCTGTACAGCTATTGCTGTGGCAGTACAGAATCAGATGCATGATTTAGATATTGAGGAATTAGATTTAGTAAAACTACATATCCTATAATTCAGCCTTCTAAGAGCCCATCTAGCCTTCTAGAAGCTGTCGGTTTTAAAGACTATGTGTTACAAATGATAATGAATATATCCCCTGAATGCATGGTGCAGTCTTAAGTCCCTCATAAATGCATGCTTCTATATTGATGTGGGGTTTTTTTGCCCTCTTTCATTTTACAAGATGTTCAGGCCTGTATATAGGACTCTGCATTTTGGAACTGAAGGCATGCGACTCTCCATTCTCTCTGGATTCTAGTGTGGGTACTAAAGAGACGGCAAGCACCTTTTGGTATATGCAAAACGTTCCTAGGAAACTTGTTTAGACTTTGGCATCTGGAAGTCTCCTATTGCACAGAAAATAATGAAATATATTTCATATCATAAATCATTTACTAGAAACCAGAGAAAGGGGTCAACAGGTTATTATCTGTTTCAGAAATCCAAGAGGGAAGAAAGGGATATCTGGAAGGGAAGCTGAGATCATCAAAGTCACAGACAGTGTATAACTTGCAACTTCCCATCCTTTGATTTCTCTGTCCCTCTTGAGGCAGTGGCAAGGGTTGAAGGCTTAAAATGTATTCACAGAAACTGGTTTGTGTGTGCTTGGTGCTAAGGCTCAATGATCTTTAGTGTCGACTCTTAAGGCAGAGAGGTTTTTTAAAAGAAGAAATTTTGAGGTTGGCTCTGTCACTATTATGATCCTAACTGGGAATTCTGCATGCTCTGTAATGATCAAGGGGGAGACAGTGGAAATATATACATGTTACCACAGGGACATTTGTTTAAATCATAAAGGACAAATGCAACCTATAATGCATTTAGTATGGAAATAGGAATGAGGCCATAATGAAGTATGTGCATTCAGAATTTTAGGCACTGATTAAGCTATCATAAACTAAGATGAACATTCTTGTGGGCACTATATTTGTTAGAAACAGCAACAAAAATACAGTAAGATGTTTAAACATCATTTTCAAAGGTTCTAATGTGAAGAATGTATCAAGATTATGCCAACTTCTATTCTTTTATTGTGTTTTATTGGAATAACAGCTTTACTTTTTAAAGTACAGATCTGAAGTGTGACCTTCATTTGCAAGACTCAAGTGAAACAATGTGTGCACCCACTGCTATTAAGCTGTACAGAAAAATATACCTTTTGGTATCCTTTGACTTCTAAGATAATATAGTGGTGTGATTTTGGTCATGGATTTTTGCTAAAATTCCTTTTTTGTCCTTTTTTTTTGGTTTGGTTTGGTTTTGGAGACAGGGTTTCTCTGTGTAGCTTTGGTGCCTGTTCAGGCACTCACTCTGTAAACCATGCTGGCCTCAAACTCACAGAAATCTGCCTATCTCTGCCTCCTGAGTGCTGGGATCAAAGATGTGCATCACCACCACCCGGCTCTAAAAATTCTTGAAAAGAGAAAAGACGGAAACTCAACCACTTCTTGGGACAAGAGACAAAAAGAGTGGCCAAGTTGAGATGATCTCCATGAGATGAATGTGTGCTGTCCTAGGCTGGCTGGCAATGAAGCAAGTTTGAACAGCAGCATGCATTTGGCTGTTACCCCCTACCTGCGCTGTTAAAAGCTGAAGGGAAGCATCAGCCTTTAATTCCAGATTGTCTGCTAATTCAGCAGGACACTTAATAAGTGTATAAGCTCAGCAGGCTAAAACATACCCTCTTCACTCTCTAGTCTCTTCTGTCGATGTGAGAATCCTAAAACTTACCTTTTCTAGAATAGGTAGATAAGATGATTTCCTCCACATTCTGCTCTGATTACATATTTATCACCTTTTTTTAAAAAATGTGTGTATATTCATATTTGCATGTATGGGAGTACAAATGTTTGTGTAGAACAATGTGTACATGTGTGTGAGACATAAGTTAGATGTCAGGATGTTTGATGTCCTCCATTACTGTTCTGTTTTACTTTGTCTTTACTTGTTTCATTTTTTTTTTGAAATTATATCATAAATCATTTCCCCTTTGCATTCCCTCTTTCAAACCCTCCCACATACTCTTCCCTATTCTTTACAAATTCATGGCCTCTCTTTTTCATTACTTTTGTTGCACTCATATACATAGAGTTATATACATATAAATTCCTACATACATATATATAACTTGCTCAGTCTGCTGAGACCCCAAACATACACAGAGATCTACTTTATTTTTATTTTATAACATGGTTACTTAATCAAACTGAGAGCTCATTGGTGCAGCTAGTCTCTAGCTAGCTTCTTCCAGGGATTCCTGTCTCCTGTTCAGAGACTGGAATTACAAGAAAGTTTCCTTACTCACCGAGCATGTACAGGGGTTTTAGGGATCAGAACTCCAATCCTTTCTGTACTCTGGTCCTTTCATACTAAGTGCTTGAATCTGTGAAACAATTATCTGTCCCACATTGCTTTACATACTTAATCTGAGCATTCTTTCATTCTAAGTTAGGAAATTGTCTGAATTTGATTTTCCAACAAAATTAGGAAAGAAACCACATAATTCAGCAAGCTAGATCCGGCACTGTGGGACACTCACCAGAGCTGAGGGGGATTGATAAACACTTACCCTATGCTATGGATGGCAGAGAGGGAAAGAACTGAGAATTAGAATAAAAAGAGTATGGTAAAAATGAACAGATTCTAGGTTTACTAGTCAAGCTTTATTTTCAATCCATTCACTTTCTATGGTCCTATTTAGAATTCCTTTGCAATATTTTTAGGAGTTTGTCAATAATTCTCAATGGTCAGTCAGTATGTTGTAGATTCTTTGTTTCTTCTTTGTGTATTGATTTTCACTTGAAGATAGTTGTCTTGAGAGCAGCTTCCTTTAAAAAATAGATTTATAAAGCTGTACACATTACTAAGCATCAGCTTTTAATTGTTTGATGATACATTCTATATCCTCTACATTGATGTAATACAATTAATGCTTAGTGTGTATTTTATTTGCTTGTTATTTTGTTTTATGCGTTTATTTGTTTATTGTTCAGAAATTCTCCAACTGCATGCCTTCCATGTCTTATAATTTAGCTTAATTAGTTACTATCTCCCAGGAGTTCTTTTAGAGGCTACAAGATAATAACTTAATCACACAAGACAGGCTCCACCTACTTGCCAATTCTAAGTCTTAGAATCTCCATTCAGATATGACAGTTTGCTAGAATGGCTCACACAACTCAGGAAGATTCTCTACTCTTGGTGACCAAAACACTCCAAAATAGGGTTTAACAGAGAATCAACCAGAGAAGGGAGGTGCAGAAGATAAGGCACAGGGAAGACATACACTAAGTTCTGATACCTTTCTAGGTGACAAGACCCTGACAATCAGTATCTCCAGACGCACAGGGCACCAAGTCCACAGCAGGTACAAAAAGATCCCAATCCCTTTCTGTGTTAACAGAGCTCTCTCGCCCTCTCTTGGTGTCACATTGTGCTCAGTGTGCTTGCCAACCTCAACCCAGAGACTCCTCAAATCTAGGAGTTCAAGATGCACACCAGCAACTAGCATTTTCCCTGAGGTTAGTCTATGTAGTCAGTGGTTACCATCCCACCTGGTTCCATAGCTGTTTAGTCTCAAAGAAACACACAGAGGCTTACATTAATCATAAACTGGTTGGCCACATAGCTCAGGCTTATTATAAACTCTTAGAACTTACACTAACCTGTAATTCTTGTCTGTGCTAGCCACATGGCTTGGTACCTTTTATGGGTGAGGCATTCTAATCTTGCTTCCTGTGCTTCTGGATGATGACTGCAGACTGAACCTTTCCTCTTCCCAGAATTCTCCTGTTCTGTCACCACGCCTTTACTGTCGGCCTGCCCCCCCCACCACCTGTACTTCTCATCTGGATACTAGCCAATTAACGTTTTATTAAAGCAATACAAGTGACAAATTTTTACAGGGTAGAAGACTATTGTCCCACAGCAAGTCTAAAAGGCTAAAAATTCCCAACTGTTTCATCAGATGGTCCTCTGGTCAGCAGTTACTTCCAGAACTTGTTAGGGAGTTAAGTCTCAAGGTATCTTCTTGACATAACCTTGGGTGTGATGCAAATGACTCATGATGAGCCAAAAACACAATTATCATTTTCCAGGAGATTCCAAAGATTTTAGCTCTGCTCCAGGGTTAGGAAGGACTGAGACCAAACATTTGTTTGCAGCACGTGTGCACGTGTGTGTGTGTGTATGTGTGTGTGTGTGTGTGTGTGTGTGTGCGCGCGCGCGTGCGTGTAGAGACGGTCTTGGATGTTATTGCACAGGAACTTTCCACCTTTTATGCTAGTTTGTTTTTGCTTGTTTGTTTGATTTTTAGGCAGTGTGTCTCTCACTAGATAGAGCTCATCGACTGGTCTGGCTGGCTAGCTAATGAGCCCTAGTGATCTGCATGTGTCTGTCCTTACATTACAGAAATTATAAGCCCCTGTCTCCACTATTCTTTCTGGGAACTGAACTCATATCCTCGCGCTAGAATAGCAAGTACCTCTGTTAACTGAGCGCTTCTCCAGACTCTAAACACCTTTCTTATGCTTTCACAACATGAAAAAAATACATGCTGAAGAACTCCAAAATGGTCAACTGCTCTTCTGAGAAAGGTCTTTTTCCAGCAAGGTCAAGGTTGGAGCTTTTAAATTAGAAATTTGGCACTTGTTTGAAGTGAATAAGAGATGATTTGTCACTATCAGAGCTCAATATGGGACCGCATTTGGTGCTTTATGCCATAATAGGTTTACATCTGTCCTTTTGATGATGAAGTAACTTTTCAAAGCGACATGTAGGAAGCTCACAGCCTGCCATCTGTTTCTTCATCACAAGAAACCAGATAGCCAGTACTCTGCCAGAACATCATTGGGCTTCACATGCCCTGCTGCTCAGGCCATAGAAATCAAAATATGTGTGCCAGGGAGACTGAAGTCTTGAGAAGGGCAGTTTCTCCCCGGTGCCCTGCCTCACACACAAGCATGATGCCTGTACTGAAACCCACAGAAGCATGAAGCATGAGCCTCAATGCCTTCTCTTCCTGATCACTCTCTGAGGCTGACAAGAGGTCTCCTGAAATGTTTTTTATGTCAAAATACCAAGACCCCATTTCGGTTTTTAGTCAATTTATGAGGCTGGCTATTTTCTTCCCCTAACCTTTTTGACCTAAACTGGGCCTGTAACATAAATTATACACTATTCCAAAATGTAAGACAGAATGGCAAAAGATATTTATTGACACTTTTTTGTCTTTAGAGGCTAAAATTTAAAAAAGCTATTTTCCTTAAATAAGCACTAGTACAATAGAGAGCAGAGTTGGTTTTTGTTTGCTCGTTTTTATCATTATGCTTTTCAACATAGACAAACTACTTTGTTTTATCTCCTTCAGAGTTTGTTGACCATTTTGTCCCCAGGGCCACAATTGCTTCAAACTTTTTGTTACCTTCAACAAGGCTTTTTCTCTCTAGCCACCTGACACACCTTTCTCCACCTACCCAGGGAATCTGCAGAGAATTACTACTTAGATGGAACGCAAGACTTGTGTATGCTGTGCTAATGAGGGATCAGTTGACTCAGGCTTTGGTGACAAGGCATGGGTTTCTATTTTATCCTGGCTGTAAATTTTCAGTTGACAGTTAATGATGATGAGGTGGGAATTTATCCTGCTTCTTCTGAGCTAAAAACTTTGAGAGAGGACAGAGAGGCCAAGCAAGAGAATTTCTCAGAGAAAACATCACCTGAGCTGAAACCCAAACACAGAAGAACAAAGTGTTCTATTTCCAGGCAGCCATCAGGCATGAGGGTACAGCAAAGGGAGTTCAATAGAGAACTTTGACTATTGTTTCTTTGAGACCCAGGGATGGGAGATTGAGAAATTGCCAAGTGAATTATTGATCAGTTGCTTTTATGTCTGCCACTGGCTAAATTTTAGCATATTACTTTGTAAGTCCTCTAAGACAGCCCTAAGACTGACACTCTATGCAAAATAGGGTCAAGGTCACAAGCACACACAAAGCACACAGGGATGGAAGAGGATATCTGAAAAGAAGGAACACAGATAAGCACCTATAATTGTATCTGTATGTTTTGTGAGGAGGAGGTGAGAGACAGTAAGCAGGAAGGTTATCAGAGAACAAGGGGGCTGCAACATAATGCTTACCATGATAGTCACCAAGTGCTCCCTTAAAGTGCAACAGATACCTATTAAGTAACTTATTCTCACTTGTTGCTTGTGCCTTCTATTTGGCTCTGAATGGCTTCACACCCTAAAAGGGACTACAATAAAATTAATGTGGGCTTTGAAAACAACCTATTCTTGTGGAAAAAGAGCTCTTTGGTACAGCACCACCCTTGGCTGACAGCAATGAATGCCAAAGAAATAGCAATGGTTTTTAGAAATGGACACCACACACTTTGGATCCTTTACTGTATTTGGAGGTGATGCATTTTGAAGCAACACAATTAACGTTGCAAGGGATTTTGTGTTACTGTACCTAAGTGTATGTGTACAATGCTTTCAGGTGTGCTTCGCTGTGGTTCACCTTAAGCCAGGAAGAATCACATCGTCTTTCTCCTTAGGGAATCTTTCACTTACCAGTGGAAGAAGAAACTATGTGAGCTGTCTTCTGTCCTACTAGGGATTTTTGGGATGGTACTAGCATGGGAGTCGCCACTCTGCCAACACACTGCTCATTAGGCAAAAA
>LOEQ01001927.1:198313-213658 GCA_001685075.1 Bramus lutescens
CCCCATCCATCGCCAGATGAAGGTTTCCTTCAGTCCCAGTCCAGCTGGCCTTGTGAGCTCCCATTAGAACAGCGCCATCATCTCAGTGGGTGAGTGCGCCCCTCGCGGTACAAAAGCCTTTGTTCAACTATGTTCATAGTAGACTCTCCTTTTCAATCATGTAAAATGTTGGCTGTCTTAGCAACAAAGGGACAAAGGAATTTCTATTTCCCTCCCTTCTTAAAAAAGGATATCTGAAGTCAATATATATTTGAACCTCCTTGGTCATTCTTAAAGAAAAATTCAGTGTGTCTGTTTGTTGGGATTGTGTATATGTAAGAAATATTATTGAACTAATTATTAAGCATGGCAATTATATATGAAAATAAAAGCTAACCTTGCACTGGATTTTCCAGTTCTTAAAAAATACAATTTTTTAGGCTTCATGGACCAATGCAGAAAAACCATCATGGCAGAGTAACAATCTTTCCAAGACGGAATTGTAAAAAAAGAAAAAAAAAACAAAAACAGAAATCTGTTTCTGATGATAAGGAGTGACTGAGTGATAATTGAGTGAATTATCATTGGCAACAAGGAGACTGTCAGCTTTCCTGTCTTCCATTCTCTGTTTTTCCATCTCCTTTGTCTTTCCAATTTAGGGCTTAATTCATAAATTAATTTTACTTTCATAATGGGCAGCCTGATGGAAGCTATAACAAATGATAGAATTATTCTGTACTTACTGATAAAACAAACCAGTAAAGGATACACTAGGTGAAATTATAAAAACTTTTACCTCTTAAAGAATTTTGATAACATGCACAAGGCTGTAGAAGACAATCTTGAAGAAGGATGCAACAGTAGGAGGATTTGCAATGGCGTATTTTAATACTAGTATTACTTGGATCTATCGGTTTGATAGGTGGTTTGAATATCCTTAAGCAAGTATTTCTTTTAAAGTACCTATTCTACAGACTTTTATATTGAGAGACTGTGGTCTATAAGTGGAAAGACAAATGCATAAAGCTGCTTTGTTATGTTAGGGTTGAGTATTCCTCCTAAAACCTTCAAAAAGACATCTTGAATAAAGATATTTTATGTAGGATTTATCAATATATAGAGTTTAAATATTGCTTTAAGAGTTTATCTGAACTGTCTGGTGGTAGTATATGTCTTTAATTCTAGCACTTGGGTATTAAGGGGCAAAGACAGGTGGATCTCTGTGAGTTTGAGACCAGCCTGGTCTATAGAACAAATTCCAGGACAGCCAAGGTTATCCAGTGAAACCCTTTCTCAAATCTCCCACCCCAAAAAAACAGAAAGAGAGAGAGGGGGATGGGAGAAATAAAGGAAGGACAGAAGAAAGAAAGATTAAATCTACAAGTAGGATCATGCTCTAGTAAGGAGTTGCATGAGACAGTACAAATTAATATTGCTAGTTAGGAACTTTATCCTGACTCAGATATTTGGCATTATTCTAGGCACAAGAATTTTCCAGATGGCTTTTGTCCTGTAATTTGATTAGTGTTTGATTTTTAACACTATGCATTACTCGCTGGTTCTTGTTTCTTTATATCACAAGAGAGTATAGTCACATCCTATTTACTCACATAAAAATTTCAGAGACATAATGGTCACTTGGCATCAAGGCTGCCCCTGATTCTAGGAAATATACCAGGTGTTCAGAAAGTTATGATGAACTCAGATTGCCATATTCTCAACATATGATAAAAATTACATTTGCTGTTAAATGTATGACAAGGTCCTACATTTTGGACATTCTTATAATAATGTTTTGTAATGTCTATCATGTAACTGCAGTACCTAATAATCACTGTAATCCTGTTTAATGTTATTTATCTATCTGAAATACTATGCTGACAAAACTGCACATTTATGGAAAGGGTTGTAGAGCAATAATCCTATAATAAATGTTGAGTATATTAAAGAGGGAACGCACTATCACCACAGGTAAGAGTCCCTGGAGAGTGCGGGATGTTTCTCTTGTTTATAATTTAGTCCCAGCAGGACAACCATTCCGTGAGCTGATTATCAGAGCAATTCTATCTTTGGGGAGAAAAAAAAGTCACAGAACACTCAAAAGCTGAAATAAGCTTTTCCTTTTGTGTGATTTGAAAGCTATTGTCAGTCTATGGAACTCTGCAAATTATTCCATTTGAAAATAATTCCGCTTCTAGATTACACATTGTGTATGTTTCCTCTACCCTGCTTTCTACTAAGGACATTTAAATAAAACTATTGGATGATTTTTAACACTTATTCTCCACCTGAAGTTATTATCCTCAATTCATGATATTTTATGTACTCATCTGCAAAATAACCAAACAGGAACATAGATTCTGTTGGGGAAAATAAACAAGAAGAATAGAGGGAACTGGGAAACCAAATAAGGGGGAAGAGAAGGCTCTCTGGAGAGACCTGGGCACACTTATGGCTGTTTTCACCTCTAAGATGCAGATTTAACTTTATCTGTTTGATTGAATTAGCTACCAGTTCTTTCTATTATGATATCACTGTGGTCATAGATTGAAAAACAAAACAAAAAAAAGAGCCTCTCTTCATTTGCACAAATACCCAGTAAAATTTTGCTCTTTCAGTGATATGGTTATGAATATTTGAGTTGAATCAAATTATAAGTTAACCTGTGAAGCAAGGTGAAATCTAGCACTCAAGAGGGTGGACTAGTAGGATTGCAAGTTCAAGGTCAGCCTGGACTATACAGTGAGATTCTATCTCAAAAATATGTGAAGAAATAAAACCCCACAGCAACAGAATAAATTTTGCTAGCAATCAGACAATGTTCAGAAAACAAAAATTAAACTGGATGAAATTTAAATCACTTCATATTTTCTCCACCAAAAATAACTCCAAAGTGGCAACTTTGGATGAAAAAGCACAACAAAAATATTCAATACCCAGAGCTGGCAAGATTGCTCATCAAGTAAAGGTGCTTGCCTTTAATCCTGAAGACTTTAGAATGATCCCGGGGTTCCACATTCTGGGAGGAGAAAACTGACCGCCACAAGTTGTCCCCTGACCTCTATATGTATGCCATGGCATGAGGGTGGCTCAAATCCTCAGTACCCAAGATCAAGCCTAGTACTGGGATGTTCTTCTCAACAGATGTTGTTTTGTTTAATAGATACTTGATAAATATAATTACATTAAGTTAGAGTGGGTATGTAGCAGATTGGATGTTTTGTTAATACATTTACATTAAGTCATTAGCCTCAGGGAAAATGTGCAGTTTTTTGTTTGTTTGTTTTTGTTTATTTAGCAGGCTGTTTTTTTGTTTGTTTGTTTTTGTTTATTTAGCAGTCAGGGAAGACCCTTATCAACTTGGGCACTGATAGTTGTAAAATGCATTCTACATTTTCAATCAAAATTTTCCTTTTGTTTTGCTTTCTTTGTGGGGTGGGGGTTTCGCGACAGGATTTCTCTTGGACGGTCCTGGCTGACCTAGAACTTGCTTTGTAGACCAGGCTGGCCTTGAACTCACTGAGATCTGCCTTCCTCTGTTTCCTCCCAAGTGCTGGTATTAAAGTTTTGTACCACCACTACCTGATTTCAATCAACCTTTATACCTTTTTTTGCATTGACAGAAGTGGAGTTCTCCTTAGCTATCTTGTAGCTTTTATGAGCTACCTAAATACCTACCCTATGGACATGAGTCACTGGAATGAAGAAAGAATTTGTCAATTTTATAACCTATAGTTTTCAATTATATTGAGTGTTGTGTGTTCCTGGGAAGGAGAAATAGAGAAAAAAAGAAACAACACAACAGAAAATAAAAGAAAATTCTGCCTCACCCTCCAATAATACATGTTAAATTCTAGCCCTTTATTAGTCACTTGCCAGTCCTAACCTATCATAGAATATGTCCCTTCCAGAGGTGAAGTTAGAATCAGGTGCATTAAAATGGACTGATCTCCTTCTCACTAAACAGCCTGATTTCCACCTAGTGCTTTCACAGATGGAGGCTGCCCAGTCTACTTCTTCCCTTAGATCATACCGTGCCTTTAGTTTAGCTGTATCCTCTAAAGCCAGTTGTAGAAGATCATGGGCTTCTTTGTAACTGACTGTTTGCAGCTTAAGATTCACTTCCATGATTGCTTTTGCAAGGCTCAGATCTTGGAAAGTGTCATAAATGTTTCATATTTTTATAAAGAATTATGTACTCGCCTCAAGAAATGATATTCTTGGTTATTGTATTTTATTGCTTGCAATTATCCTAGAAATAAAATTATGTTCAATAATACTGTTATGTGTAGATTGCTGACTGCAGAGTCTATATTATCTACTGAATTTTGGAAATCTGTTTTTATATGGTACATGAACATTTAATTTAAAGGGGTAAGCATTTTCCCTAAATGGTTATTGGACTCCACTGTAAATGATTTCTGTATGTACTATGATAGATTAGCTGCACTTAGCCATTTTCCAATGTCATTTATGGCAATGAATATGAAGAATGCATTCCAAACATTTACCACTACTTAAAACCAATCCTGGTTAGGAAATAATTACTCATAAATGTGAGTTTGAACCTAGTATAAAGCCTGAAATACATGAATTCCTTCATTTCTAAAGAAAGGAACACTGATGCCATCAAACCTTCACGATCCTTATAAAATTTTCTGTCAAGAATCAGTTGCATAACAAAGAACAAA
Organism: Bramus lutescens; assembly: GCA_001685075.1. Lineage (NCBI taxonomy): Eukaryota > Metazoa > Chordata > Mammalia > Rodentia > Cricetidae > Bramus > Bramus lutescens. Next base: position 202,984 of record LOEQ01001927.1, read on the forward strand.
GTGATAGGAAGTATAAAGATGAGTATGCATAAGTGATACTATTTTAACTAGGATGCATTTCACCTAAATCGCAGCATCTCCCTCCGTGACACCTGTGTCTACAGGGCATATTTGTTATTACCACCTTAGAAAAATGTTGGTTTCTAAGAAGTAATAAATGACCCAGAAATGAACTTGATGTCAACTGGACACTGGTTCATTAACCCTGGTTCTATGTCCTTTCTTTCATATTCAAGTGAGAATGAGGAGCATCGTCAAGGACTTTGTGATCATAACTTTCACCTAATATACACCACATTGTTCTCCTTTCCTAAAGGCATTTGGTAGTGTGTTAGGATCCAATTGGCTAAAAAGAAACCCATTGTCAATGTCAATTTACATGGTGCCGGCCAGAAAGTTTTGAGAGTGCTATGTCACTGGTGATACAGATATTTGAGCCTCCTAAATAAACTGCATGGACTTGGAAGTCAACATAGTTTGAAACTGTGGTTCACTTACAGAAGAGGACGCTGATAGCATTTGGAGGTCACTGGTGATTCTGTCTTGTTGGTAAAGTTATTTTCCTTTTACACAGTTCTTCATTTGTTCTCTATGCTGTGAAGGTGACCATGATCCATCATCATGGATTTAAGTAATAATCTGAGAATGAGGAACATGAGGTCTCCTGCAAACCATGGAAAACCCGTAACCTCTGAAGAAAGTGTCATTCCTTTTCTTTCCTTTCCTTTTCTTTCTTTTCCTTTCCTTTCCTTCCTTCCTTCCTTCCTTCCTTCCTTCCTTCCTTCCTTCCTTCCTTCCTTCCTTTCTTTTATTTTTTCTTTGTTCCTGATAAAGCCTACATCTGCTGAACAAAAGATAGGGAGCATAGAGGAGGGAGTGGAAGAGAGAGGAGAGAAAAAGAAGAAAGGAAGAGAAGGGGTCAGAACAGTTACAACAATTATAAAAGAAAAAACAGTACTTAGAACTTTAAAAGGCATATAGGCTTATAATTCATGGGATTTCTGAATGAAGGGAAATATAGGAAACTAAATCCAATGTACTTTGTGGAGGAGAAATTTGAAGAAGTTTACAATGAGCAAAATGGACATTAAAGAGGCCTAGAAACTGCATGACATAGAGGCAGGTAGAGGTAAGTTTTGTCTGTTTTGAAACTCTGACACTCTACTTTTTAAGTTTCACATCTTGCCTTCAAAGAGAAATCTTTATGATGTGGGATTCCCCTCTGTGAATACCATTGATTAATAAAGAAACTGGCTTGGCTTGATAGGGTAGAACAGAGATAGGCATGGAAAACTAAACTGAATGCTGGGAGGAAGAAGGCGGAGTCAGGGAGATACTATGTAGCCTACCAGAGTCAGATGCTGCTGGAACTTTATGCAGTAAGCCACAGCTACATGGCTATCCACAGATTACTAAAATGGGTTAAATTAAAGTATAATTGTTAGCCAATAAGAAGCAAGAGCTAATAGGTCAAGCAGGGTTATAAATAATATAGTGTCTGTGTGATTATTTTGGGGCTGAGCAGCCAGGGACAAATAAGCGACCTCCTTACAACATCTTAATTAAGAAAGTTGGTAAGACAAGACATAATCTTTATATGGAGTGACCAGTAAAAAGCCATCTAGGTGAAAGAAACCATGACAATGCTTTCTCACAAGAATCATGTGTAAATAAAAATGAACACAACAACATTTTGTGAAATATTAAGTGCTATACAATTAATAAAATGAATTAATTTTTCTTCTGATATGCATGTTATTACAAGATCCTCACTTTTTTGTTTAAGAGATAGTCTATTAGATCCAAAGCCGCTTACTATAGGACTGGAGAGATGATTAAGAACTTTCTGAATTTCCAGAGAACCCCAATATTGTTCCTAGTACCCATGTTGGATGATTCACAACCTGCTACAACTCCAGCTCTAGGAAATCTGAAGTCCTCTTCTATTCTCTTAGGGTACTACACTCACATGCAAATTTCTCAAAACTTCCCTACATACACATTTATAAGTATTTAAAATTTTTAAATATAAAATATTTTAAAACCATCAAATATATCTTATCAGCAGGTGGATTTGGTTAGAGAGTCACAATGATCTGTCCTCATGAACATCACCTTTCCCACACTTAACTGAAATTTTGGGGGACTATTATTTCTCGGCATTGCCTGTAAAATCATGTAGAGCTGGTCAATATATGACAGTTATGTTTATAGCTGGAGGGGAGGAGTGCCTATCTAAAATGGAAGCATCCTTCTCCCTATTAGCAGGCTTCACACCCCCCACACATCAGCATCATGAAGTTTTACAGCTATTGTAGAAGGGACACTGGCTAAGCATTTATGTATATGCTGTTGCTCCTTTGTTTACTTTCTATAAGAAAATCATCTTGCTTTTCACAAACCTTTTCACTTTATGTCAAAAGTGAAGAAAATTTTCATCAATTTCCATGTTTAGAAAATAGGCAGGGCTCATGCTGGGCAGCTTTGTTGGCACAGTGACAATGTGATTTGAGGCTGCTGGGAAGGGAAGAGGAGGGGTTAGGTATACAGGTCAAAGCCAGTTACCCCAAATCCCACTTACAAGGTTAGGAAGCTACACAGTCTAGCTTGGGGAGTTAGATTCTCAAAACAGCCTTTGGTTTGAAGTATGAAAAAAATATTAAAGTCAGTCTTGTGTAATGGCTCAAGTGTGTAATCCCACAAGTGTGTAATCCCAGACCTCAGGAAACAAGCAAGAGGATCAGGATGTCAAGGCCAGTTGCATGGCTATATAACTTGCTAGATTTTATGAGACTTTTTCTACAAAGAAAAAAAAAATAAATCCAACTATCATAATCATTAACAAACAAACTTTTTAAAAGTCATCAAACCAACATCTGTTTGTCACTACAACACTTCTTTTTTCTCTTAAGATGTTTGTATAACAACTTCAGTAAAATTATATTATGAATTATAACATTTATATACTGTAAACAAGACAGCATTGGATGTTATTTGTTTTCTGTCTATCTATCTCGCCATCATCTACCATCTATTATGCATCTATTAGCCTATCAAAATCTAATTAAAAATGTACAGTCTCTTATAGTGATGTCACCGATATAAGGTGGTTTTTCCTCCTTCTGCCCCCATCTTCATCTTCTTCTCTTGAGTTAAAACTAAGAATATAGAAGAAGGTGGGAAGGGAGAAAGAAAGAAGGGAGGAAGAAAAGCTAGAAGAATTTAGCTGTTGAGTAACAATGATCAGTTGTCAAATAATAATGGCAGGAATGGGGAAAGAGAAGAAACGTGAGTGCCTCACTTTCCCAGACTGAGGCAGACCTTGGCCTTGGATAAAAGAGAAGCCTTTGAAGAAAAGGAGAAAAGAGAAAACAATTAATTGACAGTACTTATAGTTTTCTTTTGAAACCAAGTCTGTTCTTTGTGCTTATACGTTTCTTAAGAGTGCATATTATTTAATAATGGGTAGAAATTTTCCAGTAAGGGACAGTGGTGATCTTTTCTAGTCTGATGAGTAACATTTAAAGAGATATTTGGAAAAAAATACAACAAATGGTTCGTTTAAAACTTTAAAAAAAATTCATTGCTTGTCCAAAAGATAAAGGTTGAATGAGACGTTCTGGAAAATGGCAGCTTCTTCTGTTCTCTTTTGTGTTTTATTTTCCTGACTGTTATATTTTGTTCATTGGGGTGCTCTCAACTTGGGGGAGATAGACTTCTTTTTCCCTTTTCTTTGTTTTTTTGTTTCTTAAGAGAAAAGAGAAGGTCAGAAGGTGGGACAAGTACTTGAAAATATTTTCATCAGATGAGCTTTCTACAATCGAAGATGGGAGAGAACTGGAAAACTGGAGGCTCTGCTATTCTGAAAATTAGCAGTTTCATGCCACAGACTGCTTCTCTGTTGCTGCTTCATCTTCTGGTATAATCCTCTACCTGAGTTCTTTAACTCACAGTTTTCTGTAATAATTTTTGATGGTGCTTTTGAATAACAGGGCTGATTTCAAACATCTATTAGTGTACTTTGATATTAATTTGCTGTCTTGAACAAAATTTCTATGATGTGATAGGTACATCTGGGGTGAGATCAAGGGACCTTATAAAGTTGTCAATATGTTTTCAATTCAATAATTTAAAATTAAACATTATCTTCTTCAAAGTTATCACATTGTAGAAAATGAGGATAGTTTCTGAGGCATTCAAACTTTTCCCACCAGTAAAATCCCTGTTTCCCTGTGTTCTGTTCTTGACTGCAGCATGAGGAGTTAGCGACTTGGTACTGTAGAGAAAAAGGAAGGAAGGAGTGATGGAAGGAAGGTAGGTGGGCAGGTAGGTAAGCAAGCCTCTGCAGTTAATTTTCTGTGACCTTGATGTGTGTGAAGCAAGCAGCTTATCAGCACATCACTTCTCTCTCAAGAGACCCCAATGCAAAGAACCCAAGGGGCTTTTCCTACATCTGAACAACCCTCCGTAGCAATCAATTCTACCTGGAATTAAAAATGCTTGCCTTAATAAATGGGCATTACGTCAACATCTGGTCATCTGATTATCAATTTTATTTGAAGAAATGTAAAGTATAATGCAATTATAAAAGTATAATAAACAACATCAATGAGTAACCCTTCTGCTGTTGTGAAATATCTCTCTTACTGGACAGCCCAGTAATCTAGTTACTTTCATTTTCAGAAGGTATAAAGACAGCTAAGTTAAGACTGATCTCCTCCAGCCCTGAGTAGAGCTTCTTTGAAGTTTGAGTTTTGGTATGGTGTCAGCCTTAAACTGACTAAGTTTGGGGAACTTCCTTCAACACCTTTATGACCACTCAGAATCATGTGATCTTTCTTAAACCCACTCTTAGGATTTTCTTGCAGAGTCTTTCCCTGAAGTTCAGTCCTCTGACAACCCACAGGGAGTGCTGGAGTGGGGCTCTGTAGTTGCTGTGTCTTCTCCCTGGAATCCTCGATCCTCAGACATTTGCATGACTCAGGCTCTCTTCGTTTAGGACTCTGCTGTCATACAACTTCCTGGGGAATGTGTGAAGTTTTGAAAGCAAAGGATATACATTGCAAAACAACCCTATCCTTTCGCCCTTATACTGTGTCTATTTTCTACTTTGAATTTATATAAAAAAAACAGCATGATAACTTTTATAATTTTCTATTACTAGCATATAAAATAGTGGCTTTACCTCTGCCCCTGACATTTCCTGGATCTAGCATCAGGTCAAGTGCTCAGTAAGTATTTAGATAGCAACAGACAATGACACCTAGGTGTCATTATTACCCCTCTCTTTCTTTCACGCACCCCATCAAGCACAAGCAATACCTGCATACCAGTGAAAGAGGGAAAAAAAAAAAGCCTTGCATTTGTCTGAGTCTATATATAGGAACTGGGAGAAAAAGGAGGTTCTGTGTCATCCCAGAGTAGCTCCATTAGGGGAAAGGGTTAGAAAGACAGAGTGCTCTTAAAAAGAAAAGGAAAACAGGTTTCTTCTCTAGGGTTTAAACAAAAGAGGGCTGAGCCTGTGGGGGAGCCAGCATGGGTCTGCAGTTTGACCCAGAGGGCTTAGCTGCAGAGCGCTCCCTGTGGTTCTCAGCAGTCCTGGCCTAACTGAAACTCCAAGAGGAGAAGTCCTGCATTCCAGGCAATGTCCTTTCCATGTCCTAGGAAACAGGAGCTTTACACCGTGCTCGGAGAATGTGCTCTGCAGCCCCGGCAGACATCCTCTCTTGGGAATGACTTTGTTACTTAAGCCAAAGACCTTGAAACGGAGACCTCATGTGTAAATATGTGCAAATGTTGAACTAAATTTATCCCATAAAATTTTTAGGAAACAACCTTGCCATGGATACAAGCTGTCGAATATATTATCTGCTGGGGTTAACAGGGTTCCCTCCTGCAGAAATAAATAAATTAAGAGAAAGCACTGAAGGGTTGGTTACTCCAGATTTGTCTTTAATAACATTCCATTAAAAATGATGGAAAGGCCCAGTGCTCACAGTAATTCAGACTCAGAGCTATGCTGTTCCCTTTCAGGCTCATGTCCTCAGATGAGGCTTCTGGGGTTTTAATCACTTTCCATCTTCTAACTCATCAACCCCCCCCAGCTCCTCTCTCTCTCTTTCTTTCTTTCATATTTTTCATCTCTGTTTCCATCTATCAGACTATGGCTCATTTACCTTGATTAGCAGAGGAATTGGTAACACATTTTTCTGTTAAGACTAGTGATTTTTAAACATATGTAGAACAAAAGCTACATAAATCACCTGTACCCACACAAAAACAGAAATCTGAATTAAAAATATGATATCAAGTTTAGTGTCCAGCTAGGCTGGATTAGCACAAGAACTTAATGTGAAACACCAAAGCCACAGGCTTCCCTGATTCCACATTTCCTAACTTTGTACCATATTTATTACCACTGATGTTCCCAAAACAAGCAAAGAACAAAAACATGTTTATTAAAAAGTTGTTACCATCTATGGCTCCCTCATCAGAATCGACTTTTGCTCATCTGCTAAGTCTCCAATTGGTCACTTGTTTCATTTGTTAGAGTCACTTCAAGCACTGGATGAGCTTTCAATATTTTATTTATGTGTTTTCTTTAAAAGGCAACTGCTTATGATATGTGTATGTCAGTATTTTTTTTTTAAAGGAGAGTTGAAGATTCCTGTTTGCAGGTGTCTTAGCTAGGGTTACTATTGTTGTGAACAGACAGTATAACCATGGCAACTCCTATAAAGGGAAACATTTAACTGGAGCTGGCTTAGTGGTTTAGTCTGTTATCCTCATGGCAGGACATGGTGACATACAAACATGGTGCTGAAGAAGGTGCTGAGACAGCTACATCTTGATCAGCAGGCAGCAGAAGGAGACTGTGTGTCCCGCACACCAGACTTGAGTATATAAGACCACAAAAGCAGGTTCCCACAGTGACACACTTCCTCCACCATGGCCACATCTACTTCAACAAGGCCACACCCCCTAATAGTGCCACTCCATATGGGCTAAACGGTCACACACTTGAATCTGGGCCAGCCCTTCTTATTCAAACCACCATAGCAAACATCAGGGTAGTTGGAATGGTTCACACTAGGAGGTGATGTCAGTGTTGCTTAGCATTCCTCTCTCTTCTATGATCCTCTTGTTTAAGGCTCTAACGTTCTGACCCTGGAATATAAGAAGATGTACACAAATCTCTCTCTCAAACTGAGTCTGGGGCATAATAATAAGCAGGTCTTCTTACAGTAACTCTATGGGTGGGGGAAGGTCAGTCAGTTGTAAACTGTCTTTTCTTTGTGTGTGTTCCCTAGCTGGCTCCATATATTGATGGATTTCACACATTCCAGAGACAAAAAGGTAAAGTCGTAAAATATTGAGCACACTGAAAGCAAGATCCACGATAAAAAATAAACCTGAAATAAAAACGAATGTTGCATAAGGAATACACTTTAGAGCCTGCCTTCCCTATCTGTTGAAATGGCTAGAAATTGAAATCACTGGCTATTTATCTGACTGTAGCCTTCTTGCTAGCAGCTTATCCCTATGTCCCATCTCCAGTCAGATCATTGCATGCTCCAGCCTCTATTCTCACAATGCAGATTTCTTTGTCTGCTCTTTCGGAGCTCTTAGTTTGCTCTCAGCCACAAATGTTGATGGGTACCTTCTCTGGCTTTGCAAACTTCAAAAAGCTCCGATTTTAAGTAACACCAGATCTGCCAGCTTAGACGCAAGCAGTGTAATATTTCCTCTCCCATTCTAATAAGTTTGACCTTGAAAGAGAGTAAAGACACTGATGTCTTCCTAGAAGAAAGGCATAAAGAAAACATGTAGGAGATCATGGCTATGTACAAGGAGCAAATGCATTTATTTCAAGGGGCAGAAGTAAGGTCTGAGCTGAGGTACTGGTGGTTTCTGCACTGCCTTTGTCTAAGGGTAGAAGGGTAATGTGGGGTGGGGGTGTCAAAGGAAGCCTTGTTGGAGTGTGTATATGTTCTCATTGGAAACTTTCCTCTCTTTCACCTCTCCTGCTTTCCTCTCTACAAAGATTTCTCAACGGAAGGACAGAAGGGAGGAGGCATCATTCATAGTGGACAATTCAGAATAGTTTTGGAAGAAATGGTAAGTTGTCCTGGTAGATGCTGACCATCCTCCACTCATGCCTATGACAAGGAGTAGGTGGATATGCATTGTTTGATGTATCACATGTGGTCATTCTCATATAGCTGATTCTTCTCTGGGGACTTGGTGGAGGGCAGATCAATCACATTTCTACATCTTACTTGCAACTCTATGAAGCCAACCGAGAACTTTAATCTATGATGCTGATCTCAATTGCCCAGAGCCAGAGGATTTCCCGTGATAAAAACCTAACCACTATGGGTTTCAGTTTATCAACTTCTCTTTCATGAAACTGCTAATTTTTCCCAAAGCTACTGTGATCTCTTTGGTGCTCAGCATGGCAAGAATCATCTTCCTGGCAATGAGAAATTTCTTTTGCTCCCAAGCCTCCTAGTAGAATAGAGTTCACGAGTAGACCTTGAACAATAGCTGCATCCTTCCATTAAGTGTCCGAGTGTCTGAACATGTCAAGACCCAAGAAAAAAAAAAAACAGTGAGCCAAGTCACTTGAGAATAAATGAAATGAAATGCAATTTTATATGAACATTAAACCATTCTACAAGTAGGAAAACCAAAACTGTGCTTTCGCAGCTTAAAGTCCCAGGGGTTTATAAGACTGGCTTGAAACAACTTACTTTAAAAGACAATGTATACTTAGAGATAGAAACAGGATACCCAGTGCCATAGACTTATTATTTATCTTCCTTATAGGATTCTAGGAGAGAGACGATGGTAGTGTCTAATAGCAGCAAGAGAAGGGGCAACCCGAAAATGAACACACCAATTTCAAAAGGGGAGAAAATCAAACCTGATATCTCCATTTGATATGAATAAACAACTCCAAAGTGAGGCTTAGAACTTTCATAGTCAAATAGTTGAAAACTACTATCCCTTGTCTATTTCCAACTATTTATAGCATGCTGGGATATGGATGGCACAGTTCTTCTTACCTAAAACCCATTTAACTTAGTTAATCAAACAACTGTTTCTGTGTTTAGCTTCATATAGATTTTATTTTTCAAGAAAACAGACTATATACTAACATTTATGGGATACCTATATGAATATCTTCATCTCAGTCTCTTTATCTACCTGTTCCTGTGTCTCTCTGATTTCTCTCTCTCTGTCTTTCTCTCACTTTCTCTCTCTGTCTCTCTCTTTCTCTCTCTCTATCTCTCTCTCATCTTCTTTTTTTCCATATTCTGTCAACCTATCCTTTTATAGTTCTTAGGATGGATACAATGGTATCTATTACTTTTACTGATTAACTAATGATTGATCGTCATCTAACGTAGTTTTCAGTATCAATTGATCTTACTGTCTACAGTGTCTCTTTTTTGTTGGCAGTACAACATCCTCTTTTAGTCAAAAACTATTCAAACAACCTCAGTGACTTTCATCTGAAAGAACTGTAAAGACATTTTAGCTCATGACAGACATTGTATGTATCCTGTACCCTGCCTCTGTCTGCAGTAATATGGGTGAGTATAGTATTATACTATAATAAAGAGTAGGTAGACACTACAAATTGGATATTCCCTCCAATCTTCTCCAGGATGGTGCAAAATAAACTAGACTTAGAATACCCTTCTGCCTGCTCTTCGTGCTCCTAAACTCTGTGATGCAGTGGATTCCACCTTGTGCTATTGCTCTGGTCTAATCAACAGTATTTAGGAGTAGCCACTTCTTCCGCTGAAAGTCATCTTGCTCTTGGGATCACGTCCACACTCTGAGATTTCAACAATGACGTCTCATATCCTGATTCTGAACTATTCTCCTACTTCATGTAGCTCTCTTGTTCAAAAAGAAGCTGTTAGACTCAGTATTGACAGGGAAGGAGACTGTTCTAAGACTCATGTTTATCTCTTTGGGTCATTTTCAGTGCTAAGTGTGGTCATGTTTAGATTCTTATTCTAATCATATGTACTTAGGCTTATGAATAAACAATATAAATTACAAATCTGTGCTAATTACTGTTGGTTTATAGGAGGAAGAGAATTAAAAATAGAATTGAAAAGAAAGCAGTGGGCACTTTGTATTTCTGACAACAAAATGAGGTTTCTGAGTATCCTGCCATATGGTTTGACCATGCAAACAGACTACATTGATTTGATCAAGAGAACTAGCCTAGAAATCGTGGTCATTGATTCCAGATATGCTATTTACAAACTAATCTTGAAACTTAGCATCCTTGGGTTTTAAATCTTCATCAGAAAAATTCTCTCTCTCTCTCTCTCTCTCTCTCTTTCTATATCTCTATATATATATGTGTGTGTGTGTACACATGTATATATAGTCTCTCTATATATACACACATATACACACTCACCTATAGCACATTCAATTGTTCAATTGTCATGGTGTGAAGCCATCATAGATAGCATCTTTTAATTTTGAGTTGTCTTCATCCATTTTGCTACCACTGGAATTAGATTGAGAAATGACCTTCCTTAGACACAGAAGTTAGGTATCTAATAAAAGGCTCACTTATAAAAAGTTTATTTCTGGTGATATGCAAGATATTCATCAGTGTGGCTATAGGATGGGGCCAGTTGAG
>LOEQ01001927.1:214239-229596 GCA_001685075.1 Bramus lutescens
ACCTTGGACTTCCCACAGGGCAGGGAACTCTGACTGCTCTTTGGACTGGAAAGGCAGGGAAGAGGGGAATGGGGGAAGGGGAGGAAAATGGGAGGAGGGGAGGAAAATGGGAGGAGGGGAGGAGGTGGAATTTTTTTAATAATAATAAAGAAAATGAAAAAAAGTATATTTCTGATTGCCTTGAAGCCTTCAGAGTTTCTGATGCAAGCCTGTGACCTCTTACACCCACCAGGCTTTTGGGCAGATTCTGAGGTCTGGGAAACAATTGGCAGAGCTACTCAATGGTGATTTCATCACAGTGATTTACAAATCTCTCTCAGAAGGTGCGGGAATCCAGCTTCTCTGGAAAAACTAGTCCTTGACTCACATGGGAGAGCTCCTGGTAGAGCATAGATTGTTACACAACATCTGCCAGGCAGCTACTCTGGGCCCAGCTCATTATCAGTCTCCTTATTTGCTTCCTCATTCCTACAAGTCTAAAAGGTTCAAGTTCGCCTCTCAGCAGTCATTTTCAAAGTGAATCCAATAATGAGGACTCTAGCCATTTATTTCCTTAAATGGATAAATATATTCCTGGAGAGACCGATAGTTTGTCAGCGTTTTAACATTACCATTTCTAGAACTTGTAAAGTGACACCACTCACAATAGATATACAAGAGAAGGTATTTTTCTCTCCTGACCTGTGGAGCAGAGAGTTAATTTAAAATTTATGTTTGATAATCTCCCCTACTTTACTTATTTTACTTCTTCAGTTTAGATCGAATGTACACTTTATAATTAAATATAAGTAGGAAATAATATCACACTGACAAAAGCTACTAATCTCCCCAAGATATTAATAGTCAATGCATTAAGTCAATTCGTTTTTAATCCTGGAGTTCACTATGCACCAACATCCTATGAGAATGAAAATAAGATGATGTTAACCATAACTCCTCGAACAGTGACTAAAGGCCAAAATCTGTATTTACACAGTATAAATAAATCACCAGCACAGGTAAGGGCGAGGTGTGCATGAATATGCCCTACCTCAGAACGGAAGCAAAACAATCCCCACGAGGAAAAAATAAGTCGGATCCCTCATCTCAGACCTGCTACTATTTAAGCATAAACTCTTGAGTAAATGTACCCATTTGTTTTTCAAGTAATTCAAATATGTGAACAGGGCAAGGGTGTAAGAAGCACAGCTCAAAGTAAGCATTGGAGAAACCAGGATTGCCAATCATGTGGCCCATTTTCTTACAAAAGAATGAAATGAATGGTGTTTGATCATCTGATGTACTATAGGGACACAGTCAAATGATCTGGTGATCCCCTGGTATTATTTTAGGAGCCAGCTTCCACCTGAAATACCCAATATCCTGAGCATTGCTTAGGCTCTTATCCTGATCTTTATCTCTCAGTGACTAGAACCCATCCTTATGAAAGAGGTGCTATGTAATTTGTATACTCCACCAATAAAATCTATCTTTATACTTATAACAAGTCTCTCCATTTTGGGTCCTTGCCCTGAGCATGTTATTGGTCAGTAGAATGCATTCTTATTGTAAAGGTCACAAGTATTTTGCTACCCTGCTAAGAAATTTGTATGGAGCTATTCCTAAAATTTTGCTGCGATAATTGCCATGTAGTAACCCTTTTGTAAAGTGCTACTGTGTTTCAATGTGGGAGAAAATGAATCCACAGCATCAATAGAAGTTTTGATTCAGTTTGACTAACTGAGTCATTTTCACCTCTTCATGGTTCATTTCTCTGCCAGCTGTGATGCCTACTGGGGTAGCTGGGGGGATGGAGAATGGTACACATCAGCATGCCACAAGCCATGACTATCATGCCAATCTTTCTAAGTATATTCCTACCAGAGGTTGACTTCTTGTAGTCTCTTATGCCCATCTTAACAAAGGAAACATGAGGTCTATATTTCCCCTTTTGCGTCATGAATGAATATCAGTCTTGAGGTCCCCATTTAGAGTGTTAGCATCTTCATAAGCTTATCATCATTTTCTTCACAGAGTATGGATTTCTTCCTGTTTGTCTTATTTTGTTTAAAGCCACAACACCTCCTTTGGTTGACTACTGTTAATGGGTCTGGTGTCAATGCATTTCTTCTTCCAAATCACTGTGCACTGCTTTCAGACTGTAATCATGTCAGGGAACTTGTTGGAAATTGTAGCTATTATTTATATATGAGTGTTCCTTCATTTTTACTTATAGTGGAAGTTGTCAGTAGTCCTGAAGATAATGTTCCAAGCTGAACCCTTTACAAACTATGATGGGCTATACTAGGATAATAATCTTATTTTTCTTTTCATTAAATGACTCTTTAAGGTGAGAAATATGTTATAGAGACAGAAAAAAATTTAAGGGTTTTGCTTTAGAAGATATAGTTGAAAATAACATTTATGGTTCAAGGAACACCAACAACAAAATGGAGTCAGTTGAGCAACATAGCTCAGAGAGATGTGGGACAACCCTGATGGCCTGGGTTCTATCTCCAGAATTTGTGAAGAAGGAAGAAACTGACTGTCAAATGTCTCATAACTGTCATGCTCTTACCCCAGCACACACACCACTCTATCTAGTCTGCCTCATCTCTCTCTCTCTATCACACACACACACACACACACACACACACATGCAGACATACAGAGACAAATAATAATGATAACAAATAAAATTATAATAAAAATATGACCTTTAAATTTGTCTACAAGTATTTAATGGATAATTGACTAACAAGAAAATTTAAAAAAGAGTTATACTATGTTGGGCTGAGGAAAATAGGTGACCATATGAATTGTAATCCATTATGTTAGAAAATCAATAGACAACATTTCTGAAGTCTGTAAATTCACGCCTATAGAAATATTATAGTGGGATATGCTGGGCTAATCTGAAAAATAATTAAAACAAAATGCTGAAAGTGAATATGGAAGGTAATGTTCCATAATGCCTTTAATTATGTGCATATGTTATTGTAAATACACACATATATACACCAGGAGACACACTTAAGGTTTGAACTAAATACCCTCAGAATATAAAGGTTAGTAACTTCATGAGTAAGGAACTGAATGAATTACTGAATGATTGAATACATGACAGAATGAAAAGCTATGATCATCTTTTGGTTCTATACCTCTTGCAAGGACACCAATCAAAGTGTGAGAATCCAGACCCTGAGTCGAGAGTTGAGACACTAGGTTTTGAGCCTTGGCTGTTATCAAACTACATAATTCATATGAGCCATTCATATAAAGACTGCCAACTAATAATGGTTGAATTTCACAAAATCACTTGTTCAGGGAATAACGTCAGTCCGTGTAATTTTGGATCTTCATTTTTACTATAATTATTCCAAATGTTGATTGTTGCGTCTTACTAGAGTTTACTAAAGCATTTGAATATCCTCAGATTCAGAAAGGAGATGCCAAGAAATAATCACTTCTATTTCTGAAAAGTCATTTTTAGGAAACGAATAAAAAGCATGTGAAAATCAATCTTTGAGAAGGAGAAATCCTTTAACAGACTCTGATAATAAAGAATAAGGATTTTTTTTCTTGGTTACCATAGCGGCAGTGGTTTTAAATGCTATTGATACAGATTTCAGCATTATAGTTGTCAGTGTTTCCTATTGTGCTTCAAGGTATTAAAAGTAACACACAATGTTACAATCTTAGATTGCCATTTAAATTTAAATATTAAGAAATGTTATGAATCAAAGGTTAATTTATATGTTCCTGTTGATAATAATGATGTGAGATATTATAGGGGCAGACATTCCCCATTAATATCAAATAACATAGGCAACCTGTGCTTGACTTTTGATCCTGTAATGATTAGGGACCAGGGAGAGAAGTTTTCTGGGGCTGTAAAACTTCAATTTGTGGCTAGTGCAACTTGTAGTGTTTACACTGATTACAGACCATACCAGGGGTTGTTGCATTTGCTTGTAATCTTCTCACAAGGCCCCATGCAAAGTCTTTGGCAAGAGGACAGAAAATAATAAAGTAATAGAACCAGCTTTGTCTCCTGCTCTTAGGGATATAAAGGTGACCTTTATGGCAAAGAAAAACAATTGATAGAATGCTAGAATAGTGAGGGCCAATGAAACTGCCCAACAGGTAAAGATCCTTGCCACAAATCCTGAGGACCAGATTTATGTGAGTAAAGTGTCTGTCCTGCCCTGTCCCATAGCCCTACAGTCCCAACAAAACACACAAAGGCTTATATTAATTATAAAATGGTTGGCCTATTAGCTCAGATTTTTATTAACTAGCTCTTATAACTTAAATTAACCCATAATTCATATCTGTGTCTAGCCACGTGGCTTGGTACCTTACTCAGTGAGGCATTCTAGTCTTGCTTCTTCTGCATCTGTCTGATGACTGTGACTCGGCCTTTCCTCTTCCCAGAACTTTCCTAGTTTGGTTGCCCTGCCTACACTTCCTGTCTGGCTATTTACTGGCCAATCAGTCTTTTATTAAACCAATACAAGTGCCAAATCTTTACATGGTACAAGAGCATTGTACCACATCAGCATTAGACCCCTGGAATACACACGGTAGGAGAACAGGCCTGACTATCACAAGTGGAAGTAGTCCACTGACCTCCATACATGTATCATGTAACCCACATGTCATGAAACCAAGTCTTTATAGTTGACAGAAAAAGAAAAGTTGAGGAAAATCGATGTTAGCTATCTGTCCCTCTCAGAGAGTTATATATTCGTCTAACACCAAGGGGGCTTATTACTGAGTAGAAATGAAGTAGAGGGGAGTGTCCTTTCTTTGCCTTCCTTCTCTACCCGGAAGAACTTCCAGTGGAGTAACACCCTGGTGGGCTGACTCTGAGATGGTTATTTTAACAACAGATGACATTTACAGATAGATATTTCCACAGTTGAGGGAATGAAGATAATCTGTGTATTTGTTCTCATCTTGAAAAACATCAACCTACAATTCTAGGTAAGCACAGCCATCCTATTAACCTTCAAAGGTGGGTTCAGTCTCAAAATTTAGACACAGTAATGGAAGAAGCTGGGAGAGAAGGAAACACACAAAAAGTGTTAGTGCGTCTCTTAGTCACAATTTTGAACTTCATCTATCTCTATCAGGCATAAAAAAATCACCACTACTCTGTATCAAAGGACAGACCTATCTACTGCATCGCATTTCCTAATTATACCAAAACTAGGAAGGATAACACAAGAGTATTAAGGAATGAGCTTCTAAAGCCCTAAAAGGAGGTATTGTTTTTAATGTGCTTTAGTACACATATGATAACAAGTAAATAAATGTACTGCATTTCCAAAGTTTCAGTCCCAAGCTCTTCTACGCCACAATATTATTTGTATCATTTGAGAAGCACTTCAGGACACCTATATGCATACTGGCTTAATAAACATGGATTCCACTTAAATGTGCAGTTTAACACAAAGCTTCCTTTCCTACTGAGCTCTCAGGACCTATGACAGTTTATGTAGGAGAAACTGAACCGGTCAAGCCACTGAACACAATATGTCTGATACATGTGATCACTGTGTCCAAAGTACACGTTAAAGAACCAGGTAAATTTAAAGGGACAGAAACAAGTAGGTCACACTGTTTCTATGTCACCTAACTTCCCAAGAGGCTATAGAATTTTAAATGAAAAGAAACATCTCATCCACAATGTAGCAGTCATGAAAAAGTTATATATTTAATAAATTTTAAGTTTCTTGGAAGACTCTCATCTGCATACAAATATCCTGCAAACCCCACTCACTGCACACACGTGCAAATCTGAGATGAATAGAGAGTGTTTGGTTTTGATTGAAGCATGAACTGTCTAGGGAGTTCTTCAGGTGTCGAGCATAACCCCAAAATAAGATTCTTTTTTTTTCTAAATCTATAAGCATCTACAGTAGTTGCCTCCTAGTAGACAATTCTTTAGACACAGTGTTGTGGTGAATTCAAACTTAAAGATGTATTTGTTCTTCCAGAAAGATCACTGGAATCTGTCATCCTGTAAATCCTTCAACAGCTCCTCGGTTCACTGTAAAACCACCACCATAACAGCAACAATAAAATTTACCATCACCCCTGACACACACGTACACACAGTCTTAGAGAGCTCAAGTGACAAGCCTTAGACCAATCTGGGGAAGATGTAAACTGAGGAGCTCACATCCTCAATGTCTTCATGGAGCTACCTGGTTTTATTTTTGCTTCTCTTTCTAGGAGTAGAATGTGCAGAAAGAAAGCTGCTGGCTTTCTGAACATCATGCAGCATTCTCTCTTCCCATTTTCTGCAAAGTTTACTAGCAAAACAAAGTTTGTAAACATATTTCTTGTGAACTTAGTGGGGAGACAAAAAATTACACCTAAATTGAATACAGGTAAATAGAGACAAGAAATATAATGGATGAAGGATGCTGAGGAGAAAGAAAACTGTAAAAGTGTAAGACTACAGAAGGCAATCAAACTTCAATGATAAGGAGGAAGTCAAAGAGAATTACAAATCGTCTAACAAAAGTAACGAAACTCTTCATGCTGCCATTCAGCTTCTATAACTGAAGATATCATTGGAATGGTCATTGGAATTGGGTATGTAATAAATGAAAGCACAACCCTTAGCAGGCATCAGTGGTAAGAAATAATTTGTGTCTAGCAAAGAAACCCTTCATGAAGATTTTAAGCAATAAATTGCATTTCATATATGAAGCTTTTATCTTATGTCTTGGGGACAAAGTGACAATTTTCTCATAGAGGAGCAAGCAGTTGATATGACATTTTCTATTTATTTACATGAAATTTAAATGTTAAGATTGTAATGTTATTATAATGTTATAATTATAATGCTATTATTAGGTATTTACTTTATTCATTTCAGGAATATTCTGAAAAAATAGATACATTAACTAAAATTGGTAAAAAGAAAGAAATACAATATAGTATAATGTGAGGATACACTCTACAAATGGACAAGGGTCAGAGTCTTCTGTTTGAAAGGATGTTTCTTTGCATAGAAGGATAAAATAGCAGGAAATTTAACTCGTTCAGGGCGTGTATCTTTCGTCTTTTGAGAGGAGTGAGAAGGCAGTGTTTCTGCTTTGCTCATGCTTACTAATTTCAAATTCATCATTTTCCTCAGTGATACTGCTCTGACCAGCACCCACTCCCCTTCCAGCATCTACAATTTCATGCTCGTAATCATTTTATTCTTTCTTTGCCCACTCTACTTTATCTCCCTTATGTGTGTCATGTCTGGCAGCAAATAATCTTCCAAACAGCATGCTTCTTCAACAATGCCCCACCAAATGTTCATTCCTCTTTATCACCTACCTAGGTATCTATCTATAAATCCATCTAGCTATCCGTTGCGCTTTTGCTGCAGACACAGATACCTCAAATATAATACAACTATTGACTTGCTATCTCTTGGAAGCTACAGAAACCTTCTGTCTGATTCTTCTTTTCTGCTTCCAACAGAAATCCCTGCAGAGCCACTGGGCAGAAGGGAGGGATCCTCCTTCTGCTTCCTGCTTTGGTTGTCTGCCCAAAATCATGCCCAGTTTTAGCAAATAAACAAAACGCTTAAAACAAGAAGCCTTATATTTCTGGTTCCAACATGACTGAACATGTGTGAATGTTAGGTGTTAAAAAATGAAAGAAGAGGAGTTAAATGACTGTCCCCCATAGCTGCAGATTGCTGGAGAGTGGATTACAAAGGTAGAGAGCTCAAAGGATCTCTGACACAGTCTGTCAGGAGAAAATGTACATGTTTAGTGCAGTCGTTCCAGTCTGTAAAAGTGCAGTTGTCAATTTGTGGAATTAGGAGAAAAGTAACTCCGTAAAATTACTTTCTTATCTATCAATTGAAAGTATGCTATATGCATTTTTAAGGACTAATTTCAAGGTAATTTCATTTTATCTTCTCTTTTCTTCAATGTTGGGATGAAAGTAACCTTCCAATCAGGCTTAGTTAAGCCTTTACAATTTTTAAATCTACCACAACCCATTGAAAAAGAGAAGTTTGTTTGTGATTGAGTTACAGTTTCCTATGCCAGGAGTTCAAGGCAATGTGACATTTTTGTGAGGTGTCATTTGGCTTCACCTCCCTTGTAGGACATTCTAAATTCTAAAGACTAGCTGTACCCAAAAAACTAAGACATTAACTGTTTAATAATCTTTCTTCATATTTGCAAATCTCGGAACATTTGGGGACCCACAGATCACATCAGAATGCACAACACCATTCTTCCTGTGCCCCATGCATCACCTCAACTGCTGCAAGGCTTATCAGAAAGTCATGTCTGAATAAAGACTTACAGGAACAAACTTCAGTATGTCAAAGTATGACTGTGATGTTCTACAAAAGAAAAGAGCAGAGGCACACACCCTGGATGCTGAAAATGCTAATGGTGCATATTCTTTCCTAAACACTGTTCACCAAACCCCCTTTCTTCTTCAATAATGCACTTTCAGGAACCTAAGTTTTCCCCAAATGATCATTTTTAGAGGGCAATTGCCTTCTCTCTTTCTCCGGGTGTTAGCCTTTGAATAAACTTGTTTTCCATCCCAGCGATTCTCTTCTCCTGAGATTGGCATTCAGGCAGTGAGCAGACGGACTGAGGTCCAGTAACAGCAAGGAGCTGTCTCTATTCGTGGAGCTTTCCAACATTAAGAATGTCTACCCTTATATATAGATATCTTGCAGCTACTTCAAGACCTTTGCAGAAAAGAGTATTGAACATGGAGAAGAAATGAGCCAAGCCTTTATTTTTAGTTTGCAAGAGAGCAGTAGAAACTGTGCCATGGCAATAGCTCAGAGAAGTTCTACTCAGTAACAGACTGCAGTGACGTCTTTTGTCTTCAGCATCAAGAGATACTGCCCACTCAGTATCCCCAGGAGGTGACCACCCATATGCTCTTGAACTGAGCACCAAGAGAAATAGAAGCACAATGGCTCGCTTCGAAAGCCTCAGCCGAGAGTCGGGGAGCATTTCTCTGACACATAAAAAGGTCACTGATGTATAATCTGTGACAGGTAGAGCCTACAGGAGACAGCAGGCCACCTGCTGGAAATGGGATTGACGGTGAACACATTCCTGGCATACTTTCTGAAAACTCTGTCAAAGGGCTCTGCAGAAGCACACAGGTCCACGGCTATTCTTTCATTACCCTGTGGGTGAAGAGTCCATGCTGACAGGGAGTTGCTATAAACGCAGAAATGACTCACAGGAATTTGATCCTCATTAACTATACAACTGATAAATAATGGCAGTGCACCTACTATTTGATCTGGCTATGTAGTGTGCATAAATGTTTTGAGTATGTATTTGTTTTGGCTCAAAACTACTAGACTGCTGGGCCAGACTAGAGTTGGGTCCAGCCTAAAAGCAGGGATTTAGTGACACATACTCTCTGCCCTAATGGTGGATAGATGTGCTTGAAGCTTGAAGCATATAGCGTCAGGAGTAGCCAACAGGTCAGGGGAGAAACAAATGGTCTATGGAAAAGCCCCATCTAACTAACAGAGACTGCTCCATTTAGTATACCTCAGGGAACCCAAGCCAGTAGGGAAACCAAGAGCTTGCTGCATCTGCAGCCACCAGCCAAGAAAGCACAGAGCATGACAGACCAGGAAAATGACCCACTTCTTGGCGACTCAGATGAAAAGGCTTCACTTAGGCCTAGGGAAAGTGTCTCTAATAAGGTCATCCGTTAACTGTGTCGCCTGAGTCTCTCTCAGCAATCCCTCATTCCCTCCCTTACCATCTCCCACCCTGAAGCTAGCCATTAAGGCAGCAGGAACTGAAGAAAATGAAGCTGTTGGTCTCAGTAAATATAACTGAGCTCTACAAGAAAACGTAGCCCCATTATTTAGGCGCCTGTGTTCAAGGCGCATTCTGATAGCATCCATTTAGCAGAGAGGTGAAGAAAGCAAGCAGACTGCCTGTGAAATGGCACTGGTCTTCCACCTCCATCCCTTGCCTTGTCAAAGTCACCACGCAGGAAGGGAGAGAGAGAGAGAGAGAGAGAGAGAGAGAGAGAGAGAGAGAGAGNNNGAGAGAGAGAGAGAGAGAGAGAGAGAGAGAGAGAGAGAGAGAGAGGAGAGATATTGGATACTTTTAACCCTTGCACACAGAGGACATGAGAAACCATTTAAGTACATCGAAGTCACTGCAGGCTAGGATTTTCGCTCTGCTCTCTCACTCGATGAGCCGATCAAATTCCAGGATTGGTCTGTCACTGTTTATCACCTAAGTTTATGTGATATTCAAAAGATAGAAGGGCCAATCTAATATATAGAAAGGGATGAGTACTTTGGAAATATTACAGTTCTTTTGGCTATTTGTGTACAATATAGAAAAAAGCAAATAACTGTGCATTTTAATATCTGTTTATTAAATCAATTATTTAGTGTATTAATGAACTTTAAAATGTTGGAACTTAACCTATTGATCATATTTTTCATATATTTGAAGATTAATTTTTTAATAACGAAATGGACAAAAGGATTTGATAACACTTTTAACCTGGATCGCTTCTGTATAAATATATATTAAGACAAAATACATCACCCAAATGAATGAGACCCAAACTATGTTGAGCGGAGGTTGCTTGTTGGTTCCCAGCTTCCCAGCTAGTTTAGACCCAAAATAATCACACAGAAACTGTATTAATTAAATCACAGCTTGGCTCATTAGCTCTAGAATCCTATTGACTACCTCTTACATATTAATTTAATTTCTATTAATCTATATATCAGCACTAGGTCGTGGCCTATCAGCAAAGTTTCAGCACGTCTGTCTCCAGCAGTGGCTCTTTGACGTCTCTCTGACTCTGCTCTCTTTCTCCCAGCATACAGCCTAGCTTTTCCCTACTAGTTCTGTTCTTCCCTGCCATAGGTTCAAAGCAGTTCTTTATTCATTAACCAATAAAAACAACAAACGGACAGAAGGACCTCCCAAACCAAAAGTAAATTTTTTCCAAAGCTGAAGGTTGAATCATCAAATAACTTACAAGCTGCTGCTGAAAATATGACCCTCTGGCAACCAGAATTGTTGCTGATGATAACTGATACTGAACCTGAGAAATATTAATCCAGTATTCAAATTATGAAAGAAAGAGAGAGAGAGAGAGAGAGAGAGAGAGAGAGAGAGAGAAAGGAGCAAGTAGAGTGAAATCAATAATGGAGACTTGGCATATATTATGCTTTAATGCAAAATGGGAGGACATTAGGAAATTACAGGAGTAGCATTCTAAATGTCTTTTTATCCTTGAATGAAAGCATATTGTTTATTAATTTCTATGATCATGTCTCCTAAACAGTTTCTTGAGCAAGCAGTTCATTTATATGGAAAAGGAAGGTACATCAAGAAATACTCCTGGAGTGGTCAAGGGTGCTGGAGAAATGGTTCAGCAGTCAATAACACTCACTTTTCTTTTAGAGGACCTGGGTTCAATTCCCAGCACCTACATGGTAGCTTTCAACTGTCTGTGACTCCAGCTCTAAGGGATGTAACACTCTCACCCAGACATACAAGTAGGCAAAACACCAATACATACGACAAAGAAAGGGGGGGAGAGAGAGAGGGAGAAGATTATGAGACAGTTTGATTCATATTATATTTGCAAAACACAAGCAAAATGATAAAAATGATATGAAGCATTTTTGCAGATTTAATACTTTAAATATGGTATTAATCATCTATGTGTGGTTTAAGGGAATTCAGAATGGTTGCAAATATTTATATGAAGGAAAAGCACTCGAAAATGGAATAAAACATGGTTTAAAATCCAAGAATAAGAAAGCAAGTAAGCTGATCACTGTTTACAAGACCGTGAAAATGGCATAAATCCAATCCCCTCCATTGCTCAAGGGTTGGTGACACCACAGCTCAGGCACCACCTTTGTAACAGGTACTGTTTAAGGTCTCTAAATATTAAATCAATACTCATTTAGTGTGGAGACCGTGGCAATCAAGAAGAAAGAAAGTGTTCTGAAATGAAGGTCCTGATAATTGTGACCCAATTTGCAGCAGCAAAGGTCCACTTGCTGTGGCTATTACCAGTGGAATTCTAAAAATGTGTTCAGATTGCTTCTTGCAGATCATTTTCAGAAAACTTTCCATTCAAATGAGCATGCCTAGGGTTGCCCCAGGCAACACTGCACATAAGACTCACAGTGACTCACAGTCACTATGTGTGCATGATTACTTCACCTGTTACCCTCTCTATTTCTTGGCTTTCAATCTCCATCACTCTATGCCCCTAAAATAATTTTCCTGTTGTTATTTCTACTAGCAATCACTTCTGTGAACTCTTCCCCGTATAGCCCGTCTTACAGAAAGCTCACCCCGCTCTGCTCACTTGTTGCAACACAAAAATCACACCCAACAGAGTGATGCTTATTGCAGTGCATAAAATGCAGGAAATACTTCATCTTCTAAGAATATCAAGTAGGCCTTTTTCTATTAAAATGTGATGGGGTATTTTATTTTGTCATAAGTGCTATGGAATTTTAACATGCTTGTTCTGGTAAAGCATAATGGTCATTTTAAGCTAGTCCTTTTATTTTTAAACCATTTGGCAAAACCTTTTAAACATGGGTGTAAAAATTGTCAGTAGCTAGCTCTGGAATAAAGAATATTTGAATTGATGGATTATCAGATGGAGACTCAAGTCAACTTTCTGTAGAGTGAATGCTCACATTTCTGTAATGCCAATCTATCAATGCTCCCATCATGAAGGACCATGAGGTCAGTCACAGATCTGTCAGCTTTTCAAATCCACATGTTCTTTATAATTTTTAAAAAATTTATTTATTTTCTTTCCTGGCAGCAGTTTCCCCTTCCTCTTATTCTCCCAGGCCCTTCACCACTTCTGTTCCCACCCCCCTAATACACTGCTCCAGGAAAGGTAGGTCTCAAGACATGGTTTCTTTGTATAGCTTTGGAGCTTGTCCTGAAACTTGCACTGTAGGCAAGACTGACCTCAAACTCACAGAGATCTTCCTGAAATCAATATGTTCTTTCACTAATTCAGACCATTCAGAATGTTAAAGCAAAACACATTTTATTTTGCTTTGTTTTTCTTTGCTTTGTTATGTCCTGAACGACATGTATTCTGAGTTTGTTTTTAGGTTTCATGAACTCTGGAATCCATATGTGTTGATGAACATGGAGAAATGGCAGAACTGGAGAGGCCTTCTCAATCTGACTCAGTTGCCTAGCTTCATCCTGAATGAAGGTAAATAGTAGCTGAAATGTCAAGTTGTCTGTCACTTGAATTAAGAAAACTACAAAGTCGTGCCTCCTGTGGAAGATATTTGAAAGAAATTAAGATTTGGGAGAAACTGCCTTATACCATTAAGCTCTAGAAAATTCGTTAAAATAAGTTAACAAGATGTGCCTCATCTTGTTTATTTCAAATTGCAAACTGTGAGGTGGTAGAAACTGTATATAAGAAAATGGGCATGTATGTATAATGTAAGTGATCTCAGATGAATCTCCCCCCCCCCGTCTTTGTTGTTGTTCAATGTCCATTATTTCTTAGATGGCAACACCTAGAAAAACATCTAGGAACATCTAGGAAAAGAATGTTGTTTAACTTTTTTTGAGTTTGAAGACTAGTGAACTAATTATTCTATAGTGGTTTAAAAAATATCCGACGATATCAAGCAGCACTCCAGTGATTTTTGAGGGCATCCTCTTGATTCTAATATACTTGTAAAGTATATAGATAGGTCAATAAAAAGCGCGGTGATGGCTAACCCTGAGAGCAAGTAATCGCTGCGTGCCTATTGGCACAGGTAGACCCAGATCACAGAGGATTTAACAACTGGATGCTCATAGCACATTTAATGGTGTGTGATATCTGTGCTATTATCCCTTACGTAACAGCGAAGTGAAAGTGTGAACTGTTACAAGTCTTGAGATAGCCAGAGGAACTGAGAGGATGGCAACACTTAAGTGATATGGAGGGGGTAATTAAGTGACTTGGCAGGGGTAATTCCTGTGAAGGAGTATTGAAGGTGTGAGGAGGTTTAAAACCTTTCCACAATAATCATAAAGAGGTCACAAATGACTCTCTCATCCTAGTAAATTCAATGCTGTTAATATAATAATAGGTATGCTTGGCTGTGTCAGCTCCCCTTTGATCTGCTTATTTGGGAGAACGTTCTACGTAGTTCATCAAAGACACTGGGCTATGTCTTCCTTCTCCGTGTCACATTCTGGGGATTGATAAAATAAGCTGGACCTCGAGGAAGTTCACTGAAGGAAAGACAGACATGTGAAAAATTTAATCTTTAATATTGCTACAAGCATAGAGAACTGGGTAAGACACAGGAAAGCCAGAGGAAGGCATTTATAATGAAGTGGGCCTTGAGATGAAAAGGGAAGTGTACAGCTGAGAGTCAGCTGGACGTTCAGGCCTGAAGAATCTGCTCTTTCGAAAGAAACTGCAACAGCTGTGTTGGGGGACAGCATGATGCTCATGGGGAAACAAATGAGCCAGGGTTCTTGCAGTTCAAAATGAAGTAGAATGAATGTGAGAGCAGTAATGGGTGGCTACAGAAAAGGAACTCAGCAAGGACACAAATTCCCATAAGACATGCAAGGATTCCTCCAAAGTGAAGGAAAACAAAACTCTTTAAGCAGATGAATGAAGAAGGATATTTTGAGAAAGTTTCTTTAGCAGCTGTTAGGGGTGAATTTTGGAGAGATTGTCAGATATGAAAAAAATCAGCATCCCATATTATGGTAGCCACAGCCATTACTGAAAAACTAAATTAAGGAGATTGGTTAATGGGTCCTCCATGGATACACATGGGATATGAGGTTGGGATGCTTGGAAACATATGCAATGATGCCTTATCAGTTATTCTTCTTGACAATATGACAAAACACTTGAAAGGAACAACTGGTCTTGACAATATGACAAAACACTTGAAAACAACTGAAAGAAGGGTTTAGTTTGACTTAGGGTCTGAGGGGATGCGTGGTGGGGATGCATGGTGGGGACACATGGTGGGTATATTTGGTATGGGAGCATGGTGGGAATGCTTGGTGAGGATTCATGGTAGGGATGCATGGTGGGGGTTTATGGTAGGGATTCATGGTGGAGATGTAGGGTGGGTTTGTTTGGTGGGATGCATGGTGGGGATTCATGGTGGGTATTTATGGTGGGGAAACATGATGGGGATGCATAGTGGTCTTTTTCATTTGAGGGTATGCTAATAACAACTTCTCACATCTAGGAGGATCAGGAAGCAGAAGAGTAGGGCCAAAAGTGAAAAAGAACTGGAACCTTTCACACACACACACACACACACACACACACACACACACACACACACAGAGAGAG
>LOEQ01001927.1:233583-247396 GCA_001685075.1 Bramus lutescens
GCTTCTCTACCTCTCAGAGCAAACAATGGTGGGGCTAACAATACACTCTCCACCTCCTTTGGCTCCACAGGGTTATTTTCGGCATCAAATTAGAGGATATATGTGAGGGTGTTTTAAAAAAGCAGCATACAAATGAGAGATAGAATCATTCATTCTTTTGTTTGTGAAGCTTCGTTCTCTCAGAAGTTCACAGTTAGTAACAGACACTGTACAATTTGCAGTTGCCCATAATTCTTTGTCATAAGGACATTTCTTCCATTGTTCCCTTTGCCTCGTTATGTGGAAGAACTATTGGAAAGATAGATATGTTCCAGATTGTTAGAGTTCCCATGGGATACACTGAAAATAAAAATGTGGTTCGCATTAATATTTAAACATACAAACACTTTATTCTATTTATAAAGCATCAATTAGCAGTTACATTAAAATGCCCACACAATTCCCATTTTTTTCGACAACAGCTTCCTTCCATTTCAGAGACACACTGAGCCACTGTTAGGTGAAGCTATTTCAGATTACCAAGAAAGATTTGGTAAAGACATAAAAATTACTTTCTATCTGAGAGAACTTTCTTTAATAATAGAAACATCCAATAACCTGCATGGATCTCTATAATCTACATTGTTCAGCATAGAACCCACTTACCACGTGTGGCTTTTTAGCACTTGAAATGGAAAAGCTTAATGTTAATGTACTTTAATTTAAATGAATTTAAATAGCTACATTTGTAAGCACTCACTGTATTTAACATGAGGATCTTCCACATTCAATCCACATATAGTCTATATTTCTTTCCTTAGCCAAATTAACACTCAAGAGGGTATGGTACCTTATTACTTCATAATGTTGAAAAAAATGGTTCTGTGAATGCTAGCATGGCCAGTGTCTTTTTGCTTTGAGCATAATACTGTGATCAAATGTCGATTTGGATTAGAGGGCACAACATCAGAAAGTAATTGGAAAAGTCAAATGTTCATATACTGGTACTGCTATAATACATTTTCCAAGGATATTGCTTTGGCAGGCATTGCTGCCTTTGAATTGGTGAGTTTCTTCTGCTGTCCAACCCCTTCCTAATTGTAACATTCTCCCCTCTTTTAGGCCCTAAAATCACAAATGGTGATGCTGGCAAAGAGAATACTTATACTCATCTCTTGGGATTTGCTTTTCCATAACTCCCAGTCTCGAAACAGTTACCTTATATCAGCTAAAGAAATGATAGGAAGTGAAAGAATGTATATTTTAATGGCTCTGATAAGGAATGAACTCAACCTGTCTGGGAGCAGCCATTTCTTTTTGCTCTTCAGACAACCCATCAAGAAAATCTTAAGGTCAGACTGTAAATCATATAAAATATCTTTATCTTTTCAAGGCAGTTTTTTTTAACTATATTATAATCAAGGACAAGAAAAGTCACAGAATTCTGGCAATGCAAGTGTTTTTCACAGGAACCAGGAGTGAAGATTTTAGCTACTAAACTAGTACTACTTCATATACCCAAGCCAGCTCCTTGGAGGGACTCAGCCTCAGTCAAGATGAGTTTACTTATGTGCCAGTTTGGTATATGGATGATTGTGATATTCATAAAAATGGCAAGCTGACAGTGAGACATAGGCAACCTTTACCCACTCATCAGCTGTCCAGTTCTGAAATGCTTTGGGCTATTTTGATCCTTTAGGCTTTCTGTATATATAACTTTTCAGAAGCAAGCTTTAAAGCTGTCCTGCAAGACTACAGCTATTCTAAAACTGGCCTTTTATGTTATGATTCTGTATTTACTGAATTATGGAGTTTCTCAATTAAACAAAAATGCCTCTGGACAATTGGGTAGCTAATGGATAGTGCCCAATGACCTTAAATTTATTGTTTTCACAATGTTGAGGTCATTTGGTCCTATTTTCTTATAATATACATAAGTAAATTTGAGTCCAGATAAATGAAATAAGTTTTGTGTAGACACTCTTCAAATAGCTTCTAAATGAATGAGTAACATTTACTGTAGTTAAAATGATTATGATAAATCATTTTTTCCTGGATATAGTAACTAGATAACCAGAAGGAAGTACCTAGAAGGCATGGAAGTCAATGAATGTTGTCAACTTGTATATACCTTAAAGCATACAAAACCATTATAATTAGCAAGTTTTAATATCATCATTTATAGAACTCATGAACATCATTCTAAAAGAACTGACAGCTATTTTTCATATATGTAATGTCTAAGATCAGTTGAGTTCGGAAGTCATCTAGATAATGCCAAACAGTCCCCAGTTCTTTCTCTCTCTGCTTGAAAGCACTTAAGCCTTTTCTCTATCACTGTTCTCTAGAGGATTAACATCAGTTCCTGAAGTTGGCTGAACTTCAGAATCAATGGAGAATTTCAATTTCTTTAAAGCTATAGATTCCTTGGTTCACTCCAGGGTTTCTTCCCTCAGCCCAGGACTCTGTGGTTTACATGAGTTTGTTCGTTTCTGATGCAATATTTGAAAATCAATGTTCAAACTTTTTAATACCAATTTCACAAAATTAAGTAAACTTTTTATATATTTATCTCGCTACCTGCTAAAATTTAAGGAAGAGGTGATATTTAATTTTATTCCTGTTTTTGTTCATTGCTCAGGCTTCATTGTTATTCCTTGAACAATGAACTGTGTGAAGCTTCAGAACCAGACAAGCAGCTGCATCTCAGCTTGAATTCTAGCACTGCCACTACAAGCTTCATGACCTGGAGGAGATTCCAAAACTTGTTTGAACCCAGTACACATATAATTGTGTATTCTTCAAAGGTTTGTTATAAAATATAAATAAGCTGATGCACCAAGCAGACAGCCCCAAACGCTATGAACTTTTGGCAAACCTTAACTAGCATTTGCAGTCCAAGAGAGAGTAGTATGAATGAGAAAGGCATCAGCGATGGGAGCTAGCAGCGGCCATCCTGTGAATAACTTTTCTTTTTACTCAGACTCAAAAGCCATCAGTGAAACAATCCTTTTCAGTAATTCAGGAGAAATAAGAACCTGAAAAATAATGATGCCTCTATGAAGAAAATTTCATTTAATTTTCATCTCAGAGTAGCAAGCTATTCCAAATAGTAGAAAGCAACAACTACAATCTATTAATCAATATTCTTTTTAGTTCCATTTGTCATTCATATCAATAAACTTAAAAATAATAGAGACCTGTAGAGTCAAATACTTGCGCTTCATCCTCTAATCCCCGTGTGTATGTGTGTATGTGTGTGTGTGTGTGTGCCTCTTTTCAGCTCCAACTAAACAAACAAAAACAAAAAATAGTAAAGTTCAGATTAATCACATAGCATTTACTTAAACACAGCCTGGGGACAGACATAAGGTAAGAAAATAAGCTGGATTTTAAAATGCTGTTTAGAGCTCTTAGTTTGGGGATGTAAGTGTCTCCAGAGGTTTCTTGGATCTGAATAGAGGCTGTGACATAAAATTTGACCATTTGTTTTTTCTAAAATTCAGTTTGGAAACCCAGAGTCAGCAACTCTGCAGTGCTTGAGACGGATGGGTAGAATGTTGCTCTTCTCCTCTTCTCCCTTTGTTTATCTTGGACTATTTACTAGCTCCTGTTTTTGTATTTTAATTACCTATTTAATCCTGTCTTCTTTGATTTTTTTCAATTTTCAGTGCTTTCTGCCTATTCCCAATTCTCACAGATATTTCCTACTTAACAAATCCCATGTTCCTCTCAAAAAAAAAAAAAAAGATGTGGCTCATGGCACAGGGAAACTCCTCTGGAAACCAGAATTTATTGTAGGCAAGCCATGGGGTGCGATGATGAATTCCTTCAAATATCTATATGGTAAGAACTGGTTTTCAGGGTGGTTAATACTGGAAGGTGGTGCAACCTGTAAGAAGTTAAGGCCAACTGGGCGGTCTTTAGGGTCTAGGGTCACCTGTCAAGTCCTTGAAGGGGAAGTGTAATCGCACCCATGCACTCTCCCTNCTCTCTCTCTCTCTCTCTCTCTCTCCTTTCTCTCTCTCTGTTGGGTTCAAATGTGAGCACTTGTTCAACATGAGCTCTAGTTATAACATTCCATGGTTCATCATCCTTACCAGAACTGTAATATTCCCTTGAATCTCCCTACTAAGGGTTGCCTTGGGGGCTATGAAGAAGTGGCCAGTGGTTAACAGCGTTTAGGCTCTTGCAGAGTACTGGGGTTTCATTCTCAACATTCATACGGACGTTCACAACAGTTCTAGCTCCAGGTCGAGAGAATCTAATACCCTCTTCCTGACTCCATGAGCACCAGGCATGCAGGTTGTATTCATCTGTGTCTAAGGACACACACACACACACACACACACACACACACAGGTAGGTAGGTAAAACATTCATTTACTAGATATTTTAAAATAAATGAGTGTTAGTCAGGTGGGAGTGGTACACTCCTTTAATGCCACACTCAGGAGACAGAGGCAGCTGGATCTGAGTTTGAGGCCAGCCTGGTTTACATAGTAAGTTCCAGGACAGCCAGAGCTCTATAGTGAGACCGCATCTCAGAAACAAAACAAAATAAAATAAATGAATGCTAAAAATTATCTCAGATGTTTAATTGTAACAGGAAGCTAACCAGATGGGAAGGAATCCCCAATACTTCAGCAATAAAATATTACTGAGTTTTTTATTACAATTATCATTAAAAAGTATATAATGTATCTAGCATGCAGGATGGTGTGCCTTTGTGTGTACTGATCTGTGGACACACATAAACAAGGGAAGAATAGTAGGAGGACAGCGTGCAGCATGGTGTGCCTTTGTGTGTGTACTGATTGACGAATACACACTTATTACAGGAAGGATGTACTCCACTCATGCCTTTAGTCCCAATAAAACTTTATATCTAAAGTATCAACTTCCACATTTAACAGCAATGGCTTAGTCAAGATGAAGGGCTCAGTACAAAAACCAGACCTTCAACTTTTTTGAAGAAAAGCAAATTCTGATGAGGACCCTATAGTGACAGATACCTTTGTGTTAGTTTGAGGTTGTTTCTGACAATATCAAACGACTCTCTCCACCTTCACCTATGGTGACCTAGTCTTGGAAACAGGGTTTCTCCATGACTTTGTAACTTGTCCTTTAGCTAATAACCATCACTTTATAACACTCAGCAAAGCTGTGCTGGAGTAACATGAAACAAAGTGTGCACTTCTGCTGATGAAACGTTGCTGTCTGTGGAGTTATTTCAACCTGCTGCCTGGATAATTACATGTGTAACTCACATTTGCAATACATAGAGAGCTTGCGGCGGTGCACCCTGAATGGCCACAGAATGCACTGCACTGATATGATGGCCCCTTGACACCATGGGTCACTAAAGTGGCAGCTACAATAACCCTCTCCCATTCTGTATTCTTGGTAATCATCTGGTGCCGCCCATGTGTTCCCTCCTTAAAGTGAGGTCAAGAGCCCTTTGGCCCATGGGGCCAGGGCATGGATTCAGGCAGGATGTCACATGACTTGCAAAAGTTTCGTGCACAGAAATCCTAAAGGAAAGAGACATCAGAAAAGGAGAAAAACAAGCTTGTACACTGTAGCAAGTCTTCCATAAGTGTTATCACACATGCCGTAAAACATAAGTCTTCAAGTAATGGGGCTGTTATTTTACATGTAAAGACATGTATCATTCAGGGCTTGATTGCAATTACTTATTATCAAGTGGATCGTGTGTAACTTACCTAAGACTAGAGATGAGGTTTCTTATGTTTTGATATGACGTATTTGAGAACTCAGGCTCTAACTTCCACATAGAATTATTGAATATTGATAATTGCATTGCCCTGTGAGTTCCCAATTTTTAGAACGGTTGTATTAACATCACAGCATTACTATGAAGAAGAATAAATTATCAATGTTCAACTTTTTTGCACATGTCAGAAATATGGCAACAATTTCTAGAAGTTCCCAAGAGTTCATTGACTGATAGGAAATGGGTTCTAAAACAGGTTCAATCATAATATAATATTTCAAATATTAAAATAAGAATAAACAGAAAATGAAGTGTGAATTCAGAAAAAGACACTGCATAGTATCTCCCCTCCTTTAAAACAAGATATGTCCACCTTTGCTGCGGGACCTCCTTCTGCTCCTTCAGCCAATAGTCTTTAAGATATAGCCCACTTGGGTGTGGTCTCTGCTGCTTTTTAAAGCAGTGGTAACTGTGAGCCCTCTCTCTTGCTTCAGACTCCGCTTCCAGCTACTAGACCCCTTTTCCTGGTCGTGCATAGGGCTGTTGTCTAGGACGGTGATCTGTAAGTTTTTCCTTTCAATAAATAACCCTTTCATTAATCATAATTCCAAACGGGTGTGGGATTGTTTTATAACTTACACCTTCACACCTTAATAAAAGGAAAGTAAAACTCAAGATGATGTCAATAGAAACAGGCGGCATTCTTATGGCTTTAATGGGAAAAGACCGACCAGGTGGTTTGAGGAGCCATTTTTTTTTTCACTCTAAGCTCACCTGAATGCTTTTGGAAGCCCTCTGGGTTTGCTCAACCAAGTGTTAAGCTTGACCATTAGTACTTCTGTTTTTAGATCTGTCAGCGCTTATATAAAACTTAACTCATCTAAAAATGCCATGTATAGTGTTCATGAATAATTCAATTTTAAGAAAAAGGAAAAATGACCCCTACAATTCTCAGAAATCAAAATAAAGTATTAATTTCTGTGGGTGATGTTACTTAACAAATGATGATGCTGTTTAAATAATACTGCTGGGTAAAAATATAATTTATCCTCAAATAGAATGACCCTCACTTTCAAACGAGAATGCCTCCTGTGTCAATCACCCTAATTTTCTAGGGTTCTCTCTAATATTATACTATAAGGATCATTATCTACCTGCTAAACTTAATGACTTTCAGTCTCCTTAAGCAGGTTTTTGGACATCTAGCCTCAGGAATTTTGTTCAATGTGCCTCTCCATTGGCATTGCTCCTGTTCGTACCTCAGTCTTTCCCTTCACGTAGATTCTGCCCAGCTTCCAGTATGCCAGAAACCACGTATTCCTTCCTGAAACCACGTATTCCTTCCTGAAGCCTCTTTAAGGAATGAAAGATTTCCTCAATGTGCTAGAGAGGCCCAGTCTCATTCAACTTTCCAAAGGTCCATTGCCCCTGTATTAATTTTATTTTCTTAATTCTGCTTCACAGGACTTGCAGCAATTTTTTAAGTAGGCAAAATTGACATATCAGTTTTTAAAATGGGAGTGGAGTTCGATGGAAAGGAAAGGGCTGTTAAGCATATCCCTCTATCAGTTTAGTATTATGTCTGTGACAACATTATAGTTCTCCATTAGCAACAGAGGAAGAAATATAATAGTATTGCCTTTAAGAAATCTGTACTTTAAGCAGTGATACATGCACACAGAAACTAGCTAAGTACAAATGTAAATCTGAATTAATACTCTTTTATGGCATTTGCTGAGTATTTGGTATGTTTTAAGTACTATTCTGATTGGGAACATGGATAATAGGTAGATTAGTGTGAGCTTAGTCACACTAATAATAGTAATAGTGACTAATAAATAGAATAAGTACTTATGAGCTATTATTTATAGACAATTTACATTGGTATAGATTCTTGTATATTGATACAAATTCAAATTATATTTGTTATATTAAATATGTTCTTATTTCTGTTTACAATATTTGTACACCTATACAAAATTATTATGTCAGGTTGTATAGCATATATGTTTTTACCTCTGTTTAAGACATTTTGTATATTGATACAATTTAGGATATATTTATCATATTGCATTATATACATTTCTACCTCTGATCAACATACTTATACATTGTTTAAATTTTGAGGACATTGTCCTCATTAGCTGCACAGTTGTTTAAAAACGGTTTAAAATTCTATAAAGTCTCAGTTTTTAAACTATGTAGATATTAGTATTTATAGGTCAATAGTCAACCATGTTTGTCATACTTATCAGGTTCTTTAGATACATAGAGATTATATTCTGAATAGACAGATAATCTTCAAACACTTCAAAGAACTGTAGAATATGGCATTTAAATAACTTAGGATTCTGTTGACATGAGACACAACTGTTTCTGGCAGCAGTGATATATTCCTGAGAGAATGTTAAGCACCAAAGACACTCCACTTGAAACTTTTTTTCTTCTTGACAAAACTAGCCTTTGGGCAAGAAACTGCCCATGCCTCGACCACTAACAAAATTCATGGTGTCCAGTCTGGACAAGCAGGATAAAAAGAAAAGAAAAGAAAAGAAAAGAAAAGACAGACAGACAAAAATTCTTTCTTTCTTTCTTTCTTTCTTTCTTTCTTTCTTTCTTTCTTTCTTAGAAAGAAAAGACTACCAAACCTTGCCAAGACAGGGTAAGGCAGTTTTAAAAACTTTCCTACCTCTGAAAATGGTCTGTCAGTTACTAGGCCTTAGCCAAAGTTGGTTGCTTCAACGTTTCAAATGAGACTTTGGGTGATTGCCCAGGTAGTCAGTTGTCTCTGTCATTTACTGCACATTTTGAAAGCTGCTTGATTGAACTTGCTACCTACTCAGCAATATTATCTCCATTTTCAGGCCTTCGATGGGGTTAAAACCTAGACAGTTGTAGTTACTTTCCTCTTATGACTTAGCCAAGCCATTTCTAATACAAGACTTAGCTCCTTAGGATAAAATAATTGTTAAAATATTTAGCATATGTGGTCTTGCTTAATATTGTTTATGCTGGTTGTAATTCTAATTTTTATACTTTATATCTGTTCGTATTGTATATAGTTTTATATTGGGTTCAGAACTCTCTGAACAAAAGGGGGTGATGAGAAACCTCCTCCAGTCAATGTCCTTTGAGAGGCTGGACCAGGTTGGGTGTTGTCTTTGGTACCAAAAAGGTGTGGGACCACCTGCACTCTCCCCCCACCCTGCTTGCCATACCTAGATGTTGGATTCCATTCCTGTTTGCTGTTGTGATATGTGAGTTCCCCTTTAATAAAGAACCCCTTATTATACCCTATTCTGAGCTAGTGCAGGATTAGTTATTCACTGTTGCCCTCCCAATCGGGCACATTCCCCTTCACTATTCTAAGAGAGATCTCCATGTACTACCTATCTATTTACTTAGCCTTTTGCTGTTTTTCTCTCAGTTATTTTAGCAGGTGGTATCTATTGTTTTCTTTATTGTAAAAGAAGAAAATAGGTATCACGGAGCCATCACTCCATCTGTAAATGTTGACTTCAGAACTGTGTTACCAAATATACTGTCTTTAGTACATAATAGATAACTGAAGTTTGAAATCCAACTACCTGTTAAGAAATTTATTTCATTCTACAGGGAAAGAAATGAGTTAATTCATTTAAGAGCCCAAGTGCTCAGAGCAAAGAAGATTCAACACCTTGGGCAATCAAGGGTGATGTTGGTAATAGAGAATAAAATTTCAACAAAATTCCAATGTTGAGAATAATGACCGTTTATATGGAGAGACATGTTGAGAAAACACTATTAGGTAAAATAAATTTGTATTGAAGAGTTAGGTTGTAAAATTTTATATAACCACTGTCTATCATGCGGTCTACTGAAGCAGTGGGTTCAGAATTGAAACCAATGACTATTAGTGATTACTGCTGGGTAGAATTTCAGATTATATCACATAACCCTATATTCTCACAGTGTTCTTGTCTTGGAATGCCTTTTAGACTTTTTTTAGAAGTCGTTTATTATTCATAAAGATTTTCTATATGCTTTAGAAAGTGCCTGGTAAAGAGTATGTGATAATAAGTGGATGCTGAATGAATGTATATATATATATNNTATATATATATATATACAAAGAAAGCTGAGATAAAAATAGAATGGGCAGTATTTTAAAGGCAAAGATAATAACAATTGTTCTTATAAAAGATGGTGGCAAGTATAGGACAAATTACACAAATAGAAGAATGAACAATGAAATCTGGGAAAATATTTTCCCTAGAATGTTTGGGTGACTCTTAAGAACATGACCGATGTGATAAGAGCCCATTACATTCTGTGTATTACAAAGGTGAGAAAAGAATGTGGTACATACAGCCTGTGCATGCTAATTCTATTTGTAGCAGAAAAAGGAGTTTGCATGTAGGTGACTAGATTGAGAATCCATTCTTCTTAATAGTTCCTTGTCTTCTGCATTTAACCTATCAATACAAACGTCTTCTATAAAGTCAGTAATCAAGCATTCACTCTTATCCCCAATAGAGGCAAAGGATGCCAAGATTCTCAAGTTCTTTGGATAGCATCTACCACACTAATGGAAATTTGGGGTTTTTGAAGTAGATTGTGTGAACAAGGCATCCAGAAATTAAATTATGCATCTGAAGAATTCCATAGCCAGTCCCAGATGCAGAAGCCTGTTCTTCACTGAGCCTCCATACCAGAAGAAAGGGATTAGGCAATCTCTGAAGTTCTTCCAGGCTGACCTTCTCCATGTCCACACTGTCTGTTCCCACACTGCTATTCCTCACCCAGGAAGTTTTGTGTTTCTCCCAGGCCAACTGTTAATCTGACCTTTACTGACTACCCTTTGTTCTTAGTTACTCAAAATTACAAGAAAAAAGTTAAATAGCAAGTGTAATTAAACATAATGCAGTTTGTGTTTAATGTACACATCTAATTAATGCCAATACCCACATGAAGGCAAAATTCATGAAAACCGAACTCTGTGAAGCATGCTATATTCTGATACTCTTACAGGCTTCTTTAAATGCTGCCTCTGAAGGCACAGCATTTTAGATGATAAGGATAATTAAATACTGTAAGAGTAGTGATCCATTTGACAGAGGGAATTAAAATTGTGAATGATTTCAAATAGAAGCATGGGCTCTCAACCTTAGTCCTACCAGCTTGACACTGTCCATAAGAATCATGAGCAAAGAATGGGGAAATAAAAGGGGAAATTTCAGAGAAATCCTTCTGCTGAGGCATGGTACATCTGTACAGACTATGTTGGGGAGGGAACTAATGCAAATAGCAATTAATCAGCAGAATTTATGGGTCACAGACCACTTTAATTTAAATCAAAGCATTTGTTTTATATCACAAGAACATAGTTGGTTTATAACAAATTCATAGCAAATTAAGCTAAATTTACTGTTTATCTTCATATATATGTAAACAGATTATAGCCTGAGAACTCCCTGTAACTTGAGAATACCTATTCCCAGATGCAAGCAATGTTTTATCAGTTATGCCAGTGTGATAATTTTCAGTAGCATCACCTCAGATCTCCCATTTAATAGAACTTGATCTTTAGCTGATTATGTGATGTCGTTTCCTATTCCACACCTAAAGTTAGTACCATTACAGTTCAGAGGCTATATGAAACTCAAACATGCAAGCCTGAATACCTTGTTGAGGGACTTGTATCCAACTAGTCAGAGTGATTTTGAAAAATATCAAAAATCACATCATTTTCCATTTAAATAAATATATTAAAACAATACTAGCTGGAGAGTGTGTACATAAGAAAGAAAAGGGATATGTGTTAAATTCCTCATCTCCCTCTGGATCAGCACCCCTCTAAAGGTCATCTCACTAGCCTCGGGTTTAATTCCTTTCTTGCTGCTACTGTTCAGAGGTAAATGCTTGCTTTTTATTAAAAATCAAAAGCACATGCTCTTGTAATCCTCTAGACTCAAGGCTGAATTATTTTAATAAAAATGGAAAGTTTAGCTCAAAGCAATAGCAGCTAAAATTAGAGAGACATCAGCAGCAGCTCCCAGGGAAGACGAAAAACCAAATAGTTTGTTTTTGTTTTTGTTTTCCTTTGACTACAATTAATACAGTCCTTTTTCTCTCCTTTAAATTTAAAGACTTTCCAAACATTTGCATGTACCAGTAAAACAGAAGGTGTGTAGCCTCTTACCCTCACCACCAAAATGCCTAGTCATCAGTCTTCCAGGGGAACATATAAGGATAATACTATTGCATTTCTAGTGTTCCAGCTCTGGGAAATAATGGCAGGAATTAGCAGCATCAGTGAGACATTAATCTAGAATATCAGTTAAAGTTTTAAGTGATTTTACTCTTTATATAGCTATATGTTTAAAACCATCAAAGACCAGAATAGTTGGCTTGCCATATGGTTGAATGTGTTGCTTAAAAATAGTGATCAAAAATGGTGGGAAACTAAATATTGCTGTTCATGGCATTTATCACATTTTGACTTGCTTCTCTCCACCCTGTTGCTACTCCATTCATTATCTGTCTCCCTAAGGTCTTTGATTGTATTCCATATTTTCTCTTCTTTCCCCTTATACCAGAAATTCCCTGGTCCTCACAGTAACAATATTAAAGTGTCCTGCACTTCACAAGCTGTTGATGAACAGAGCATCTGACCTGAGCCATCACGTTCTTAACTTCATTCCTTTTGCATGAGACCTCAGTGCCTTTTCTAGACTTTAGCATCATGGTGAGTATCTAAGTCACGTGCCAGCATGCTTTGGAGCAAAATCTTTACTGCACCAAACTTCTTAACCATTTTCATTAGTTTCTTTGTCTTTGTGTCTTTACAAAGACAGAAATCCTGTCTGCTAACATTTGAAAGTCATTAAGAGTCCGCAATTGGTGTTTTCTAATTTGTGTTTTTGTGTTCTAATTTTCTGTAAACCTATTTAATAACCTAAGTAACTCACAGAACCTTGTCTCTTTATTTTTTCAGAAGGAATTTGTAAGCTCTATTTTGTCAAAACTTTCTCTACTTCTTCAAACATTCTTTCTAAAGTATCTGAATTTGAATCATAGCAAAATGTCATTCATGTAATGGTAAATTACAAACTTAAGAAATTGCTTATGTATTATTTCCAGTGGCTGATTTACAAAGTATTAGCACAGGGTGGGGCTACTGAGCATTCCTTGTAGGATGATGATCCACTGATATCTCCTAGTAGGTGGAGAATTATTATAAGTAGGCACTGGGAAGGTAAATTTTTCCTCTCTCCTTTTCTTGTAAAGGTATAGTGAAGAAGCAATTTTTAAGTCAATAACTAATAGAGGCCATCCTAGATAAGGCAGAGGAATTCAAGATTGTAGAGGTCCCATAGATTGAATAACCTTGTTGACAACTCATAGATCTGTCACCATTTTCCATTTTCTTTTTAACAACAAATACAGGTCACAACCCATAAATTCACTGCAATATTAGCCACATACAGCCTCAGCCTTCCTCTTTGTCCTTCAGGCCCTATGCATTCAACCCATCTTGTGCTTGTTTCACTTGAGATAGGGTTCCAATTCCTATGAATTGAACATCTGCCTCTTGAAGAGGCCAGTTCGGATACCAAGATTCTGGAGTAATGATAGTCACATCCACACCTGGTATTCCCAGGTGGCCTCCCATCCAAGTACCAACTGTACCTGATCCTGCTTAGCTTCCAATATCGAACAAGATCAGGCACATTCAGGGTGGAATGGCCATAGAATGAAAAGAAGGGTTGGGAGAGAAGGCTTCAACACTTCAGGACCTCAAGAATAGTCATGATTGTTTGGGGGAAATTAACCTATAGTAGTGGTTTCTATATGCTGAATATTACCATTGGGAGCTTCTTATATTTATCTATATTCTCAGCATCTATGATAAAAGAATTATTAATTTTTTACTATTGGTGAAATAGTTGAGAAGCATACATCAGCCAGGATGAAATAATAGTGGTCAGAATGTCCAAAGTTAAATACTGTGCTTTTCAATCTCACTTTGCTGAGTCAATGCATCAGGCTCTCTCTTTTCCCTCCCCTTTCTATCTCTTTCCCCCAATCTCTCTCTCTCTCTCTCTCTCTCTCTCT
>LOEQ01001927.1:251682-268162 GCA_001685075.1 Bramus lutescens
AGGGAAATGGGAGGAGGGGAGGAGGTGGAAATTTTTAATAAAAAAAATAAATAATATAGTGTTAAACAGAAGAATTGTAGAGAGCAGTTGGTTTCCATTGGGTCTTCTTTGGTACAGAGTCAACAGGCTCTGTGTGGACAATCTTTTCCCATGAGATGAAAGAAAATACTTTTTTCTATTTTTTAAATTTAATTTATTTTTTTAAAAACTAACTTTTTTTCATTTTACATACCAATTCCAGTTCCCACTCCTCCTCCTTCTGCCCATCCCTCCATATTCACTCCAACCCCATCCACTCTTCAAGAGTGTAAGGCTTCCCATAGGAAGTCAACGAAGTCTAGCACATTGCTTTGAGGTAGGACCAAAGCCCTCCCCACTATATCTAGGCTGAGTAAGGTATGCTTCCAAAAGAATCAGTTCCCAAAAGGCAATACAAACAGTAGGGATAAATCCTGGTCTCATTGCCAGTGGCCCTACAGTCTGACCCAGTCATACAACTGTCACCCACATTCAGAGGGTCTAGGTTCATCCTGTGCTGATTTCCTCACAATCAAGTTGACGTCAGTGAGATCCCATTAGTTCAGGTCAGCTGTTTCAGTGGGTATCCCTATCATGGTCTTTATCTCTTTGCTCATATTGTCGCTTCTCCATCCGTTCAACTGGACTTTGGGAGCTCAGCCCAGTGCTCTGCTGTGGATCTCTGTATCTGCTTCCATCAGTTGCTGGATGAAGGCTCTATGATGACATTTAAGATAGTCATCAATCTGACTACAGGGCAAGGCCAGTTCAGGCAACCTCTCCATATTGCTTAGGGTCTTATCTGGTGTCATTATTGTGGATTCCTGGGAATTTCTCTAGTGTCAGGTTTCTTTCTAGCCCCATAATGACTCCCTCAATCAAGATATCTCTTTCCTTGCTCTCCCTCTCTGTCCTTCTCCCTTCTTAACCATGAGCATCCTATTCCCTCAAGCTCTCTTTCTCCTCCCCTTCTGCCCTCCCTTCTCTCCCCACCCCCACTCTCCCAATTGTCTCAGGAGATCCTGTCTATTTCCCCTTCCCAGGAGAATCCATGTTTGTCTATGACCACCTGAATACCTACCTGAATGTGCCCAATCTCATCTGAAATTATCTTTTTCTTCAGTAGTTTGTCTTCTCTATGCTTCTAACTCACTACAGTACAGTGAGAGTTAGTGGCACCTATAACATTTATCACTTTGCAACTAATGACTTTCAACAATCTCTTTTAAAAATCTGTAAGGTTTGTTGAATCATTTCTAGACCTTCCTGTGTTAGATACCGACTCTTATTAGCCTGTTCAAGCCTTACAATGCCCTCCTTCAAAGCCTTTCATGCTTGCAGAATATTGCTAGACCTACTTGCTGACACTGTGCCAGGTGGTAACTTTTGAAATCAGTATTTTGTAATATTTAGCTCTTTTTGGAAAATCTGACCTAAATACTACACAGATCATTCTGTTGTCACATAGCTCAGCTGTTTAAATCATCTCAATTACAGAAAGTCCCCATTTCTTCCTTGCTGTTATCTTCTACTCTGGTCCAATCTCATCTTGCTTCCTGTCTTAAAGATGTCCTAGTGATTATACAGTAGATGACAGGGTAAACAGGAAAAGTTGCATATTTCTCGTAAAAGCCAGTATCCTTAATATCAACAAGGTCATCAAGATCTCTCAAACCTTGAGATAAAGATTTTTAATTCCAGCAAGAGGTAAAATTCCAAATCTGAATGCTAATTATATATAACAAGGGCAAACAAATGTTTTCAATCGCTTATCTTCACCTTCCTAATTTCAGTCTTGAAATAGTTTTGTTTTTCCTCTGTCCTTTGTTTGCTGAATTTATAGCAAGTTATCTTCTAGAGATGCCAAAATATTCACAGTTGTTAGGAATATTCTAACATTTTAATTCTTCTCAGTTTCTTTGATTATAACATTGTTTTCTTTGTTTTATTGCATCAAAATATTATCTACACCAATATTTTATTTTCTTGACGTTTTAAATACTCTTTTTAAATACAGTTTATACTGTGACTTCATTGCAGTTAAGCCTGAATATTGCAAGAACAAGAAATCCATTGGATTCTTCTCTAGTTCCCTGTTTCTAGCACCTTTTGAGGCACATTTTTCCAGTTTATTTTAAATTTAAGTATGTAAACTTGTGTGTGTTTTTGTGTATGTACAAGTGAATGGAAGTACCAAGGAGAACAGAAGGGGTTGTAACCCCTGGAGCTAGAGTTACAGGACGTTGTGAGATATACAGTATGGGTGCTGGAAACCAAACTTGGGACCTCTGGCAGGAAGCTCCCTTGATTGCTAAGCCATCTCTCCAGCCCCAAGGCATATTAAAGGACCTTGAAATTTTGTGTTCAACAGCCTAGTCAGACAAAGACTACTTTGAAGTTTAGGGTTAGATCCTACTGATGTGTTTGCCCATCTCTACAATCTGTTACGTTTTTTACTTGAGAAAAGACAGGTATGCCATTTTTTTGTTGTGCTCATGAATGTAGGGTGATCAAGAGAGAGGAGGAAGAAAATAGGACAGCAGGCTAGACTCATGATTAATTGCTTCTGATCAAGCTTTACCAGGTCTTCAGTTGTTTCCTTCGCTCGTTCTTCTGTCTGAGGCAATGAGTCCCTTCCCTCTCTTTCCCTTTCACTTTCCTTCTCAAATTTTTGGTCCTTCTAATGCTCACTGACTGAGAACCCAAGGACTGAAGCTCAGCCTCGTTTCCGAAAGCTTGCGAAGGAAGAGTGCAATCCATCATCTAAACTAAGTGATTTTCCCCTCCTCCATAGCCACTACGTCTTAAAGTGTTCCTAGGCAAAGAATATTTGTCTTTGATATCCTCTCTCCCACTGCATTAGGAATCCAAGCTAGGTTATTATTCCCTGGGTCACAGAGATCTGTCCTACAAGCCTGAAATTGAAGACAGAAAAATTGGATTCAAATTTTTCTACTGATTTAAATTAGCAGGCATATGACTGAATGGTAAAAACACAGAAATGACAAGTGTCTTCTTACTGTAATCTCTAAACAGCACATTCCAATCCCAACATACAAGAGAAACTCAAATTAGAGATTAGCATTACAGATAATATAGTTTGGCATTATACACATATGTTCAGTCATTAGAATTGTCATGTAAAATGTGAATCCTTTGTTAGCATTTAATATATTGCAAAAAGGAGACTCATTCACCATAAATAAAGATGGCTAGACACTAGTGAGAAGACGTGAAAGGTGACAACGCCATCATTCTTACTGCTTTTTCAACAAAAAGACCAATCAGCACTTTACCACACCAACATAAAATCGGAAAGGCTAGCACTATTTTACATAACTATTGCATTGAAGAAAGATGAGTATAGTTCACCAGAGATGCTGTTTTTATATTATTATTAAAATACCTTTTTACATAACTATTGCATTGAAGAAAGATGATTGTAGTTTATCAGAGATGCTGTTTTTATATTATTATTAAAATACTTTCTTTTTTTTTCTTGAAGACCGTGACTATAGCTCAGTGATAAAGTGCTTGCTTGCCTTACAACTGCAAAAGTCTGAGTTCAATTCTCCATACTAGAAAAAAAGAAAACAGACTTTTCTTTTAAAAATTAGTTTGGGAAATTGTTCAGTCAGGAAAGTACTGGCTATGTAAGTATGAGGACTTGAGTTAGAATTCTAGAAACCACAAAAAACTGTTTACAGATATGTACAACTTAATATTGAAACTAAGG
This sequence comes from Bramus lutescens, assembly GCA_001685075.1. NCBI lineage: Eukaryota > Metazoa > Chordata > Mammalia > Rodentia > Cricetidae > Bramus > Bramus lutescens. The sequence continues at coordinate 255,437 of LOEQ01001927.1, forward strand.
AAGCAAAGACTAGAAGCTCCTTGAGCCATGCTGGCCAGTGAGCCTAGCTGAATTGTCAACCTCAAGACTCACTGAGAGACTCCATCTCAGGAAATAATACAGAGAGCAACTAAGAAAGAACCAGGGGTTTATTTCTGTTCTCTACACACACATTCTCTGTGTGTGTGTCTCTCTGTCTCTGTCTCTCTCTCACACACACTCATTCTCTGTGTATGTCTCTCTGTCTCTGTCTCTCTCTCTCTCTCTCACACACACACACACCCATTCTCTCACACACACATTCTCTCTCACACACACACACACACTCACTCTCACATGCACATTCTCTCTATTTCACACACACATACTCTCTCTGTCTCTCTTTGTCTCTCACAAACACACACACTCACAGAGCACACCCCCACACACATTCACGCACAAAATTGATATATATTGAATATATAGATATACTTGAAATAGAAAATATTATATAAACAATCCTTACTATTTAATATAGACTCAACCTGCTGTCATTCTACAATATTATACTCGTGCTTGAAACATAGAGAAATAAAATCATATAATTCTAAATTTTCAATTGTTTTAAGTGCATAACTGCATTGATATCAAAATAATTTAATAACTCTTGATTATGTAAAATGTCACAGTTCACACTATTGCAGAATAAGGTACTCTTGGGTTAGTAAACATCTGATCTAGTGGGTAGTTTTATATAATATGCTGAACGTGTAGATCAAACTTAATACAGTTTTGATACTCATCCCTACTTAAGCAATAATTGGAAACACGTGTGAGATTAAAAGATCAGTGATAAGCTCCGAGCGTACATTTCTAGTTCAGTTGCTACAACAAGCTACTTAACTTCATCCATCTCTTGTCCTCACTTTAGGATTACAGTGACTAAATCAGAGTCATCTAAGGCATTTTGCCTCCAAGATGAGACATTACTACACAAATTAGCATAAAATGTCTTTTCAAACCAAGACATTTTTATGAAAGTTGTTTTGTTGTGATTCTCTCTCTGTCTCTGTCTCTCTCTCTGTCTCTCTCTCTCTCTCTTTCTCTGTGTGTGCAAGAGTGTGTAGGTCTCATTTTAAGACAAAGTCACATCTAACCTTGGATGGCTTAGAATTTACTCATTGTAAAACCCAAGATGACATCGCACTTCTGGTCCTCCTTTCTCCGAGTTGCAGTCATGTGACAATGTACCCAGTGTGTCCAGTTCTATGTTCATTTTGAGGGCCTTATGCATGCTAGACATCTAAAATGTTTCCTCACCTGGGTAGCAATCACATTGGCAGTGTGTTCCATGTAACTTTTAGGACTCCTGAAGTTTTTCTGAAGCATTGTATCTTACAGAGGAAGGTTTGAGTATAAAATGTGGCTGATGTCAATCAAATTTAGCTGTTAGTACGTCAGGGATCTTGTGGCAGTCAGCTGTGCAGCCACTCCAGAAGGTGACTATGCACAACTGTGGAGCCAGAGTGTGCTGAAAAGATCCTTTCGTAGGAACTTGTGACTTATGTGAGTGATGTTGCTTATCACAGACGCGTAGATTGCCCGTGCCTTCCTTTTTGAGCTAAAAAGAACTACAGGAGCTCTAAAAGGTCTCTGTGTATTTTTAATTTCTGCCTGATTTTCTCTCTTGCTCCCTTTCTAAAGCCTGGCATTACAAACCAGGATACTAAAAACCAAGAGTATATACATGGAGAAATAGGAAGCAACCACACTTCCCAAAAGAAAGGCAAAAGTTTAGAGCAAACCTAAGTACACAGCTCAGCATGATTCCCGATATGGGGACACTGCCCAGCAATCATAAAGTCAAAAGTAATAGACAAAAATAGTGCTGTCACCAACAAAAGTCTGTTAATCCCAGGAGAGGCAGAGAACATGATGTTTGAACACACTGCATTAAATGATTCAAATATTCAGTTCTGAATAAAAACAAATGAAGGACAAGGTAGAGAAGGAAACAGAGAGAATTATGTTCAAGAGGAAAAATGAAAGCTGGAGAAAGGCTCCCAGGAAACAAATCTCCTAGATAACAGTAAGAGAATATATGAAAGGTGAGAAAGCAATAGAGAAAGATGTGAAGAAAGGTAAATGGTGTAAAGTTAAAATACCAAAAAAGTGAAAAATACTGGAAATCACAAGCACAGACATAGACACTGGCGTAAAGTGGTCAAGGTAGTGACTTTGACATTATACATATTTTACCCCACATAGGAAAAAATTAGGGGAAAATCAAATAAGTCACCTTTTGCCTTATGGGAGTTCACTTTGATTAGAAAGTCCCATAGTCCCCATTGCCTCTCGGCCCTGGCCAAACCTAACAGTCATTTGAACAAGCAGTCTTAATGTGATGACCACAGTATAGAGTTATTCAAATCTAACTCCATAGAAAGTATATTCTTACTGTGTCCTGCACTCTAGGTGGCTCTAGGCTTTAGCATGCTTGCTCACGTATGACTAATAGATACCAAAGAAGACACTAGCCACTTCACAAAGGTCAGTCACTTAATATCATTTCACCCCAAAGGTGATCTTACTGCCCCTGGGTCTTGTGGAAAGGTAAGGGGAAATTGTGTACATGCTGATAAGAAACCTTTAGTAAGATCCTTTCCACTTTCCGCCACTTGAATAGGAATGGGATGGAGAAAACACACCTTTAGGTTGAATGTGACTTATTAAACAACTCTTGATTTGGGCTAATTCAGTAGATGTGGGTTGTGTTTCAGCTATCTTCATTTTTAATCAAGCTCTTAAAGCATTTGACTGCTATTATATAAATATTATTATATTATATAAAAATTATATTCCTAAAGGCCTAGATCACTGGGCTCACTTTAAAATAACTAAAGAAGAAAGGAAAGAGGAAGAAAAAGTTATTTGTGTGTTTCTGGAATGATGACCTTACATTGATCTATAAATTATGGAACTTGGTTTTTTTTTTTTTCTAGTTCGGACTTCTTATATTTAGTAAAAGACACTCAAATCCATTGACATCATCTCTTATCCTTGTTCAGACATAACAAGGAGCTGCTGAGATCTAGGAAAACAGCTGGCCTATGAGTACATTTCAATTTCCTGCCCTATGGATGATATACAGAAGGGCACATACCATGCCCTCTCTTTTGAAGTACATGGCAAACTCCTTGCTTTAAATAAAATAAGCCTTCTAACCCCAAAGCTGCAGAAAGCTTTCGCAGTAAATTCCTCATCCTCAAATGTCTTCCTTCTTCCCAGTTGGAACATTAACATACTGTCTTCTTGCCACACCATGGGTGGATGCTTTACATCTTCACACAACCTCAGATGGTGTGGAATCCTTAACAGGAAGACTAGAAACCAGGCAGAAGCGAGGGAAATTTCCTTGTTTCCTTCTTCCTTGATTTTCAGTGTAAGCAGTACCCACTTTTCTTTGGAGGAGACTGGTTGGTGGCTGTGGGAATGCCAGGAAGACTTAATAGATTTTATCAGGGCTCCTCCATAGGTGTGACTGCCACCCTCTTCTGGTCCTCAATTTGAGAAAAAAGCTGAAGGGAGCTGAGGAAGCTCTTTGAAGATGCTATCTCTACTGTGGAGCTGCTGCAGTGGCACCCTAAAGAGGCAGTTCTGTGAACACATCAAATTATAAATATGCAAATTGAATCCCTGGGTGCTACCAGCCCAACCATTTACAGTGGAGTGATAATCAACCAACAACTTGAAGCTGGTATGCCCCCTGTCATGACAGCTTCAGTAGACTTTGTTTAAAATCCTATCATCCATTCTTGATGAGATGGGGAGGGAATCTCTCAGGATTCCTTTTGCAAATGAAGAGGTGGCATCTTGTAAAGTGTCAGGTAACCCTTCTAGAAATTTCCTGGAAAAGATAAACCACATGTACCCCTAAGCAACTTTAACATCGGGGACCAGTAAGTCTACCAAACTGACTTGAGAACAGGTATAGATGCCCTTTCAAAAGTGTAAGCCTGAGGTAACCTGCACATTACCAAGAGCTTGAGAAAACTGTAGAGACCAGTGTTGCCATCTTTTTCCATAGCTTATATTGGGGCCCAGGACTGGTGGAATTATTCTGCTTGCCAGATGACTTGCCATCATGGTTGAAAACCACAGGGAGTAATACAAACACATAAGAGGGAAAAAAAAAGGAATTCTTCACACACCAAAAATTAAAAAACAAGCAGTGGTGAACAACCATTGTAAGGACTAATAAGGATTTTACAAAGTGGAACTATGAAGCTCTGTGAACCTGTCTGAAAACTGCTTTACACTTTCCTTTAGAACAGTGTGTTTCTATATCTCTTCCCTTGAAACCTGGATTTGACAAAATGATGGTTGACCAGTTGACCAGTAAGTACAAATGAAGGGACAGTGTGTGATTTCCAGGGCTAGGTGAGAAAAGGAAACCCGGTTCTGCCTGATTCCGAAGGTACTTGCCTGCTTTCGGGTTATTGAGGTATCTGGGAAGTAGTGTGAGGAGAGCAAGTGTCATAGCCATCTCCCAGCTCACATCTGCCTCCCATGCTGCCAACAACAAACAGCATCAAATGCCATACATCTAAGTGAGGATGTCTGTGCTTAATACCAGTCCCTACCTGTTGAAACACCCTCTGCCCTCGCTTTCCTCCCAAGCTAGAGTCTTCTCAGCTGACTTCCGAGATATTACAGATAAAAAAGGCCCTGGCCTAGAGATTAGATCATCATAACACCGCTACTTTACAGCTCTAAGTTGTGGAATGAAACATGCAGCATGGCCAGGATGCCTGCAAGGCTCTGGTGTCTGTAAGAATTATAGAATCTGACAATTCTGCCTAGGTTACTTAATTATCCCTGTCATCCAATTAAAACCTGTGTGGTTTTGGGTAATTTAATGTTCTTCTTTCAGAAATAGTTTTCCAACATAAAAGCAGCTAAAAAGTGTATCTCAAGGTTATGGCAAGATTGTAAGAGGAGTGGCTAAGAATATACCTGTAGCATACTGAGTACTTTATTGCTGTTTTCTTTATTGCTATTGATGTTATTGACACTATATGTATGTATAATTCCTACAACATCTCAGTGGAAATCAAAGCTATGATACCTTATAACCGAGGAAAACCAATATAATGCATCCAGATCATGTCCAGTAAATCTCATGCTGAAAGAAGAGCCCATTGGAATCTGTCTTTTCCAACATTTCCTTCCACAGCGATGATGCTTTTGAGTGAAATATTTATTTCAGATCAGTGAAGCCAACATGCACTGAATGAGGATTCAACTTTAACAGTAAACATTTATATAACAGCAGTACTAATGTGATTAAAAAAATACGCATCTCGTTGTCTAAGCATAGTTTCTATCTTTATGTAGAATATTGGTGACCGTCTATCACATAGTCTACAGACAATTCTCCATACAAACACAGATGTAAGGATATATTATAATAAGGACTTTTATTGCTCAGTAAATTTTATAACCCAGGAACCATTAGGCCAAGTCAATGTCCTCCAAATCCCTGTGCTCAGGCCCCTTTTAAGGTGATTCTGCACAAACTCACCCAATTAGATAGGCTCTACAATTGTTTGCCACTCATTCAACCCAGGAGAGCCAATCCTGGTAAGCTCTACATGCATCATTATCAGTCCCCTGCAAGAGGAGTTGGTTTGATTTCTTGTGTGGCTTCTGGAGGAATGAGCCAGTAAATGATCCTTTCAGGAAGCCAGATGGCCTTAGGTAACTAAGACAATGGCACTTAACCACTTTCAACCCTGAATTTATTTCAACATCAAGTCAGGCATAGGTAGAATGAATTCTCTATGAAAGTATGTAAATATCATCGAATGCTCAAAGAAACCCTAAGAAAGTCATTGGAATTAAATTAGGTAATTAAGTGTATAAAGGGATAAATGAAAACTCTTGTCACGTATGAAAACGGTACCGCGGAGTCACTTTTCTTGTTAGGAAGTTTTAGTCCAAATTCTATTAAGTCCCCTTGAAATGTGACCTGACAGTATTATTTTCATTATTTTAATGATTTCTTAGACAAGAAAACCCAGGAAATAATTCCTGAGTGAAGCTGCAGGTGGTGGTGGATAGCAGGAAGCCACCAAAGCATTGACAACGTCATGTAAATGGACCCAGAGAGGTCCACTGTTGTGGTATGAGTTGAAAATAACAAAATGAGATTTGTTTTAAAAGTGAAAACCAATACATCTTGAGCAACATAATTTAATACAAGAGGTTCTAGGAGAGAGCTAAAGCTGGGAGGAGATCCAGAGCTAACAGAGGAGGACAAATTTTATATCCATTTTCAGTGTGATATGGCCACCAAAGGGGCTGATGTTTTATTGAACTAAATACACAGAGCAAAAACATAGAGAGATGACTCTTTATATTTGATTCTGGTTACGCTAAAATGCAGGATCAGGCCCCTGGATCTCAAAATGTGTTGAGAAATTAGGCAGAATGCAGAGAACGGAGCTAAAACGATAAAAGGAAGAGGGTGTGGTTTTTATGAGGAAAGATTAATAGAACTAAGTAAGTGGTGACTAGGTTGGCAATGACAAACAGGGCCATGGCAACACTAAGTCACAAATTGCTGCAGATCATTTTCCTCTGAGGAAAAGGCTAAGTCAATGTAAATAATAGCAGCAGTATGGAAGTACCATGAGAACATATCTAACTGAGGACAGAATGGAACAGGGCATAGTTAATGCTTAAATAACTTCCCACTTCGGCCACACCAGGTGCTAGTCACGTTGATGGAAAGAGCTGGAAGGTGTCACATAGAGAAACCTGAGAAGTTTGAGGCTGCTGCAGGAATAATCAAATTTTGTTCACTCTCACTTCATTAAACTTTTCTGTTACCCCATTCTTCAGTCTACTTTTAATTTCTTCACTCCTGTTTTCAGAACCTTCATGAATCTTTCATTTTGTCTTCTATCTCTAGGAATTCTATACTTCAAAGTAAAACAGAAGAAAAAGGAGGACTCAAAACAGTATATACTAAGATGCTAACAGATGGGGTTGCTTAATGCGCTTCTCACACATATACATAAGGAAATTTATGGGGGGTGTTTCTCTTCAGAAAGGCCCTTGCTCAGTAGATGAGAAATATGTTTTGGTGTGGGTCACTCCTGTGGACTTTTATTTTCATTCCTTAATCTTTCAGGTAGAAAAAGGCTTATATTTGGAAATGACTTTTGCACCATTTGGAGCTGCCAAAACAGCTCCAGCATATCAGAGACCGAATGGGCTCAATTTAATAGATGTTTGGGATTTTTGCATTAATAGCATGTGGCATGCTTTATGATGTATGAAGCTTTGCAAGTGAAAAAAAAATATGCAGTTACAATGAGCCAGGACATGCTCCGGTGGGAGCATGGATGCGGGAGAAATATAACTTAGTTTCTTAGCTCTAGAATTCTATGACTCTATAACTCAGTGACTCAAGGAGCATTTTCATGATTCAAGAGTCAATATTGATGGATTCCTTCCAAAGTGAAAATGTGAAAAAGAAAGCTAAAGAGAGATGAACAGTCATTCTTATAATGTATTAAGTGTTTGTAATACCAAGCAGACACAATGTGGGAGCAGAAGAAGAGGCAAAGTATGAAAGATAAGCAAACAAAGGGGGTAAATCTCTAAACAAAACAAAACAAACAAACAAACCAAGACTATGAGGAACATCCATCACAGATCCCGGGAGTGGAAGGGAGCACAGATATGAAGTCCCTGCAGCTACTGGTGATGCATTTGGAGAGGCAGGATATCTTGCTCAGAGGGACCTTTAAAGAGTCAGGCATCTGCTGTAGTGCAAACACAGTGAAACATAGGTCACTGAAGAGCCCCTAAGTTACCTACCGAAAGGACAGCTTTGGGGCCCTGAAAATAGGCACGGGAAACAGAGGGAAATCCTCACACTAGATGTGCTTGGCCTGGCCTGGCTTGAAGGGACAGGTGGGGAATAGAAGCACAGGATAATAATCACCAATGCCCACTTGTTATTTATATTCTAATAGTAAAGGAAATAGCTTCTTAGGTTTCAGGTAATTTCCTAACACAAGCACTTTAATGGAAACAAGATACCCACCTGCGGCAGTCAGTTAGCTAAACATGGTCAGTCAAATGCATCATAGCATGTAGAAAAAATGGCCTGTACTGCTGGCCACAGGCAGTCTTTATGATAGGTTCAGGTCACCCGGGTTTACTGACAGTGGGCCTCTCTGTGTTGGTTATTAGCGGCCGAGCATAAGAGCCATTTTAACCATGGCTTATAAATTTCTTCAGCTGTAAAGAAGCAAACTCTGGGTCAACACAACGTTGGCTGAAGACAAAATGCAGGCCTCTCAGAAGCTCATGAGCACACAGAAGCACACAGCATGCTTATGCTGCTGTCTGCTTAGTCATCTGCACACAAATATTCTGCATGCTGCCTTAACTTTTTCAAATTACCTGGGTGCTTTGAAGTTATTATTTATAGCATATTTGTAGGAACTATGAATACTCTGGATTTAAACATTTTATTGAAGAATAAGGGAGAGGATAACATATTTTCAACAAATTTAATGTGACATCCACGGATAATAAAGTGATAAGTTCATCGTGTGGTTACTTAAAGCAAGTAAACAAAAAAAAATAACGGGCTCTTTTGATAGCATGTTCTCATTCACAACTGGGGAGGTACAGCACATGAATAGGCTACATGTATTAGGTCTCATGTCTAAGATACATTTGCGTAAAAAGTTGAACTCACATATCTGATCACACATACATGAGACACACAAAAAATATAACAAAAAATTGCAAAAGTAAATAACACAGAATTATACTAGCCCTTGTGGCTTGTAGACTAAGGACAAACAAAAATAATTGCAGCTAGCCAGGCAATAAAATAACCGATGTTCAGCCAAAGACGAGCAAAGGAACTAGGGTGGCCAGAACAATCTTACACCAGAAGTCCAGACAGACTTGCAAAGACTCCACCACCAGGGCCGGGTTCCATGGTACCCATGTCCTACCCCAGTTATGTGTTTATTAACATGTCCTCTGCCCCTAGCTGCTTTACCTCTTTTAACTGACACATCTGAAAAACACCTGGTGCCAACACATAGAAAAACCACCCTCAGTTCTGATTGTCATGCAAGCTCCACTACAACCATTTATCCAGACACAGTATGTGTGAAGGGCATCCTATGCCTAGTCAGTGACTACAGCACCTTGGAGGTACATCATTATCTCTATGCCAAAGAAGAAATTGCAAGGATAATATGTGTACAGTTTAGCATGCAGGTTCCTGCCCAACTCCACCCAAGTAATTTCCCATAATTTCATTTAGGACTTACCTCAGGCATTCCTTCCATTTAATTGCTATTAGGTTATACCAAATGAGTTGTGATCTCTATCCATGTTGGATCAGATGATACATTTTAATTGTGTTGCAGATATTTTTGTGATACACTTTTATAGTGTCTATTATACCAAGTACTGTGAATTAAGCAATATCCATGGTCTTGCCACTCCTAGAAATGATCTGCCCAGTTCGCTTCAGGAGGCAAGATGATTTAAAGCCAAATAGCACCCAATCTCTTTAAATATGAGGCAGTTTGTTTTCCAGTGATTGAGTTAAAAAATGTGTGGTTGTATAAAGGATGAACCCGTGTGAAATCCCCACCTCCAACTGTATCACTTTTCACTGAATCTGTTGTTAGAGGAGATTCAAAACAAGAAAAATGAGAAGTTGGAATTCTGCGTGGTTGTCCCCCTTGAGAGTTAGGATCACCGGGAGAGATGGGAGAGGTTTGATGCCTGCTCCCAAGTTCAAGACTTAGGGTTTGTCAATCTTTTTATTCTGAGAAGGAACAGAGGAGTACTCTACATTTGCCTGACAATCACGGGAATGGACCTTCTCCGGAGAGACCAAGGAGCTGCAAAGTGGACGGATAGTTGCTATATTCATTATCAAAGCCTTATTCACATTCTCATTGGTTTACATCATCTTTTATTTTTTTCTTATTATTCCCAAATATTGCAATGATGTTTTCCAGAAAGCCTGTTTTCATTATGCTTTGTGCATCTGTGATTTAGTAATTCAAGGAATTTTTAAAAATTGTGCTAATAACCAGCCTAGAGGGACCAAGTGTTCTCTAAAATTAGTCTCATCATTGTCAGCTGTGGGTAGAGTGACTAAATCTAGAGACTTGTCATGCCTATGTGACAAAAAAAAGAACCAAGAATTAATCATTGGCCTCTTCTTTAAGACACTCAGCAGCATTCTATGTGGCCTGATCCCCCCCCTCATAGAAAGCTTAGAAGCTATCCACGCATTGCCTATCTCACACTGCCTAATTCCTGAGACTAAAATGCATGGTGTGTAAGGTCCCACCACCTCATGAAAGGATTAAAAGTCACATATTTCCTCTTGTTCTGGAGAGTTCCTGAAAGCCCTTCACTTCTCTGTCATCCTGTCTGTAATGACTATCTTTCTTATGCTTAATTGCAGATATCGCTCTTTCTGAAGTTCCTCTTAAAGATTTAAAGGGAGGCCTTTCCTTCCTTTAAGGTCCCATTCATTGTCTCTGATCTAATGTAGTGGCCCCTTTTATGCTTTCTGATCTCAAGGGCTGATCACGACTCACTGGGAGACAACGCCCACTTTCTTTTCTTCTTCTTTATTTAATGTTTACTTAGGTTTTTTTTTTTAGTTTTTTGTACTTTTTTATTGATTTTTATTGAGCTCTACATTTTTCTCTGCTCCCCTCCCTGCCTCTCCTCTCCCCTCTCCCAAGGTCCCCATGCTCCCAATTTGCTCAGAGGAGATCTTGTCTTTTTCTACTTCCCATGTAGATTAGATCTAAGTATGCCTCATGGTATAGTGGTGAACATAGCTGCTTTCCAAGACCCACTTTTTAAATAACGCTCATTCCTAAAAGGTAGTTTTGTGTCAACTCCTTTTCCAAATCTCTACCACAACATTTCTAATGACCAGAGTGGCAGTTTACTGCGGGAATACTACATTTCCCGGCTTTCCTTGTGGGCCTTGAGAATATGGCTTTTGTTTCCACCCCTCATAGGGGCCCCATCCAATCTCACTCTAGTTTTTTGTTTTTTGTTATTTTTGTCTTGTTTTTTTTATTTTTTTATTTTTTTTCCATCTGCACACTCGGGTGACTGCATGCCCTCTAGCTGTGAATAATCATGATCCTGCTCTTCCTCAGGACAGACCAGGTCTCTCTTTCTTTTCACATTTCTTCTCTACAGCTCCCTTTAACCAAACACAGAGAAGCAAGCAGAAAACTGGTTTGCTTGTCACGACTGTAGCTTTGCTGTGAATGTCATACCTGGAGAATAGGCAGCACGATGAACCAGCACTCAATTTAAAAAAGAATGTATTTTTTAATGAGATGAAGAAAAAATTTCAAAAGAGATTCTACTAACTACAAGAGCCAGCTATAAATTATTAAAGTGGATACACAACCTAGAAAGATTAGTTTCTTCCTACTCAATCAAAATTATGAAAACCACAATTGCCTTTGATAGCAAATAACCGTATTTTCATAGATAAGCATGTCAAGAAGACGGATGTTCCTTTACATTGTTAGATGTGCCTGTTAATGAGATTTTTAAGTTTTATACACATACACATGCCCAATAAGTTTTATTTTACTACCTTAAGTTGAGAACATCAGATTGATTTCTTAAAGGCTAGTTTTACCAGATTTGAGAGCAGCTAACTGGAGGTTCTGTGAGTCCTTTAAAAACTAATTCCTAACATTATTTCTCTGTCTGTTCTGTCTTATTTGTGACTGGTATATGACATTTAGCCTTTGAAGAACTTTGTCTTAATCTTTGGATTTGAAAATGCCAAAGCAGGTATGTTTGTTGCTACAATTCAGGAGGGTGTGTCAAAGTCTTCCATCAAAACTGAGAGGAAGTACTTGGACACCTTATGTTCTGATCAACTCAGGTGACAAGTTCATCTCTCACCTGATGTCTCATCCAAGTTGGTGCCATAAGGTCTATGAAAGGCCATCAAACGAGTGGTCGGACAATATCCTGTCTCTGAGGACCCACTCCCTCTATACTGGAGCTCTGCCTTCTTCCTCTAAAGATGGGAGTCTCCAAATCTGTCATAGAGCTTCTTCCCCAGTTCATTGTACCACTGTTGGTGAATTTCATTACTTGAATTCTTAAAACTCAGAAGCAACTGACTTTGCAAGCTCTATGCGACTGTGAGCATTTGGTACCCTATCTCCCAAGTTAAAGCCCACTGGAGGTAAGGAAGAATGAATCTGTCAAGGCCAGTGACTCATCACTTTTCCAGTATCAGTTTCCTGTGTTTTGGTTTCGATTCTACACATATTCTCTTTATACGCTGAGCCTTTGTCCCTCGCTTAACATCTTTAAAACCACACGTTCATTTACACACAAGAGAAGATGAAATCATACAGCTCAACTCTCTACTCTTAGCAAAATTTTTGTGATTTAATTATGCTCTGTAAACCAGCAAGTGAAATCCTTAACATGGTGAAATGATGACGTACAAAAACCAGTTTCTGCCAAAGCAGAGTTGAGTGGGGCACTGATAGAGGAATTCAGAAATGCACATATTACAACATACTTACGGCTATGTCCTAACTCAGATGTGCTGGTAACATACAAAGTAAAACATACATAACAATAATGGTCTTTGCATCTCGTCAGTCATTGTGAAATGGGCCTTGGTGATGAAGTCAGTCTTTT
>LOEQ01001927.1:271049-293294 GCA_001685075.1 Bramus lutescens
AGAGAGAGAGAGAGAGAGAGAGAGAGAGAGAGAGAGAGAGAGAGAAAGAACTATTATCCTGATAGGTCTGAAGAAGTAAACTATACTTATATGTTTTTCTGGCCATGAGCACATGCTTTTAAATTTCATATGATATGAAGAACCTAGAAAAATGCATAGACCAAGCTATTATATATATTAAATGGAATTATTTTAGATTGCCTAGGGATTGGGGGTACAAAAATCTATATCAGGGTGTTAATCCAGAGAAAAAAAATTGTTCTTACTGCTGTAAAGAATGCTTGGGAGGGCACAGCTCCCTAGGCCTGGATGTAGTGGGGAGGGCCTTGGACTTCCCACAGGGCAGGGTTCCCTGCCCTCTCTCAAGTAGGGTGGGAGAGGGAGGAGGGGGTGTGGGGAGCGGGAGAGGATTGAGAGGAGGGAAGGAAATGAAAATAATTGAATGGAAAAAAATTTTTAAAAGAATTCCAATACCTAAGCTTGCCCCAAGATCAGACCACAAAACCTCACCAATTCCATGCCACCCACCCTGGAAAGCTCTGCCCTGTTCCCAGAAACCCTATATAAATCCTGCATTCTGTTCATTTCCCTGCTGCTTCTTGTCTGGGCAGAGGTGGACACCCTTCCGGTATTTTCCCTCCAATAAATCTCCTGTGTGCGGTTAAAAAATAAATAAGTAAATAAATCTCAATGCAAAAATCATCAAAAAAAAGAAAAGAATGCTTGAAGGATTGTTGTAACAATTTGTATCAAATGAGAAATTTGTGGGTCTGAATTGGGAAAGAAGAATAAAGATAAAATGTGGTTTGGCCTCACTAGAAAGAGAACAGTGCACCCTTACCCTCCCCCAATACTAGTGAGTTGTTAGAATTTTAACTTTGTTTGCTTCCTAGAAACGACCTGTCCATGAAGACACAGTTAAACACAGAAATGATCAAAAGCCAGACATCTGAAGACACAAGAAACAGAATGAGGACACATCAGTTCCTGAATAATGGAAAGATGGCTTCAGTACCTGCCAAGGGACTACAGACAAGGCTGGCCAAGGCTGGCCAAGGCTATGGAAAGGATTCTGAAGAAATTTCCGGAATCAGCAGAATCCCATACATATTACTCCAGCCTTAGTTACATTATATGCAATTATGCTCCTTTTCTTGCAAAGAGAGCCAGATTTCACCTGCCTGCACTAGCCAGACTCTTGCCAATAATTACAAAAATATGCTATCAAAACCATGGAATGAATGCCAGTGGCAAAATAATTAAATAAATAAAACCATTGCCCTTGGAGCTGAGAAGTGTTCAGCTGGATCGTCACTGAAAGGGAAAAGATGTTTGTGCTCTCCGGTAATATATTGGTTACTGTGGGTAACACAGACTTTGAGAGAATACTTTTTAAGACCTTGAAATCATCCAGGAACTTCAAGAAATGTCAACTGGAGGCTATCACCCACTGACTCCTTTGTTTACATAGAACAAGGGCAGAAACACGTGAAAATCATCCTCTGTTGGGTACCAGTGAGGAAACTGTACCATCATCCATCTCAATGATCCCAGAATGTCCAGCAGAATTTCAATGAAACCTTCAGACACTTTGGCATGATTCTTTATCAGCTTTGTAGTATGGTTACAAGACTCACTATTTTCTTCTTCATTTGTGCAAGTAGAAGAAGCATATACCAGTACTATATATCAGAACTGAAATTTCTACTTTCCTTAAGAACACACCTTTACTTCCATGACATTCTAGTATTAAGGCAAATTGACAACACACTGGGAGCTGCTAATATTCACACCACATCGTGTTAGTATCCAGGCAACATTTGGTTGGTTTATGATAGCAGAGATAAGGGACCTTGTGTGTGCCTACAATAAAAGAGCTGGATTTAAAAAGGTAGCACAGACCCTGAGTGAGCACATGGAAGAGTCAGAACCCTCTCAACATGAAGAGAAGTGCAGAGAAATTGAAGAGTGGAAACAAGAGTTGCAAGCAGACATAGAAAAGGGGGAAAGGCAGACCTGCCTACAAAGCTGTGTCTGCTGGGAACAGCACTCAAACTGATGATGGATCATTAAGTAAACCTTTTCTGAAGTTCAGTGATGTAATATGGAAATAGTTTCTGTTAGGTGTCCAGCAATAGCTGGGGAGATAGGACTGTGCCTAGAAGTAAAACATTCAAATAACTGGAAATGACGTCTTTAATCTCTAAAACACACATTCATTTTAAGTTTTTCTTACAATGAATGATAAACTGTATCAATTATCGTGTTTAATCACAAGCATGGATTGTTTTACTGCATTCTCTAACAATGACTTTCTTAGTATCTCTTGGTATTTGTGCATAGTACTATTGCCTCAATATGGGAAGCCCAAATCACCGAGCTTTAGATTCTACCCTTTATCATTATCTCTGTAAACAGAGATAATGGCTTCTTTTTACATGGTCTGGAATTTTATGTCAGGTTGAGACCCTAAATACAGTTTGCCTCTAGCTAGAGTCATGTAGCTGCTCTGTGCACCTCCGCTTTCTCTATTTCTTCTTGTGTTCCGAGATGAATTCAAGATGCTGTTGATCAGCTCGAGTTTTACCTCTTCTTAATCAGGGTATTATACCTAAGTTTAAATATAGGGATCTCAAGACAAATACAGCTGCAGGCCAACCAAGAGGAAGTGAGGATTAATAATGCTGCATGCCTCAGAATGTTATTAAGTGATGAAAAGGGTTCAGTGACCTGAGAAAATTCAGACAAAGATAAATTATATTCATCTTCTCTTTCAGTAAATTATTCAAAATGATCAATTAACTCTGGCTAGTTCTATGAACAGGAGTCACCATTTGAAATATATAATTATGATACTTGACAATATTTAATTGAGCATCTTTCCTTGGTATCGTTGCTTAATTGCTTCATGTGCAGAAGTAGGATTTCTTAGCGGAACTCTCCTCTCTTTGAAGACAGACATCATGTCTTCTCACCTAAGAGATTCCTTCAGATATTTCCATGCAAAGGACACATTAATTGAATTGTTACAAATAAATCTTTAAAATTAAATTGAAATCAAGGGATAAAGATACAGATGGTTTGGAAAGGAGACAAAATGTGTAAGTGTGGATACAGGGATACCGTGTAAGCTCTCATGTAATCATTTTCCATTCCACTATACAATTGCCAACGGCTTTGCCTTTATACATGTGCACATGCTAGTTTATTCATACAAACACAAAATTTTGCATTAGGAGATTCACTTTGGGACATAATCAACTGAATGCATTATATTAATGATTCAGTTAAGGGAGTGCTCCCGAAAATAGTAGGACTTCTAAAATTTCTCAACTACACACTCATTAATTCTTTTAAGACTTTTATTCTAAGTCATGTTCTGAAAAAGAATGAACAGGATTTAGAGGAAGCTTCATAACACTTCAAACCATTGAAGTTTGGACCATTTAGTGTCCAAGTTTTTCTTTAGACTCAAGCAGGAAGTAGTTTGGGAGCTGGAGGCTCCTGGGGTAGTTGTTCGGCCTTTCCTCTGACTCTTGATTGCACTGCTCCTTTCATGTCTCAGGCATACACCCCTGACTCTTTTCTGGACGTATCGGGACTGGATTAAAGTCCAAAGCAGGCATTTCCAAAGTCATCTGACACTTCCACACAGATGCCAGATTTCGTTGACTCTGCCTGCTTCTCTGCCTGTGCTCCCACTCGCAACCGCCTTCTTAGAAAAGCTTCTTAACCCAGCCAAGCCATTCCAACCTTGGCTGTCTCCAGCACTGTTTGAGCCAAGCACGGCAATTACTGAAAACTGTTGCTTGTTCCTTGTGCAGAATCATAACTCCAGTGATTGCCCTTTGGCAATGAGGGGGATTTAATATTTCCTTGTTCTTAGGATCATGAAATTTTCAAAATCATGAACTTTTAGAGATCAGAGGGACTCTGAAGATACCCTTTTAGTTTAAAACTGGCTTGGACACTGCTTGTCAATTCATTTTATTTTAATTGGATGCCACCGTAAAATATCAAGCCTATAGACTTTCCACCTCTTCAAGGTCTTCCATTTTTGTTTTTTTGTTAATTTTGTCTGGTTGCTTGTTTTGATTTGTTTTGAGTTTTGAGTTAAGGCCTATTGTACCCCAAATGTGTTAAGACTCTATGCTTAAATGGAGGATCACATTGAATTTATGACTCTACTGATTCTAACTGTGCTGAGATTATGTGCCACCACCCCTGTTTATTTGGTGCTAGGGATGGAAGTCAGGACTTTGTGCATGCCAGACAAGTAATCTATAGACGGAACTAGATGCCCAGGCCCTTCCGCATATGGTTTCAAACAGAGCTATAGAACTAAGCTAGATACTGGGGATATCACCCTCAATAGTATACTAATTCCTGAAATAAATGTGGGAGAAATGATTAGTTTCTGGAGACAGGAAAAGGTGTTCGTGTGTTTGTGTATGTGTGTGCCTGTCTGTCTGTCTATGGATGTTTTTCATTATATTACCCAGAGAGAGGGGATTCTGCATAGATAACAAAATGTCAATATGAATGACTAATTCTTTAGTATGAAACACTGGTGATGTTTGTTTATTATATAATAAAACAATTGTCTTTGATAATAATTCAAGTAAGCATCTGATTCTATTAGGTATTGAATCTATAAGATGAAATAAACTACAAAAAATTAAGTCTTCCACATATATAACTGTTATTTTTATGTGCATAAACACTTTAAAACTTTATATTTGAGCAATATCCTCAGTAAGGAAAAGCTGGCAGGCAAATTTATATAGTTTGCTCTGCAGTTTCATTTAAGATTATTCGTTATGAAAAATATAAGCATTTCTAGTAATTAGAAATCACTACCATATAAAATTTCTCATTTAAAATTTTTCCCATGAGAAACCAATATTAGATCCAGCAAAACCTGAGGGCTGACATGATTGTTCAGTGAATAAGGGTGCTTGCCACTGAGTCTGATGACCTGCATCATCCCCAAGAATCTCCCTGGTGGGAGGAAAGAATCTACTCTAGCTAGTTGGCTGACCTCCACACATGCATTTTGAAACGAATAGACACATACACACACACGAGAGAGAGAGAGAGAGAGAGAGAGAGACGCATGCACACATAAGCAAACATACACGTGTATGCAAACACATAAATAAATAAATAAATGTGTTAATTAAACCCTAAAATGTCATTTTATTTTACAGCACATTTACCAAATTGATGCTTAAGATGAACAAATTTGGCTATCTAATAATACACTTTAGAATCATTTTGGGGGATATAATTCCACAATAAGAGAAAAAATAGTTAACGTTATGAATCTCTATGGAATTAAATAAGAACCATGGTTACAGTTACTGGGTAATCATTATTTTTGACACATACCCTGTAAAGTAAATTACTAAATTTTCTTTGACACTTATCAATCTTTTGTAAAATTATTGAAGACTTCATTCAATCATTCTGTTGTTGAACAAAACAGAAAATAGGCATTTGGAGGCAATAGGTCCAAACACTGACAGCAAATAGAACATGTATGTGCAAAAATAACCAAAGAAGTCTAATCCCAAGCCACGCATGTGCTAACCTCACCTCTGAATGCTGAGCTAGTATGTGGTTCAAAAGGCTTATTTTGACAAGTCTGCTGCATATGTTACATAGAGTCTAGGGAAAGTTTACAAGACTGAGTTCAATTACCTTGTTCTAATATAAAATTAATATAAGTAAATAATCATTAAACATTGAATTCGTAATCAATAAAGAATTTATATGTTTGTTCTTCATAGAAAGGACCAGAAAGTCAGATGGGGGGCATGACTTTAATCCCCACTCAAAAGGCAAGCCGATCTCTGAGTTTGTGGTTGGACTGGCCTACAGAGTAAGTTTTTCTATACAAAAATATTGTCTATGTAAAGTCTTTGTGCAGGGTTAAGATATGTTAATGTCAGGCATTGATAATTTTAATGAAACTTTAAAAGTAGTGATGTATATACATGAAAAGAGCAGTTGAGAAAGTAAACACAGATGTGAATAACAATTTAATCAATATTCTTCTCCACTAAAAAGTATTTGTGGATCAATATTTGATGTAAATAAAATTATTTCTTATATACATATTTGATTGTGTTTAAAGATCAGGCTATGGGAATTTTATGTCTTTGCCACATATAAAATTTCTTGGGTATTTTTATCATTCTAAAATAAAGAAAGGAAAATACGCTTTCCCAGAAAGGAAGCCTGATTTATTTTCGGCTTTCTAAATGTTATTACTATAAACATCATATTGAAAAATACATGTTAAATGTGCTGAGAACAGAAACTATAACAGATATTACTTTGGGGATGATTGCCTTATAGACTGAGATAAATCTGTACTATATATAAACACATTTACATGACTGTATATAGAACCCCAGGCCTTGTTCATGCTAGTACTTCACCACAAAGCCACCTGCCCACTCCAATGTGTATAATACATGTTACCTAACTAAGCAATCCATTAATTAACATAGATTATTTTCTCATCCATTAGCAAGTACTAAAAAAGACGGACCTTTGTGTACAATACATACTTGAAAAATGTCCAGACAGAATCAAGATTTGAAAACTTTCAAATGGTGAACACGCATAGTATGCTTGCCTCACTTCACACCGTACTACAAAGGACCTAACTGTACATGACAGTCATCCTAGGAAAGGAGACCACATGTCAGGAGTCTGGCGGCCAGGTGCAAGCGCTGCCAGCCTATGCCAGCAAGCAGCTATTTTGGGTACTGACTCTGGTTATCCTGGAAAGTAAGCATTTGAATTGAGGTCAGCATTTCCGGTTTGTTTTCCTAGTGAGATGAAAGCAGAGAGGCTAGATTACCCGTGGCCAACCTTCCACTTCCATCAAAAGCATCTCTTTCTACAACTCAGCAAGTTCCCATGATGTTGAAGACAACACATGATAGGAAGAATAAGTATGAGTTGTTGTTTTTTCACCCATAGATGAGGTTTATTGAAAGTGCTTAGTCACGCTTGGTTCCTTTAAATGACCAGCGGTCTATGCCTCTAGGGATAGAACTATTCCTCACAATCATCCCCATGCTTATATTTAAGTCAATAAAATATCTCAACCAACATAGGGAATACTTCAAAGAATCAAAGAACAACTGACATGGGGGTGGTGTCCCAGAGGAGATAGGAAGAGAGTATGTGAAAGTAAGGCCTTTCCTCACCTATTGGTTTAGAAAAGCAGCTCGGCCGGGGACTAGGAATGCCAAAGTGGTAGAGGAAGTAGCTGTTCCTAAGATCCGTTCTCTCTGCTGTCTTTCTACACTTTGGCCTATCTAAAGGGTGTTTTCAGGTACAAGTTCTCAAATAAATAGGATCTATTGGTTTCATCACATTCCTGAAACTCCCTTATCAATGCCAGACAGTCAGACCCCACCACATATGCGCACATGTTCCTCCTACCTCTCCTTCCTGAGCTCCTTTGTAGTCATCTGCATTGCTCAGTCTTTAAAAAATTATCATGAGAAGGGAGAAACAAATTTATTTGGTTTGCCAAGAGTGTCTTAACTCAACAGCGGCTTTATCTGTGCTTCAACTAAAAACATTCAATGCGAATATTACATTTGACTGAATAGATGAACATACTACTCAATAGTAATTGATCAGATTAATGCTAAGATAATTAAATTCTTTCATTAGAAGTATTAAAGGTATAGACTAAGACAGTAAATAATAAGATCATGTATTTGTTGAGTTTATGCACATGAAGAGTTCAGTTTAGAGAAATCGCCTTACGATCATCTTCAAAATCCTATTACTATACTATATTGAATCAGAGTCATGAAGCATACACACACACACACTCACACACACACACACACACACACACACACACACACACACCATTTCCTTTATTCCTTATTCCTTAACTCTCATTGAGTGTATTTCTTTCTCACCTTGGTTGCTTCAGCTCCCAGTGGGATGTGTCACCTCCTCTTTCCATTCATCCTTTTTCTTTCCCTTCCTTTTACGTTCCTTAAAATCTTCAGCCTACTAGGAAGAGTAATTACTCACAGCTTCTCTTATCATCGTCTCCCAGTACAGTCCTTTCAAGTCTAATGGCTGTGACTAGGTGCCCTCTCTGAACGTGCTGGTCTGCAAGCACAAATGAGCATTCTCTTAACCTCGGGAGATGAGTGGCAGCTGGGTGAGTGGGAACAAAATTGCTTCTGCTAAATGTCGGTGGGTGGAAAATGTTACCTGCCTGATAGGTTTTTGAAAATGCTGCAATAATATTTCTCGTTTAATCAAGTGTGTGAGAAGAACATTGGTAAGGCTCAGGGGGATGCCCACAGAGAACCTGCGTAGTCGTGCAGAGAAGGAGAAAAGTAGGCTAAGATAACTGAAGTAGACTGAAGATAACCTTCCACTGGTACGTACAAAAAGAGGCAATTACCAAAAGAAGGACAGAAGCTATCAAGACTCTTCAATAAGCCCACCCCAAACAATAACGTCATTATAAATGTAACCCACCTACAACTCTGTTGTCATGTGATCTTTTTAAATACAGAAAGAATGAATGAGACTTTGTTAATAAATCTCTATTACAAATAGGGATTGGACAGAATTCAGGAAAAGGCAAAGGGCTAGCTGAAGAAAACAGAATTCAGATGTATTTGGGAAAACAGTCACCATACTGGCTGGAAATGATGTGGTTGCAGGAAGCTTCCTTAGAATGCCAGAAGGGGCTGTATCAGGCAATTGAGCTTCCCAGCCTCAGACAAAAAAAAAAAATTCTGTAGTCACTTTGGACTTTTTACTGGGGTTTGCCCTCTACATGTGTGAGATGTTGATGAATTGAGTATTGACTGGATGTTGGATTGAGAGACTACATAACAGGATGTGATTTTGCAACAGCAACAATAACAACACATCATGGTTTAGTTGTAAGATTTCTCTCTTTCAAAATTAAGTGCATAGAGCAGTGTGCATAAACACAGAGCATCCAGGCATCCAGGCCAGAGATGACAGGAAATAGTGGGAGGAACCCATCAAGTAGGGAGTTCTCAGAAAAATTTAAATGCTTCTTGGCACCTTCAGTGTAGACTCCAGAATCTCCAGAACAGGGAGAAAATAAAATGTTTTTCTCCACCAAATCTGCAATATTTTGTAACAGGAAGCCTGGTAAATTGATACACCTAACGAGTTGTATTAGTATAGAACATTGGTTTTAGTATTTCTCATATAGATTAAGCCTAATATAAATATATTCCAATATATCTAATATTAAGTTGTATTTTATAATAAAACAAATAGTGTATACTTATAAATAGCATGTATGTAATATATATAAAGAGATATACATATATATGTACATATAAATTCATTATCATCAAGCCTTTATAAACATTGCTCATATCTCAATGTCATGGTAATGTGTCTGTGAGACTAGAAGTGAGACAGTATGTAAAAAATATCAAAACAGAGAGATGTTAGCTTAAGGAAGAAGTGTAAGTGCATAATTTGCTTAGAGGAAAAATGGGAGAGATGTTAGGTAAAGTTACTTGGGCTCAGAATGGTAAGTGTTACATATTTTATTCATATGTAGAATCCAGGGAAAAAAAGAAGTAAGGAAGAGGTAGAGGGAGAGAAAGAAGCAGATGAGAAAATACCACAAATGATAAAAGAAAAAAACAAGCAAAAAGTTCAAAAAGATACCACTCAGACCTGTGATTTTGACTACTATTTATCACATAAAAATAAAGATTGTTGGTCAAAATATGACAAGCTGAAACTATTAGTGTGGACTTAAAATAATATAGTTACTGCGGCAAATAGTATAATTAATCAAAATTTAAAATAGCATTACCATAAAAAACAGCAAACCCACATCCGGATACAAACTCACAAACAATTGAAAGTATGGTCTCAAAAACAGGATGGTACATTCATGTTCGTTGTAGTATTACTTAAAAAGTTAAAATGTGGAGGTAACCCAAATATTTATGGACAGACGAAGAGAAAAGTAAATTATGATACATACACATAATAATCTTCTTCAAGACAGCAAGGAATTCTGATATATGCTAGAACACAGTGAACATTCAGTGTATTATGCAAACTGAAATAAACTAATCACAGAAAAACAGGGTATCTTGCCCACTTATATAGGGTCCTCTTTGAAACAGAAACACTACAATTTTTTTTTTCTAGTAAATAGAGGTAGACACAAGGAGCAAAGTAAAGTTATTATTTAATTTATAATGCCTTTGTGTTTTGGAACATAAAAGATTTATGGAGATGAGAAGTAATAATGATTATGGGACACATGAAGACAAGTAACTATATGATTAAAATGCTGTAAATTGAAACTTAATGTTTTTGACATTTTATCAAAATAAGAAACAAGACTGGAAAACCTGCTACTAATCCAACCATACCTATCTCAAATAACATCCTAGGTACATTCAGAAGTGATGGTGAAAATTCCAAGAACCTTCCATCATATAAAACTGGGCCTTAGCTATTTTCAACAAACAGGAAATTCAGCAGTCTAGGAAAACAAGAAGATTTTTGATTATAACAGATTCTAAAATGAGATGAGATTCAACACTCAAGTTGTGGTTCTGTGAGGTAGTGGACTTCTGGGTTTATTTCTCATATATCATTGCAACAGAGGGGAACAACCTAGGTTGAAGAGTACAATACGGTGAAAGATGAAGTCAGCAAACAATTTCAGTCTCAGACACAAACCATACACAAAGTCTATTTTATTGACATGACCTCTCCTATGTTTTTATTTATTGTCAAGTTCAGTATTCCAATGTTAGTATCCAAAGTGAAGGAAAATGTCATCTACACCAGGTTCAAATTACATGACTAAAAAGGTCAGAAGCTAAGAGATTAAGCTGAAATTCATGTACAGTCACTTTTTAGAGAAAAATGATTAATGTTTTCCAGCATACTGATTACTTCCCTATTCTCCTGAGGATATCAGTGTTTCTATAGTCATTTTCAATAAAGTTATATTCAATTATAATGCTCTCAAAAAGTTGAAGTTTTTACAATCATGTATTAATTGTGCATAAAAATGGAGCATGTTTTCCCCAGTTACTTTTCTTCCTTTTCTCTCCTCACAATCACTTTCCTCTTCCCCAATAGTACCGCTTTCCTGCCTTTCCCCATCCTCTCTCACATTAAAAATCCGAAGATGCAGATAATTATCAAAAGAATTCTTGCGGCCATCCTTAGTTCCATTCTTTCTTCCCCCTGAGAACAACAAGTTTAGCTTTTGTCCAGGAAGCTGTGCTTATACAGCTCTGAGGAGAATATTTACACCACGTTTGCATGGGACACTCAGTTCTCATAAACTGCATTTAAAAACTCAGGAACTTGCACTCTACTGCGATGCGTTCCAATAAGTTTGATAAGTAGTGTCTCAACATTAAAATAATTGACCAGGGATGAGTGAAGGAACAAAGAGTTAAGTGTTTGACCTCAAGTTAACTTTAGAGGTGAAACAAAAGTCTGGTTATTTGTAGCTTAGCTATAAAATTTTGGTTTATTTTGCCCAATTATCCCTGATTTTCACAGAATTTCACTTAGAAAATACAACAGAAAATGTCAAAATCCCAGCAAAATTCTTCACAGACCTCAAAAGAACAATACTCAACTTCATATGGAAAAGCAAAAAATCCAGGATAGCAAAACAATTCTGTACAACAAAGGACCTTCTTAAGGCATCACAATCCCAGCCTTCAAACTCTACTATAGAGCTACAGTAAGGAAAACAGCTTGGTATTGGAATAAAAATGGACATAGGACCAATGGAATTGAATTGAAGACCCAGATATCAATCCATACACCTATCATTAAAAATATCCTGAATTTAAGTGCTGAAAAGAAATGATATAATCAATAAAGTTCTTTGAATGTTCTGGATTATTACTTAGTCATTGGATTAACGTTAGCATTTTCAAGACTAAAATCCTACAACAAATTTAATGTACCAGAGTTTCTTTTGTATAAAAATACTTCACAGATTTAGACTTTTGTATGAGCTGCTTATCATTTGTGACAACTTTCTTTGTAAGATAATAATTAGTGTGCATATTTTTACTATGTATATAATTAACTTTTTATAATTTTATTTGGCTTCAACAATGCAGTAAGTTCATTAATATTCAAGGAGTTTTGTTACTAATATAACATGATTGACTCTTCAGAACTTTAAAATAATTAGTTAGACTAATACCTGCCAAAAATTGTTCAGAATACAATCTATTTGCAAGTTGGAAAGGTACTGTATATAAATGTTGTGTATCTTCTCAGTTCCTTATAAGGAATAATCTTTGAATTCTGAGAACTACAACCAAATAAGTTAAAACTCCCACTGGGTGGATTAATTTTAAACACTTGTAATTAGCTATTTTTTAAATCTAATTACTTATTTCTCAAATATAAAAGTTTCCATCTTTTATTTTGTATAAAATATATGTGGAAAGAGGTTGTTTTCATAATCATAATGTGTTTCATCTCCTCATGCCCCACTAATTCATGACAAAATGTTTTAAAAGCCAAAAGCCAAACCAAACAGACAAATAATCCTTTTACACCTGGGATGATAGCTGGGTGAATATTTACCTCTAAAATCTCATAACACTGAAAGAAATGAGAGTTAGTATTAGCTCACCCCAAAAATATTTCTGCATATTAGCCAATCTGTCTTTAGATATTTACTGCTCAGTTTCATTTTTACATGTAACATGCATATTATTTTAAGTAGTTGGTTATCTCTAGATTAGATATTTTTACTCATGCCAAAGAAAATCTAAAGAAAGTTAATGAAATAAAAAAACACATTTCCAAGATACCCCTGTGGGGTCTATTAGCCCCTATAAATATTTATATGCACTACCACTTAATGCCAAGTTCATCTTTCTAACACTTTTATTTTCTTCTTAAATCAGTTCCTTGCCAATAAGTTCTCTACAGGTTTTAAGTAAAACATATTCTTCCACTATTTTTAAGTCTATCATCAACATACCTTGTCTCACCTACTGGTATGTCTATGTACTAAGACAGAAAGTATCAACTTTTATACAATATGATTCTTTATTATTCTGATTCAATATTATTTCCCATGAGCCATGCAATTTTACTATTGAACTTATTTTCCACACAGTATCTTAAATTTTCTTAAAAATTAGAAAAAGATGAGGTCATATGCATCATTTGTAAGCAGATGTCAGAATTTTAAGAGCCATAAGAAAACTCTGAAGAGTCTTAAGCATGGCGATGATCTGACTTATATTGTTCTGAAATTCAAAGGTATATGCAGAATGTATATTGGAGTTGAACTAACTAGAAATGATGCTTTGCTTTCCTGTGGACACACAGAAGAATATATATTTACATCTGACATGAGGTAAAATATGCCTTGAATCAGCATAATTAAAATTGACATTTTTAAAACCATGGAAAACTCTATCCTCACAGAATATACTTATCTGGAGAAAAGAGTAGGGTAAAACCTGGAAATAGAGTCCTTATCATACATCCTATGTTTCACTAAGATTCTTCCTCTATCCAGTATCTCTTATTTAGCTGGTGATAGTGTCGTAAAATTGACCATTAGTAACTGACACCATGGAAAGTGAAACAGTAAATAAGGGGAACTATAGAACTAGGCATGCCCCTCATATGAAAAGAGACACAAGATTTATTTTTTAAAATAAGAAATTTGAACAGGTCTGAGCCAGCGAACTCCGCAGGAGCAGGCTTAGGCAGTGACATCCACAAGAGCAGGTACAAGGGAATAACTTCTGAGGAAGCAGACCTGAGCCAGAGATCTCTGAAGACCCGGGAGCAAGCCAGGGACCTCTGAGGGAATAGGCCTGAGCCAACAACCTCCACCAGAGCAGACCCAAGCCAGTGACCTCCACCAAAGCAGGCCTGATCCAGCAACCTCTGCTGGAGCAGGCCCAAGGCAGTGATCTCAGTATGAGCAGCCCCATGCAAGCAACTTCCATAGGAATATGCCTGAAAGACCCCTGGGACTGCAGAGCAACACCCCCAGGAAAGCCAAGTTACCTCCAGCAATACCGAGTGACCTCTAGAGTGACTGGAATCATGGCTTTGACTGCACCTCAAGGAGCAACCATCTGAACCTTGGATCCGCTGGCACCTAGAAGAGTGATCACCAGAGGCACAGACCCAACAACAATAATCAGAGGAAAAGATGGCTAGACAAATTAAAAACACAACACAACAAAGAGAAACACAACACCAACAAAACTAGTGGCTACACAACAGCAAGACTTGAACATCCAAATATAAATAAAGAAGAAGAAAATAACCTAAAAAATAACTTTAGGAAAATGTGTGAGGCTCTTAAAGAGGAAATGAAAAACTCCCTAAAAGAAATGGAGGAAAAGACAAACAAAAATAGGAAGAAATCAACATATCCCTTAGAGAAAACCAAGCAAAAACAAACAGATGAAAGAAACAATTCAAGTCATAAAAACCCAAAGAGAGACAATAGAGAAAACACAAACTGAAGGAATTCTGGAAAAGGAAAATATGAGAAACCAATCAGGAACCACAAATGCAAGCAAAAACATCAGAAAACAAGATAATGGAAGAGAGAATCTCAAGCACTGCAGATACAATAGAGGAAATAGACTCATTGGTCAAAGAAAACATTAAATCTAACAAGAACTTAACACAAAATATCCAGGAAATATGGAACACCATGAGAAGTCCAAAGTTAAGAATAATAGGGCTAGAAGGAGAAGCCCAACTCAAAAGCACAGAAAATATATTCAAAAAAGCATAGAAGAAAAGTTCCCCAACCTAAAGAAAGACATGCATATGAAGTTACAAGAAACTTATAGAACAACAGACTGAATTAAGAAAGTACTCTCGCCACATAGTAATTAAAACACTATACATACAGAATAAAGAAAGAATATTAAGAGTTGTAAAAGAAAAGGTCAAGTAACATATAAAGGCAGACCTATCTGAATTATACTTGACTTCTCAATGGAAACAATTAAAGCCAGGAGGTTCTGGTCAAATGTTATGCAAATGCTAAGAAACCACAGATACCAGCCCAGGCTATTATACCCAGAAAAAATTTACAATCGCCATAGAGAGAAAAAACAAGATATTCCATGACAGAAGCAGATTTACCTAATATTTAGTAACAAATCCTGCCATACACAAAGTTCTAGAAGGAAAATTCCAACCCAGTGAAGTTAGCCATCAGCAAAAAACACAGACAACGGATGATCTCACAGCAGCAAATCCCAAAGAAGAGAAAAACACACACAATAACATCACTAACAATAAAAACTGGATCAACAGGAACTAGCAACCCACTGGTCATTATATCCCTTAATGTAAATGGAGTCAACTCACTTATAAAATGACACAGGCTAACAGACTGGATACAAAAACAGAATCCATCCTTCTGCTGCATACAAGAAATACACTTCAACCTTGAAGATAGACATGGCCTTAGAGCAAAGGGTTGGGAAAAAAAATTTCCAATCAAATGGACCTAAGCAAAAAGTTGGAGTAGCTATCCTAATATCTAACAAAATAGATTTCAAACTGGAATCAACCAAAAGAGACAAAGAAGGACATTTCATATTAGTTAGAGAAAATCCATCAAGAGAAAATCTCAATACTGAACGTCTATGTCCCAAATACAAGGGCAGCCTCATATGTAAAAGAAATACTACTAAAGCTTAAATAACACATTAAACCCCACACAGTAATAGTGGGAGAGTTCAATACCCCAGTCTCACCATTGGACAGGTCTATCAGACATAAATTAACAGAGAAATAAGGGAATAGGGAATTAACAGATGTTATGACTCAAATGGACTTACCAAACATCTATAAAACATTCCATCCAAACATAAAAGAATATACCTTACTCTCAGCACTTCACGGAACCTTCTCAAAAATTGACCACATACTAGGGAACAAAGCAAACCTCAACATATACAAAATATTTGGAAAAACCCCATGTATGTTATTGGATCACTAAGACTTAAAATTAGAATTTAACAGCGACACTAATTCAAGAAAGCCCACAAATACATGAAAATTGAATCACCAATGTGTCAAGGAAGAAATACAGGAATAAATCAAAGACATTCTAAAATTCAATGGAAATGACCACACGACATACCCAAATTTATGTGACACAATGAAAGCAGCATTAAGAGCAAAGTTCATAGCACTAAACACCCACATAAAGAAGGTGGAAAAATTCCGCACTGGAGAGTTAAGAGAAC
Organism: Bramus lutescens; assembly: GCA_001685075.1. Lineage (NCBI taxonomy): Eukaryota > Metazoa > Chordata > Mammalia > Rodentia > Cricetidae > Bramus > Bramus lutescens. Next base: position 287,360 of record LOEQ01001927.1, read on the forward strand.
ACCTGAAAACTCTAGAACAAAAAGAAGCAAACTCACCCAGAGAGCAAGACAGTGGCAAATAATCAAATTGAGAGCTGAAATCAACAAAATAGAAACAAAGAAAACAATTCAAAGAATCAATGAGAGAGACAAAGAGTTAATTCTTTGAGAAAATCAACAAAATAGAAAAACCTTTACCAAATTAACCAAAATGCACACAGAGAATGTCCAAATTAATAAAATCAGAAATGAAAAGGGAACATAACAACAAACACTGAGGAAATCCAGAGAACCATCATGTCATACTCCACAAAATTGGACAAATTTAAGGATAAATATCACTTATCAGCATTAAAGCAATACCAGATAATCAAATTAAATAGACCTATAACTGCTCAAGAAATAGAAAATAGAATCAGTTATCTAGTATCCCAACCAAATAAATAAATAAATAAATAAAGCCTAAGACCAAATGGTTTCAGGACAGAATTCTACAAGATTTTCAAAGAACTAATATTTCTCAAATTTTTCCACACAATAGAAACAGAAGAAACATTGCCAAACGCTTTTTATAAAACTACAATTACTCTGATACCCAAACCACAGAAAGACATTACTAAGAAAAAGAATTACAGAACAATCTCACTCATGAACATTGATGAAAAACTGCTCAATAAAATACTGGCAAACTAAAATCAAGAACACATCAGAAAAATCATCCACTGTGATCAAGTCAGCTTCATCCCAGAGATGCAGGGATGGTTTAACATATGAAAATTTCTCAGTGTAATCCACCATATAAAGAAACTTAAGAAAAAAATCCACATGGTCATCTCATTAGATGTTGAGAAAGCCTTTGACAAAATACAATATCCCTTCATGAAAAAGGTCTTAGAGCAGGGATACAAGGAACATACCTAAACATAATAAAGGCAATGTACAGCAAGCCAACAGCCAACATCAAATAAACGAGAAGTGCAAAGCAATCCTACTGAAATCAGTAACAAGACAAGGTTGTCCACTCCCTCCATAACTATTCAAGACCTTAATGTAAAATCAACAACACTGAACCATATAGAAGAGAAAGTGGAAGGTACATTTGAATTCATTGGCACAGGAGACCTACTTCCTAAAGTTAACCCCAGTAGCAGAGGCCACTGAGAGAAACAATTAATAAATTGAAACTCCTGAAACTGAGAAGTTTCTGTAAAGGAAAGGACACAGTCAAGACAAAATGGCAGTCTAAAGAATGGGAAAAGATCTTCACCAACCCCACATCAAACAGAGGGTTGATTTCTAAAATATACAAAGAACTCAAGAAATTAGTCATCAAAAGAACAAATAATCCAATGGAAAAAAAATGGAGTGCAGACATATACATAGACCTCTCAACAGAAGAATCTAAAATGGCTGAAAGACGTGTAAAGAAATGCTCAACATCCTTAACCATCAGAGAAATGCAAATCAAAACAAAACTGAGATTCCATCTTACAACTGTAAGAATGGCCAAGATCAAAAACACTGATGACAACTTATGCTGGAGAGGACTGAGATAAAGGAAACACTCCTGCATTGATGGTAGGAGTGCAAACTCGTGCCATCAGTTTGGATATCAATATGGCAATTTCTCAGAAAATTAGGAAACAACCTACCTCAAGACCCAGCAATATCACTTTTTGGTATATACCCAAACATGCTCAATCATACCACAATAACATGTGCTCAACTATGTTCATAGCAGCATTATTTGTCATAGCCAGAACCTTGAAACAACTGAAATGCCCCTTGACCAAAGGAAAATGAGGTACATTTACACAATGGAGTACTACACAGCAGGAAAAAAAACTAATGACATCTTGAAATTTGCAGGTAAATGGATGATTTAGAAAACATCATATTGAGTGAGTATCCCAGACCTATATCATATGTACTCACTCATAAGTGTTTTTTTAAACATAAAGTAAAGAAAACCAGCCTACAAATCACAATCACCGAGAACCTAGACAACAATGAGGACCCTAAAAGAGACTTACATGGATCTAATCTACATGAGAAGTAGAAAAAGACAAGATTTCCTGAGTAAATTTGGAGCATGGAGACCGTGGAAGAGGGTAGAAGGGGAGGGGAGAGGAAGGGAGGGATGAAAAATATAGAGCTCAATAAAAACAATTTCAAAAAGAGTTAATTTATTTAATCTTTTTTGCTGTCTTTTGTTTTCATCAAATCTGAATGATTTGGGTTTGATTTAGATTTAGTAAACTGATGATGAGCAACATTTGCTTTAAATGAAAAACACAGACAGAAGAACAATCTTAATGGAAGATTCATATTAAAAAGGTATTGTGCCCAGAAATCTCCTCTGCCTAGACATTAGTTTCCTTTAGCTTCCTGTCGATAGTGAAGGCATCACTATTATTTCCCAGGCTTCCTCACAGCAATGCTACAAGTGGTGATTTAAAAGGAGTTATTACCTCCTTGTTAGGTGCCATATTTATCTCAAACACTACAATGATAATTTGTTAAGTGTTGTAAAGAAGAAATCGTCTGCAAGAATAGCCACATTGAGAAAATGTTTGGAGGTGGTTGTGTTGTCTTCTACATGGATGTTTAAGTTAGTGTCTAAGGACTCTTAGGATTGTCTTCTGTTCCCAAGTTTAAGCTGCTGTTGTCATTAAAAGGTTGCAGGCTCCTTTTGTTGTATGGTCCATGTATACACAAAAAGATGTCTGACTAGTAGAGATAAAATGGTATTTGAGACTGAAAAATGGAGCAGACATGCAAAAACAAAAACAAAAAAACATATAAAACAAAAAAACCAATGCAGAACTCCATTATTTTCAATCACAGAACATATTGTTACTTATCCAGGTACTTTATTCCTCCAAGAAAACAGACACACAGGAATTGATTTGTTATATCAGAACTGGGCTATGCTCCCATTTAGGGCTCTCAAGGTTTTCTTTGAAATGAAACAAAGCCTAAAACTGAGAATAAAGACATAGCACGAGCTGGTAAAACCAGAAGAGAAAGAGAAAAGAGTAAGTACATACTGAAGAGTGTACAAGTGGCATGTCTTGTGCCCAGTGTGGGGAGAAAAAGGGAAAAAGAAAACCAGCGGTATCAAGAGGACAAAGCATGTTCTCATTCACCATTCAGGATTATCCCAGTGAACTTGAGCCAAGTAGCCATGACAGTAATTAGCTCTAGTACTTTGATAGATCATTATAAAGACATTAGCAGGGCATTAGTGAGAATTACCCATTTTTCACACATTGATTAGATGCCATGGTTGGATCATTATTCTATTGGTAGTCAACAGCAGCATTCTAACTAGCGCTCTTCTCTAGATGAGCTCTAGACCTATTAACCTCTCACAAAACCAAGTAAAGTGGTTTAGCTAAACTAAATAAGGTACATATGTATTTCACATGTTCAGGAAGAAATTTATTAATCAAGCAACAAAATCACTTAGCTGATATCTGCTCCACAATGCGTACTAATTTGCCATGTTCATCTGGTTACAGTAGCATGCTTAGTAGTCTGTTGAATGGAAAGATCACAGCCATATCCTGCAGAGTATTTGAAGCTACTTCCTATTCTTCTGCCTCACACATCAACTCAGGATGCAGTTACCTCTCACATTATTGCCATTATTCTGAGAAACACTCTTACATTCATCTCCATCAGTCTATAATTCCTTGTCTTATAGACACACTGGCTCAATTCCTTTGCAAAGGAGAATCACCTAAAACACTCAAAAGGCATACCCCAAACATAGAGACCAATTGCTCCTGCCCAACCCAACTGACAAAGAATATTCTTATTTATTGATTTTATTGAGCTATACCCTCAATATATTATTCTCTACTCCCCTCCCTTCCTCTCTCTTCCGTTTCAACCCTCGCCCATGGTCCCCATGGTCCAAATTTAATCAGGAGATCTTGTCTTTTTCTACATCCCATGTAGATTATATCCATGTATGTCTCTTTGGGTTCTCACTGTTGTCTAGGTTCTGACACAAAATGTTTAAAAGCAGCATTGTTGCGTCTGTTCGCCTTAAGCCCACAAGTGAGTCTGATGCCTAATGAGGTTGGTAATATTGCATTCTCAAACATGTATTTTAGGTTCATTAACATACAGCAGAGTGAGGTGATCTACAAAGAGTAGCAAAGTTAATGCAGCAGTTGGATTATGCTCAATACTGATGACAGACAGACGGTGCATTGTTCTCAATACATGTGAACAATCTCAAACTCCTCATCAGGAAAAGGTAACTGAGGGAGTGTGTTGTGATTTTTTTTCTCCTTTTCTTACATATCCCCACCTGTCCACCCACACACAAAACACATGTGGTTCTGAGCCACATATTTTAGAAGGTATAATTCTTTCACAATATTTAAGGAGTGATTATATTTTCCTAATCTAATGAAGTCCAGAATAAACATCCAGGACAAAGCTCTACCCTCTATTTTCTAATGTTTATTTCCAAAAGGCATATGTCAAAACACCACCAGCTAGAATGTATGAAATGAATTATTGAAGTGATTTTAAAACAAGCAGGGCATGTGTAAGCCAGAATCCAGCTCTTTTATTGCTGCAGAAAAGTCAAGAAGAAATAATGAAAAGACAAAGCTAGGGAGGTAGAAAGGGTTGGGAAATAGCTTGTTTATATAGCTTTCCAAAGAGACTAAAATTGAAATGAGCGGCACATATTTAGTCAAGATATTTTCCAACTTTATGTATTCTGTTTCAAGAGTCCTCACATGAAAACATTGCAAGGATTACTTTTAATTTTCTTCCAGTCTCAAAGTGTTAATTCCTCTATGAAGCAACTCAATACAAAACAAGGAGTAAGGTGTAGACGAACTGATTCAGGGGCAGGGCCTTGCCTTTCATGAATTTATTTTTTTATTATTGCTACTACTTGAGAACACTCATAGAAGTTCAAGAAATATAGTAAATGTAACTTCAGCAGGCCCAAATTGAATTTAAAGTCAAAGGAAGCAGCTGTGTTGGGAACTTTACACTATCCAGCTCTGCAGGAATGTTCCTATTCTCTGCCCACCTCCTCAAACTTAAGGACTCTAAATAAAGTTTCAGGCTATGTCTCTCATGATATTCAATGGCAATACTAATTTCCCCTATGTTTTATGATACCCTTAATACAGTTCTGTCTATTTTTTAATAAACGAAATGTGGGGAACCAGATAAAGCAAGTATTTTTAAAATCAGTGGTTGTCTTGGGTCCAGTTTATTCTAATATTGTAAATTTTTCAATTTTGTTTATTTATCTATCTATTTATTCTTTGATTGCTTGCGTATCTAGTAGTTTATTGGTTTTGTAAGATAGGGTTTCTCTATGAAATAGTCCTGGCTATCATAGAACTCACTCTGTATACCTGACTATCCTCAAACTCACAGAGATCTACCTGGCTCTGCCTCCCAAGTGCTGGGATTAAAGGCATATAACAGCACCACCCAGCCAGTATAATACTGTGACATTTTTTTTCTTTACTGATTCCTTAAGAGTTTCACATCATTCACCCTAATTCCACTTAACCCCAAGTCCTCCCATGTCCTTCCGTCACCTTTGCAGTGCCCCCAAAAGAAACTTTTTTTTAGCTAAATGGTTCTATCTTTTTTTTTAATTTTTTTTATTATTATTAAAAATTTCCACCTCCTGCCCCCTCCCCTACCCACCTCCATTTCCAGTCCAAAGAGCAGTCAGGGTTCCCTGCCCCGTGGGAAGACCAAGGTCCTCTGCCCCAAATCGAGGTCTAGGAAGGTGAGCATACAAACAGACTAGGCTCCCACACAGCCAGCACATGAAGTAGGATCAAAACTCAGATCCCTTGTCCTTGACCTCTCAGTCAGCTCTCTTTCTCAGCCACGTTCAGAGAGACCGGATTGATCACATACTCCATCAGTCCTAGTCCAGCTGGCCTTGGTGAGCTCC
>LOEQ01001928.1:12120-34932 GCA_001685075.1 Bramus lutescens
TTTCTTTATTCATTAATGGTAATCACAGCACACAGAGGGGACTCCCACATCAGAAGATCTTGAGTATTTTAAGATTTGGATTTTCTCCAAAGAGGGCAAAAAATTAAAACAGAAGAGAGAAGTTAAATTCTATGATGATGGCAAGAAATACCCATTTTTCCCCTGTTACTAGTATTATTTTTAATGCTTAAAAGTTTGAATGCCAGCTGTGAGTTTGTGGGGTTTTTTTCCTCTGTGCTTCCCCCATTTCCACTTTTAGGGCTGTGTTTACCTATTGTCAAACCCTCACAGTGTTTGCCCATCACCAATTTCAGCCAGAAGCTTCAGCTGTGGCTTCACAGCCAGGACACTAGTGTGGTTTGGAGGAGCCCTACACCTCCCACAAAGGACTGTGTGTTAAGCCCAAGGCCCCTAGTCCAGTGTTGTAGGTGCTTTGGAACTCTAAGACTTAGTGAAAGGTCCTTAAGTCACTGGGGTGACTTTTCTGACCTCAGCCTATCTAAAATAAATCATTTTGTTTCCTGGCTCCTATCTTGAGCAGCTTACTCTGCCATGTACATATAAAATGTTCACTCTCTAGGGGAAAAAAAGCAAGAGGGGCCAGTAAGTCAATGACTCCTAAGCAACTTTTCCTCTTTAGAAAAAGATAAAGTGAGAACTAAGCCTATTGTCATCTATGGAAAATCTATTAAGTAATCCCCAATACTGTCTGAGCTGTCAGATGAGTGTATATACATTTATGAACATGTTTGAAAGACTTTAGAAGAAGAAAAGAAGCTCATTGTCTCTGGCATTTTTTATGTAAACCTAGCTAACATAGATATCATATAGCTGATACTTATAGCTTACATTTAAAAATTTTTTAAAAACCTCCATGTTTTGGAGAAGCTCAGTTTTTTTTTTCGTGTGTGTGTGTGTGTGCACGTATGTGTCAGTGTGTATGTGTGTATGTATGTATGTATGTATGTATGTATGTATGTATGTATGNAGCTAACATAGATATCATATAGCTGATACTTATAGCTTACATTTAAAAATTTTTAAAAAACCTCCATGTTTTGGAGAAGCTCAGTTTTTCTTTTCGTGTGTGTGTGTGTGTGTGTCACGTATGTGTCAGTGTGTATGTGTGTATGTATGTATGTATGTATGTGTGTGTGTGTATGTATGTATGTATTTGGTTCTACCCAAACGTTTCTATAAAATGTCATTTTTCTAAGAAGCAGCAATATAGTTTTTGGATATTATTACTCCTTTGGAAGCCAATGATTTGTGTCAAAGGCAACTCTGTCTATATTATTTACCCTGAATGGGATGAGATTGACTGGAAGTTCTGCCTCCAAGGAAATAGCAAAGCTCTGATTCATTCTCATTTGTAGTTGCCAAGTTAATTCTCTTATCAGATTTCCTTTTATTTCCTGCTGGGGCAATGTGAGCAAGTTTGGATGGAGGCAAAATATCTGCTGTATATCCTTTCAAATTTACGATTAAGAAGGTCACATATACATTTTTAAACAGACTCCTTTTTGATAATGAATGAAGAATAAAATTTTGAAATGTCATCAGCCACAAAATTATTCGTTTTTCTTTTTACTGGTGTTCTCTTTGCCAGTTGGTTGTCTGATGATGACAGGAGATGGCCAGGCTGAGCCAAGCTGTATTTCTTGTCTTTCTTCTGACCATCTGGAGTAGTTTCAGTAGTACACCATCTCTGCCTGTGACCAAACCATTAACGACCCCAAACAAAACGTGTTCCTTTCTTTGAGTGCAATTTCTTCCCCAGGCCAGTTTTCAAGAATAAATAAATGAAGAATTCCACTTTAGGCTACATTGATCTTCAAATTATGATCAAGTGAGGACTATAAAAGCTATTCTCTTCTCTGTTCAGATTCCCCATGTCTTTTTCTCTGCCATGCTTTCTACTGCTGGACTGTGCTCTGCAGGGACTCCATCAGAGGGGTCCTTTGACGCTTGTAGCTTTTAATTAGGTTCAGTTAATGAGAACTGCTATAGGAAGTCAGAGGATGGGGAAAGGAGAATTGGAGTATTGTGGCCTGTAATAATATATATTTTTTGATATATTAATCTTGCCTGAAGACCAGAGGCAAAGCTAAAGCCACTAGAGGTCAGGTAATGGTGACACACACCTTTAATCCCAGGATTTGGRAGACAGAGGCAGATGGATCTCTGTGAGTTCAAGGCCACCCTGGGCTACACAAGATCAATGCAGAAATAAATCCAGGTAATGGTGGCTCACACCTTTAATCCCAGTCCTAGGGAGTCACATGCCTTTAATGTCAGCACTAGAGAGAATATAAATAAGAGAAGAGAGAGGCTTAGTCTGCTTAGTTTTGTAGTCATCTAGCCTTGGTGGAGGTAAGACTTCTCTAGTGGCTTGGCTGTTTTGCTTATCTGGCATTTGGGTTGAACCTCAATTTCTGTCTCTGGAATTTTATTACTTCTGCTTCAGTGGCCAGTGATTTCCTCTCTGTGTGCCCATCTAGGACTGACCAGGTCCTCTCTGTGTGCCCATCTAGGACTGACCAGGTCCTTCAAGAGAAAAGTTCTACTCATCCTGCTTTCTCTTTTCCACTCTCTCCTTAGGGGTTCTGATTATGGCTTCCTCTGATTATCCCTCTGGGCTCCTAAGTAGGAAACAAGGTGTCTTGTCTCAGTTCTATATCATCTTGCTGCCCCATGACCATTTTAATAATCCTTTCATAACTAAATGTAAGTGGAGACTGCTCTTTGATTCTCAGCCATGCAGACCTGAATAATGACACAAAAACTATATTAATCGCAATACTGTTTGGCCTGTTAGCTCAGAATTCTTATATTTAAATTAACCCATCTCTATCAAGCTGTGTATCATCACAAGGCTGTAACTTACCAGAAAGGTTCCAGTGTGTCCTCCTTCAGCAGCTATATGCCATCTGCCTCCTTCAGCAACTACAAGGCATCTCTTTGACTCCGCCTACTCTCTCTATATATCTTTTCCAGCATGGCTATATTCTCCCTTGCCATAGACCAAAGCAGCTTCTTTATTAACCAATGGCAAAAAAAACCCATATTCACAGCATACAGAGGGGAATCCCACATCAAATAAAGACTTCTGAAATTATATTCACTTAAAGGTACCATCTGTCATTCTATGTACTCTGCACTTACATATTAGGCCCATGTTCTTAAGCAGAAGCTGTCAGTTGGGAGTTGGACACAGATAAACTCTTCTAGCATACTTTTCTATACAGATTTATCCTTTTCTTTAGTGCTTCTTGAGGCAGGAAGATCATTAACTCTTGACATGACCTATCCATTGCTGGGAACATTGTTCCTATGTTACATTTAAAAATTAACCTCTTTAGGATGTCTGTTCTTTCTTCACTGAAACAAGAATAATAAAGACTAAAGTTGAAGCCAAGCTCTGTGAAGACTGGAGCAATAGACTCAGAAAAATTTATCCTTAAAATACATATTTAGCCCATATATTTACATCTCATAGGAACATGACAATTATATTTAGATGTATGTGAAAGCCTGGAGGACTGCATGCAAGAGGGGTCATCATATTTTTATCACTTATGAAATACCTAAGCCTCATCAGTTAAAATTTGAGTGAAATAGATTTTTCAATTCATAAAGGAAGAAGCCTTTGACCTTTTCATTTCCCAGTGAGGAATCAAAGTTGTTGTGACTTGATATAATTCAAAGACAGAATCCCACTGTGGGACCGCTGAAGAGGGTGCTGAGACATTAGAATATGATTGGCTGAGTCAGCAAAGATATAAAAGCAACCCCCATGTGCTGCTCACTGTCCTCTAAGTGCCAAGCACTGTGCTCTGTGTATTGTATGTGCTACCTCATTGAATCTGTGTGACTATATGAGTCTCATCCCGCTATTTGGTGCAATGCGTAGATGAGTTCAGCATAGACAGAGATGAATAAACCTGCCCCAGGCAGCAGAGGTAGGCTATACACACATGCACATGTCTGCTTAGAGTCAAAGGAGGTGTGGCCTCAGTGGTTGGTGTCAGGACAACTAGGGGACCTTGGTGGCTATCTACTGGTATTGCATCTAGACTTCTGGGTGCTGTCCTACATCTTCGGATGATTCAGATTCACACCAAACTTTAAGAAATGCTTCTCTACAGTATTGTTATTAGAAACGTCTCTCTGGTTCTCTGGGACTGCTGCTGCTATAAGAATGTTTATGAATCAAGCCCGACTTTGGCTTTTCTTTCTTTGAGCTAAAAGCACCAACCACCAAGCCCACTTCAGACTGCGGCTGTGTGGTGAATTCTTTCGTTAGTCAATCACTGAGGAAGGCCATGCTGTGTCTCTTATGAACTAGCTAAGCCCTATCAGTTGAAATTCAAGTCAACCATATCTTTAAGTCCACAAAAGAAGCCCTTTGACCTTTCAGTTCCCTAGGGAGGAATAAAAATCTCGGTTGTTTGGTGTAATTCAAAGAGAGATAGAATTCCACAGTGGGACTTTTGGAGACGGAGGGTGTCTAGAGGAATGAAAACAGAGGGGCCATTCTGAACTTTCTTCCCTCCAAAAAGAAAGTGGGGGAAGCATCATCATAGAACCTCATTGATTTCTCATTATGAGCTCAAATATATAGCATGCTCATTGTTACGGTTAAAACAACTACTAAATGAAAATGACTTCTAGTTTCAGGAAGGCTTGTGTTTACTTGACCCTGACATGGGAGAGCCTGCCTTGCCTCTGCTTATGTTGAATGAACTAAATATGGTGTTGAGAGTAGGGGATGGGGAAAGAGAGAGCAGCCTACCTTCCCAGTCCTCTAATGCAACTAGAACCATCTGACTGTGATTTTTCCCTTGCACATGTCCCAAAGGAAGCTGGCTAAGAAGCAGAAGGAGACACAGAGCGGAGCCCAGAGGGAGATGGGCCCCGTGGCCTCAGCCGACAAGCCCACCACCAAGCTCAGCACCAACCGCAATGATGAAGGCTTCTCCTCCAGTTCTCAGGATGTTAATGGATTCAGTAAGTCGAGTCAACTAAGGTGAATGGAGGATCAGTGGTCGCTTTTGGTCCTGGTGCCTCTCTTGTGTACCACCCACAATGGCTAAGTCCAGTAAAGTGTGGGATCAGTGTCTTCTTCTCCCTGACAAAGCTTTGGAGTAGCCCAACCTGATGTAAAAAAAGAATATGGGACCAGGGAGGGGGTTCAGCCAACATGCCACATGAGCATAAAGTATGGATCCCCAGTACCCAAAGAAAATGTTCTGGATGGCATGTGCCAATAAGCTCAACACTGGGGAGCTGAAGACAGGAGGACTCTCTTGGGCTTGCTGGATAGCCAGTCTAGCCAAATCAGTGAGTTCCAAGTTCAGTGAGAAGCCCTGCCTCGAGAAAGAAGGTAGGGAGTGATTGGAGCAGTTATGAGATATCAACTGCTGATGTCCACATATATACACAAGCTATATACACAAGCACACTCATGCAAATACATGTGAGTGTACACATACACATAAACCACATATCCAAAAAAAGAGAGAGAAAGACAGAATCTATGCCTAAGCAGATGGAATGGGAACAACTTATCTTAAATAGAGACAGGTAGTTAAAAATAATAATAGTGACAAAGAAGGAGGAGGATTGTGACCTTAAGGCAAAAAGCATACTATACTGAATTTAGTAGCTGACAATTTTTAAAACTATTTCACATTTACTTTGTAAGGTAGATGAGTCATGAAATGTTTCTCTCTGTGTCCCTAATATTTAAGAAACAATCTCTAAACTCCCAAGGCTGCTGAGTTCCATGTACCTACTGGAAGCTGTGCCTCCTAAATCCTAAACAGTTCTTAGGTCAAAACTATCTTCATCTTCATGCAGAATTATTAAGGCATCCTTGGCTAATATAAGTAATTTAGGTTCCACAGTTGTCTCATCCAAAGGAGGACTCTGAGGCTGGGTAGTTATAAGCCGAGTTTAGTGGCCAGGTTTGAAAAAGCTGCCTTTTGTTCTGATCTTTCAACCACACTATAAGCTAGTTATTTCCTGGATTTAATAATAAGATAATTATTTTCACTATATATCTTATACATTATAGACAGAGGAGCCACATTTTGTAATGATCACTTTAGATATGGTCTGTCTGGAGGAGATGGAGTGATAAGAACATGAAAGAATAAAGGAAACCAATATATANATCACACCATCTTTGATGCAGACACTCTTGTTTCATTTCCACCATAATCCTACAAGATACTTAGTGTTGCAGATCCTATTCGTCGGTAAGATATGTTTGTCTCAGCTTCCCAGGGCTACACAGATCATTTCTCATGGATTTAAGACCTCTAAGCTGGAATGGAGCGAAAACTTGGGAGGTTTTCCAAACAAAATCTCCTTGTGGATGAGATACAGGGCAGGGGCTCAAGGCTGTGGATTTTATACCATAATTCAGGCAGTTCTTAGAGACACCCTTTAGGAACCCAACCTTGAGGAAGGCAATGACAATTTTCAAATTTAGGTGTGCTGTCTTTGGGGAAAAAGGTTAGTCTAAACCTACCCTCCCCCCAAAAAGGCTGAGAAAAAGGGATACTAAAATTCTTTACCTGCATTCACCAACTGGTCACATTTTTCAGTATTGGCATCTGGTTGCCCTTTCTCTCATTAAACCAAATCTTCTGAGCTATTTAGAAACAAAGTTGGAGTTTTTGGAACATTCTACCTGTAGAGATTCGGGTATGTGGATTCCTAGAATGTAAAACAGCTCTTCAACACACCTCAGTAAAATTAATCTTCATTAAGAAGTGTGACATGACCCAATAATATCAAAGATGTTCATCTGCAACTAAAGATCTCTTGCATCCCCAGAATATTCTGCTTCCTTCACTGTAGATCAGGATCCAGACAAGGAGCTCATATTCCGTTTGGTTTGTTCTCTCTGTCAGCCTTCCTATAGTTCCATGACTTTATTTTCTTAGGAATCTGACATTTTCCAAAGTCTGATGTGATAGTTCCATAAAATGGTCTACATGCCGGAGCTCTCTGATTCACCATCAGATTTCATTTAGACTAATCATATTGGGAAAAGATGGTGGTATTATTTACTGCTCTAGACTTTATCAATAGCCACATGATATCACTCTGCCCCATTGACAATGCCAAGTTTGAATACCTCTTAAAATTGGATAATGGCTTTTAAAACAAAAATCTAAAAATATACTGATGATCTTACTAACAGATATTTAATTTTTGCTTCTTCTTAGCGATAAGAGGCAATCTGTGATCTGCTTTATCCTGCACACAGCCTTTCCTCCCTTAATCTGGGTGAATTGCCTAGATCATGTATTTTCTGGAGATTCAGAAAGAGGAGGCAGACAGAGAGCTAGAAAGGCACAGAGGAGCTGCCTAGAAAAATGGCATAGCATGTCCTTCAAGAAAGGTTGATCCCGAGTTGTCTCTGGCCCTTCTACTTTGAGCATTGCAAGTTTTTCTTAAAACTGGCCCTAGTGGTACTTACCCAGACCAAAACTCTCCTGTATAGCCCAGCCTCGTGTGTGCACTTATTTTCTTGTTATAAAAGCATCCTGGAAAGGCATCAGATGCCGAAAGATTATGGTCCAAGAAGCTTGACAATCACTGTGACCCTGAAATTGCAGGTGTTTAATCTCAAGCTTGCTAGTCACATGGGAAAACAACGTAGGTCACACTGATTTCTTGGATTTCAAAGAGATATATCACCACTGTTTGCACTGTGGATGAAAAGTTAGATCCTTGAGATAAAAATACTGAAGACTGGGTGGATTCTTCACTAAAGAGAAAGGGGAAGAACATTCAGTGGAAATCTGATGAGACATTTTAAACATCAAGGATAGTCTTCCCAAACAATTCAGTGTGTATGGTGTCCATATTTTATATTTGAATACACCTGCATATATAAAGCCATATGGGCTCCTATGTACCTTTGTTTATATATTTATTTTAATGATATTCCTTTTAAAAGACAGAAAAAACAACTTTCAACTGACTGGTTATATTCAATTATTATGAAATCTTGCATTTGTAATAATCACTGAATATTTTAGATTCTTTCTAGACATCTAGCATCTAGGGCTGCAGCTGTAAACACACTCTGGAGATTTTTTTTTTGAATGCCCTAAAATGCATCAGGTAACTTTTAAAATGCCCTATGGAACCACTGGGATGAGATTTGAAGGGAAAATGTAAGTAATGCTTACACTGGAGATGTAGAAATTGCTTCTAAAATCACCCTGATGTATGTAAAATTGAATCTATTTTTGTGACATTAGGGAAGTGGCTGTCTGGCTTCTGAATTGGCATCTTTAAGAGCAACTGAGATTATGTGCAAATTTTGAGGCAGCATTGAGAGAGGGAGGGCAGGAGAACAGTTGTTATATTGTGTAAGATTGTAGAAGGACATGTTTTGGGCAATTATTTCATCATTGAGCAGGTGGGCCCTAACTTTATTCAAATTCTGTGTCATCCTGCTTAGGTCTGTTTTCTGGCCTTATCTATCACCAGTGACTGCTACGTTTGGCAACATCTATTCAGTCAAGCCTCTCAATATTGTATAGGAACAATGATCTCTGGGACAGCAGGGTGACAGGGCTCTGCCAGATAGGGGCTGTTGTTTTGAGTGCTTAGGCATTCTTTCAAAAGCAGTGCATGGAACATTTCAAGGACAAACAATGCACACTGTTTTCCATTTAAAGAAAAGCTGGCTTTTATTAGGTAATCTGATTGTGATCTTGGCTGCCTTGAGTACTTGTAATTTTTTTTTCCTGTGATCTTTAGCTCACTGGGATTGTTTTCTGGGGCTTTCTTCAAGTACCTGCCTTATATATCATGCTTACATCTGCTTCATCTCGTGTATTTGCATGTCTTCTCCTGGCTCATTTTCAGACTAAATAAAAAGCTTCAAAACAAATCACACTTGTATCCCTATAATGCGGGAGCTTAGCTGTTCACCTTTCTCATAGTGCATTTGGGCATCCTTGTTCCCTAGCTGACTGCACTCCCATGGAGCTAGAGTTACAGGAAATTGTGAACCACCTGATGTGGGCACTGAGAACCAAACCCAGGTCCTTTGGAAGAGGACCAAGCAAGAGCTTTTAACCACTGAGCCATCTCTTCAGATTCCAGATAAATATTTCTATTGGTGCAACACATTTCAACAGTAAACCCTTAATTCTGTGTCACAGATAATATAGGTTTTCTATGTTATCTATTCTTCATATGGGGAAACTGAGGTATGGAGTACATGTTCTTTGACAGGTCATAATCAGGACACATTTTTCTTGTATCAATTATAGCCCAGTTCTACCAAGAATTTAGGGAAATACCCAATAAGAGCACCCTTGATAAAAAAAACAATAGTAAAAAAAAGATTAAAAAATTATAAATAAAAAGAATAAAGTCAAGTCAATGAAACATTATCATATAATTATATCATAATTGAATCTAAATATGCAGACTAGATCATATTAAAATCACCAGACATTAGACCATTAAGTGCGCTGCTAATTCAGGAGCAAGCTGAGAAAAGTAGTAATGAATTAGGAACACACCTCACGAATAAATATTTTCAAAATGTACTTATAGCAATATTTTTTATTTGTGGATGTAGATGTGTGAGTGTGTGCAGGTGCCTGGAGCAGTTACTAACTTTTCAATAGCCATCTGTCTCTTGACTTCCTGGTAGCAAACACTCGAAGAAGGTAATTTAGAGGAGTACCTACTATGCACTGGATCTTTTGTTTTTCGTAAATTATTGTCAAACCTCCTCAGAAGTATGTGATTTCTATATTACCTTCATTTTGAAAATGAGGACATCAGGTTTGGGGCAGCCAAAGTAAACAAGTCCAAAGTCACAGAGCACAGAAATAGTAGACTTAAGATTAGGAGCCAAATAGGGTTACCCACCCTCAAACCAGAGTCATTCATTTAGCTTAGCGATTTCTAACTCCACTGAGTGAGCTTTATGGTACTGGCGGAGACAGACAGTGCTATTTCCCAGTGACAGGGTGGGTAAATTTTCTACCACGTGAACAAAAGCTGCCACCACCTCTCTGTAGAACACAGAGGACGATGTCTGGGTACTGCAATGGAACCAGGTTGTCACGAGGTGCTGGCCAGCCTTGTAGGAACCCTGTCCTGACCATATGTATATAACTGAACCCACTTGACAGTAAACTGATACATTTATATATTAAACTGTCTTCCTAAAATTCTTTGAAGAATTGGTAAAGAAATCTACATCCAAAAGCACACATTCCTCTTTGCAAGCTGGACATTTTTTGTCTTTAATTTTTATCAATCTCTCTACCGTGAAGCTGGGTAGAAAAGAAAAGATACAAAGCAAAAATAACCCTGCAGAGAAGGAGGACAGTGCCTCCTCCCATCTCCTCTATTCACCCAAACTCCTGCTGCAGATGCACCTGCCCAGTAGATACTCTCACAAACAGGTTCTGTACGAATTGTCCCTCTAGGAGATCCCGAGGAAAGCAAGACTTTAGATCAGTGGTCTCATCCTCATTATTGCCGAGCCGGTGCAATCGGCAAGAAGANAAGACAGAGAAATAAATGAACAGGAATGGCTTCTGGCCCCTGACTCACCACGGGGCAAGAAAACAGAGGTCCAGATAACGTGCACCTTTGTTGTATGACTTTGCGCTAAAGCAACCTGCACAAAGAACTCCAGGACTCTTCCCCCATCTTTGTGGCCAAAATACACTTACAAGTACATTTCAAGAACAAAAATGTGCATTGTTTTCCAGCTGAAGAAACACTGCCCTTTCTTCAGTAATCTGATTTTAATCTCACTGGCTTGCATATTGGTAATTCTTTCCTTGTGATTGTTTGTTCCTTTTCTGGGTGTTTCTTTGGGTGCTGGCCTTGCATATTGTGCTTATGTCTTCTTCATCTTATGTATTCGTGTGTCATCTTCTCCTGGTTCATTTCAGTCCAAGCAGAAATGCTTCAGGGGATGTTTTCTTTTGATGATGAGAGTAGCCCCTAAAGCCTGAGGCATGTCCTTGTCACTCGACAGACAGAACTCATAAAAGGATTTCTTTGGGCTCAAGTCAGTGAATGCTGAAGTTTGATTCTCTCATAGGACGGTTGAGCAGAGATGGGGCTGGCAGAAGGAAGCACTAGGCAAATGCAGCCTGACTTATTTTAGAAATAGGGCATTGGGAAGATAGATGAGGACTTTAAAATGTACCAGGGGTTGGAGAGGACTGTGGTGAATGAACTCCTTGAGAAGGTGAGCCAACTACAGATGGATTTGGTATGTGATGTTGATGACTGCTTCCTCCATTGAGGACCTTATCTGGGTCTGTTTTGTTTCTGCTGAATACTTTTGTGTATTATTGTGTATCTAGTCCCAAGCAGCATAGCTAGGTAGAATTTTTATGCTGGTATTATAAATAACATCACTATAGCATAAAATCCTAAGCATGATTCCTGGGTCCTTTATAAGAACACACTCTGGCCATTGCCCAAATCTCTGCCCATCAGATACTAATTGACAATTTATTTATATGAATGAATCAATCAATGGGTAAACGATGGAATTATAATTCATACAAAGATTCTCTAACTACAGACCCTCACACTTTTCTCAGAGTAAATTTCATCTTCTATGAGTCTAAAATCTGTCACTATAATTTCCACTCATTTCTTTCTTTCTTTTTTTTTTCTTTCACCTATGTACCAATCAGTAACCTAGCGCTGGCTTTGTCTGCCCTCTGGTGTTGGATAGGGTAATGAAATCAATCTTTCTGTTTCTGCGGCACCCACCTCCACCCCATCTATTTAACTCTTAGAATGAAGTTTTGCACAGCCAGGTCCTTCTCGCACACTTAATAGCCCCACTTTAGTTATCAGGCTTCAGTAGAGTACACATCCCCATTTTCCATACTCATGGAGTAGAGTTCCCAAAAGAACTCTAGTCTGGGCTAGGACTTCAGAGAGCTGTCGTCATCCTCACTCTGGATTCCAAACTGGCATTCAGAGAATACTGCGTATGTTTGAACTAATGTCCAGGTACCTATCACAAGCCTGCCTATTGTAGATACCATTGTTTCAGTCAGAGCTGGCACATCTGGCCTATGTGAAAATGACTTTTCAGACCCCGAAGGAGAAAGGACTTGATGATGTCTCATTTATGCCAAGTCCACCAAGTTGTGTGTTACTTCCAACTGTGTCACCACTGGCATCATTTACTCTTCCAGGTCTCTAGTCTCCAAAAGGAAAAAAATAGTTCATATTTGTGGTAATAGTTATCCCTTTCAAGAATTAATGATATTGTGGCTGGAGAAATTACTTAGGGGTTCAAAAGGACCTGGGTTCAATTCCAAATACCCACATGGTGTCTCACAATCACCATTGACTCCAATTTCATGGGATCCAATGCCTTCTTTTGGCCTCTGTGGGCACTGGACACACCTACACTGCATAAAAATTACTTGTAGGTAAAAGACTCATACACATAAAGATAAAACTAAATCAATCTTTAAAAAATAGTTAATGATATCCCTATTTCAATGCAGAATACTTAATATCATATTTTAGCATCATTAGCATATTGAGAAGATTAAATAAATATTGTAAATTGATGATTTAAAGATGAGGAAACAGAAACTTAAAAATAGAAATAAGCAGAGGTCCTAAAGCTTCGTAGCTTTAAATGTAAATCTTAGACCTAAAACCTGGATCTGTCTGATACCTTTATCCTCATAGCGAAAACCACTCTTATACTGCCTTATGGAGGATTGGCATTATTATTGCCATTTACAGACAAAGAAACCCAACCTTATTCTAACTGTATAGAAGTCCACTGAGCTGTAGAGAATTTGAGTCTGATTTATTTTGGCATGCGATATTTGTTTTTATTTATTTGCAAGTTTATAAAGAAAAGGAAAGAAACTCAGATCCACAGATACTGAATCGTCCATTTAAAGCAGCGTGTCCCAAAGCCCTGTCTCCAAACGAGCACAAACAGCAGGATTAGTGCTTAGGGATAGACACACTCAATATTGTCTTTCAGGTAATTCCAATGAAGTTCAAGTTTAAAAGTCACTAGCTCAAGGTAAAGCCAAGGTCTGTCAGACTCCGGAGCTCGCGTGCCTCATTTGCTAAGTTGTCTCTGATATTAACAGAGTTACCAGCTCACTGGGTGGAAAGCTCTGACTGCTCTTCTCCCTAGAGTGGCTGTTTCAAGAGGACACTGCTGTCAGAAGTATTTGACCTGAAGGCTGCTAGCATGTGTCAATACAACTGAGGATCCACCTGTCAAGGGTTCTCTGTCAACCATAGGGGATTTTCTTCTCCTTTCACCTGAAAAGTGAACAACCTAAGAGTCAGGATAGAAGGAACGGAAATTTCCAAGGTGAAACAATTACGAGTCACACCGCAAAAGGCAAGAGCTCAAGTGAGCCTCACCAAGAGGAATGCAAAAAAGAAGTACAAAAATTCTGTTTGCAGGAACAATTATTTTTTCTGGTTGCTCCGGAATTAAATTGAATCTGGGAGAAGAATCGAATGTTACAAGCTTGCCACCTCCGGTTTTATTGATTATTTTACAGGGATTATTGAATATTTTGCAATCATCCACTTGACTGACAGATAAAGGACACGCTTATTAAACTCCTGGAAATGCAGAGCTGTGTGGAATTGTTTGCTCTTTGGAAGAGAGAAATGGGAATGTAAGTGGCCCTTAAGAAAGTGGACAAATTGTCCATCACAAATACTAAGGAGTTAGATTGCGGCAAATTGCTCAGAATAATTTTGAACAAAAATGGATGTAGCACAATAAACAGTAAAAATTAAGAAGTATCTAAGATACTGTCTGGTCCAGCCTTCTTTTATTAGAGATGGAGAATTTGGTCCTGGGGGTGGTTTCTAAAGATCATTTATTAAGTCACTGATGGAATTAGGAGTAGCTTGGGGACTGTGACCATTTTTTTTATAGTTTCCTTCACAGAGTTAAAATGCTATGTATACTGTATAGTCATTAGTGGTTTGTCTTCTAGTAGTTTCTGCATACATACCCCTGTCCCCAATCTGATTTCTGCACAAATAGAACCTCCTCAAATTGAATTATCCTTTTCATCTCCTCGTTATGGGAATAGCTGAGGTGTTCCTTTAAATATTCATTGAATGCCGACTATAGGGGAAATATTATAGGGATTGCAAAGATAAATAAGGCACGGTCTCTGCCTTCAAGGATATTACTCTCCTCCATGAGGAGACTTGTAAGTGAATCTGTTTCAATAAATATGGTAAGCGATAGAGGAAAGACATGTATGGTGTCGCAGGAACACCAATCAGAGGCTCAGCAGGTAATTAACTCTGTCTAACTGAGTTAGCAACTGCTCATTTAAAGGCCGTGCAAGAGAAGACTTGTCCCAGGTGAAAAGTACAACAGCTTGGATATGTCCTGAGCATCACAGACAGACACAGAGTCCCGTGTACTCTGCTGAAAGCCTATGGTCTGAGATGAGACTGGACCAGAGGTTGGCACTCACTAAGCAAAGGACCTCCCGTCTGTAACCAAGTTCAGTTCACATTCCAGGAAGGCTAACCTGCCTGAAAGCTGAATGACCCTAGTGCTGAATCCTGGCCTCCCAGGCTCCTTGAGTCCTACAGCTTCACCTTTGCCTTGCAGGAGTAGGGACGACATTTTGCCACTGACAGCCCCTCACTGTCACTGTGAGCTGGTGCAGCCATTCCTTCCCAGTAGCTTTTCAAAAAGACATCAGTGAAGCAACAAAGCTGAAGGCGCCGCTGAAGATTGATGCTAGCCCACTGCATCTCCAGAAGAAACTAGAATGGTGCTCTCCACTTCGCAGGTGGTCCTGAATTATAGCAGGCCACATAGAATGTGCTTCTCAGAGTAATCAGGGATAAAGAAAAGATGCTGGAAATGTAAATATGTAGTTTCTAGGTAGCAGAATAAACCAAGTCTCGGAGACCATTTTTTTAAATCTCCTCAGCCCTAAGCAACAGTCTGGATAAGTGATAAACTCAGATAATTCTACTAGCTAACGTTTTGTGAGTGATTACCAGACACGGTGCTTTGAAGGCCTCATTTTGTATAATATTGGAAGTAGTTGGTAGTGCAAGTTAAAGAAACTGAGGCTCAGGGAGTTGAAGTCGCTTACTTCAGCAAAGCCATATTGGTCCCAAAGAAAACAAGCCTGGGTTTGAAGCAAAGGCTTTATGGGATTGATCTGTCTGCAGCCCCTCCTTCTAATAACAATTCCTTCACTTGACTTTCCTACCCTGCTTCTGTTTCAATCCTTTTCTACAGCCATTTGCTCTCTTTTCCTTAGTGGGTGCTCTTTTATTTTGTACAGCCTCTCGCCACTGAGGTCCCTGGGTCTTTCTTAATCCTGCAGCTCATCATTTCTGTGCTGTTCTCACTCGAGGTGGCTGCTGTTGCTGCTGAGATGATAAACCAAGGAACAGGCCAGACTGGAAACAGATTCCAGTTGGAGTGGGTGGTGCTTGCATCTCAGCCATTAGGTTTGAGGTACTAGTGAGTCACTGCAGAGATGTCAGGTAGACAGCTAAATCTGGGTCCTTGAAATCCACCAGAAAATGGCCTAGGGACACAAATGTTGACTCTGACCTATACACAGGTGTTTAAAGACCCTGGTATGAATTAAATAGATAAACTAATGATCAAGTTATCATCTTCTACCCCCTCTTCTGCAATCATCGCTGAGGCTTGGGAAGAGGGAAGGTGCTAAAGATGTCCATTTTAGATGTGAGCATCCTACCATCTTTCATTCTTTGCATCTTAACCAGTTGTGGTCTCGGTACTAATCACCACCTACTGCCAAAAGAAGCTTCTCTGGTAAGGGTTGAGAGATGCACTAATCAATGCATGTGATGAMTAYATATGAGAATTTAGTATAATACTATGTCTATTAAGCAGAATAATAATAATAGGTTCTGCCCTAGGTCATAGGCCCTGCCTACCCCCAGGCTCTTGTCCCTGATAATGGTGCCACTTATGAGTTTGAACTTATGGAGTGGACCTTTAGTCAATCAAAAAATGGTTGGTTATTCCTGTGACAGTCATGCCACTATTGCACAAGTAGGTGTGTCTTGCCAGGCCAGAAGTTATTGTAGTAATTACTCTATTCTGGTAGTGTGACTAGCACCTTCTGGCACTAAAAAAGCTATTCAGAAGGAATGTACCTTTTGTATCAGTACCAGCTCAATTGTTCCATATTCTCTGATTCAAGTGTGTGGTGTCTTCAGTGATAGATTCTTATTGTCAGGTTCTGAAGGGTAACCTGAAACACTGACAACAGCCTATGTCTGAGGCCTTTCTGTCCAGCAAACCATTCATGGCATTAAGTTTTTTATTGGTTATCCTGTGGCATCTGGTAGGGGCATTGTTGCCCTCTAATAGGGTAACTCTATCTAGAGGTTTTTTGATATTTTCATGAGTACATGGGTGTGTGTGTGAGAGAGAGTGCACGCTACAGCAGTGTGGTTCCATATGACTTCTTTGAAAGGTCTTTAGTGTTAGCTAACACCCATTTGCCCTCCTCTACCATGCCCTCCCAGATATGGTGGCTTTCAGCACTGGGAAGCTCAGGATGGAGGATCAAAAGTTCATAGCAAAGTTGAGACTGGCCTGACCTATGTAGGATCCTTGCTCAAAAAACAAGAATGAAACCAATTTAAAAGGGGGGGGCACTTATTCTGAAGTTTTGCTGTATCTAGAACTCACGTGATTTTCTCCATATCCACTCTCTCTATTCATCATTCATCTCTTCCCAAGTCATTATCACCTCTTACCTCAGTAGAAGATCATAGTCTACAAATAATTCATAATATCTGTCCTGGCTGGTTTTGTATGTCAACTTGAAACAAGCTAGAGTCATCAGAGAAAAAAGAGCCTTGGGTGAGGAAATGTCTCCACGAGATCCAGCTGTAAGGTATTTTCTTAGCTGGTGATCAATGGGAGAGGGCCTAGCCCATCGTGGGTGCAATCCCTGGGTTGATGATTCTGGGTTCTATATAAAAAGCAGGCTGAGCAAGCCTTGGGAAGCAAGCCGGTAAGCAGTAACATCCCCCACCATGACCTTTGCATCAGTTCCTGCCACCAGGGTCCTTCCCTGTATGTGCTCCTGTTCTGCCCTCCTTCCGTAAAGAATAGCAGCGTGTAAGTGTAAGTCACAGAAACCCTTTCCTCCCTAACTTGCTTTTTGGTCATGGTGTTTTGTTGTAGCAATAGAAACCCTAAGACAATAACAATAAATAATAAATAATTTATATATCCTTCTTTGTCTTTCTCTACTCCATTTCTTCTCACAATAACCAGGTATATCTTTTTCTAAGTTAAACATTAGGTTAGGAGCCAAAGATAACACCCTGAAATCTTAAACTGTTCACTTCTCCCAGGCTGTCACACCTTACTGACCTTTTCTGTGAGACTCATCTATGCTGTCTTTTCCCATGAGANATATGAGAATTTAGTATAATACTATGTCTATTAAGCAGAATAATAATAATAGGTTCTGCCCTAGGTCATAGGCCCTGCCTACCCCCAGGCTCTTGTCCCTGATAATGGTGCCACTTATGAGTTTGAACTTATGGAGTGGACCTTTAGTCAATCAAAAAATGGTTGGTTATTCCTGTGACAGTCATGCCACTATTGCACAAGTAGGTGTGTCTTGCCAGGCCAGAAGTTATTGTAGTAATTACTCTATTCTGGTAGTGTGACTAGCACCTTCTGGCACTAAAAAAGCTATTCAGAAGGAATGTACCTTTTGTATCAGTACCAGCTCAATTGTTCCATATTCTCTGATTCAAGTGTGTGGTGTCTTCAGTGATAGATTCTTATTGTCAGGTTCTGAAGGGTAACCTGAAACACTGACAACAGCCTATGTCTGAGGCCTTTCTGTCCAGCAAACCATTCATGGCATTAAGTTTTTTATTGGTTATCCTGTGGCATCTGGTAGGGGCATTGTTGCCCTCTAATAGGGTAACTCTATCTAGAGGTTTTTTGATATTTTCATGAGTACATGGGTGTGTGTGTGAGAGAGAGTGCACGCTACAGCAGTGTGGTTCCATATGACTTCTTTGAAAGGTCTTTAGTGTTAGCTAACACCCATTTGCCCTCCTCTACCATGCCCTCCCAGATATGGTGGCTTTCAGCACTGGGAAGCTCAGGATGGAGGATCAAAAGTTCATAGCAAAGTTGAGACTGGCCTGACCTATGTAGGATCCTTGCTCAAAAAACAAGAATGAAACCAATTTAAAAGGGGGGGGCACTTATTCTGAAGTTTTGCTGTATCTAGAACTCACGTGATTTTCTCCATATCCACTCTCTCTATTCATCATTCATCTCTTCCCAAGTCATTATCACCTCTTACCTCAGTAGAAGATCATAGTCTACAAATAATTCATAATATCTGTCCTGGCTGGTTTTGTATGTCAACTTGAAACAAGCTAGAGTCATCAGAGAAAAAAGAGCCTTGGGTGAGGAAATGTCTCCACGAGATCCAGCTGTAAGGTATTTTCTTAGCTGGTGATCAATGGGAGAGGGCCTAGCCCATCGTGGGTGCAATCCCTGGGTTGATGATTCTGGGTTCTATATAAAAAGCAGGCTGAGCAAGCCTTGGGAAGCAAGCCGGTAAGCAGTAACATCCCCCACCATGACCTTTGCATCAGTTCCTGCCACCAGGGTCCTTCCCTGTATGTGCTCCTGTTCTGCCCTCCTTCCGTAAAGAATAGCAGCGTGTAAGTGTAAGTCACAGAAACCCTTTCCTCCCTAACTTGCTTTTTGGTCATGGTGTTTTGTTGTAGCAATAGAAACCCTAAGACAATAACAATAAATAATAAATAATTTATATATCCTTCTTTGTCTTTCTCTACTCCATTTCTTCTCACAATAACCAGGTATATCTTTTTCTAAGTTAAACATTAGGTTAGGAGCCAAAGATAACACCCTGAAATCTTAAACTGTTCACTTCTCCCAGGCTGTCACACCTTACTGACCTTTTCTGTGAGACTCATCTATGCTGTCTTTTCCCATGAGATTTTATCTATGCCATTTCTCTATCTAGATTGTGGTGGACTAACGAAAAATCTAGCCTAAGGCATCTATTAATATAACTGAAATTTTATTAGATCATAGTCATTCCTGTTTGCATATTTCTTTTTTAAAGCAAACTGCAGCTTTCTTTAGATTTTTTTTATTTCTGTACTTTATGTACATAGGTACTTTGTCTGCATGTATATTGGCACACCAGAAGACGGTATCAGACAGTTGTGAGCTGCTATGTGGGTGCTGGGAATTGAACTCAGGACCTTCGGAAGAACAGTGAGTGCTCTTAACCATTGAGCCATCTCTCCAGCCCCACTGTTTGCATATTTCTATAACTCCTTTTGTGCTGCGATAGTGTCGTTACTTGCCATAGAGACCACTTGACCCACGAAGCCTAAAATATTTACTCCCTGGCCCATCACAAAAACAAGTTCTATCCCTTAATTGATTATTTTAGCTCTCAACTCAAGCATTTTTTAAAACCTGCTAATTCCTTTATCTAACTCCTTCCCTTTTATCCATAGTATCACTGAGTTGTGTTTCCTCACTTTTCCCCCAAGGCTGACTGCGGTTTTCAGAGACATTTTTTTCTAAGATCTATTTTATGAAAGTTCCAAGATGGGGAAAAGCATTTTACGGTTCATTGCTCCCCTATCCTCAGCATGTAGTGCAATGTATGTCACAGAACAGATACTCAATACTCTTTATAACAAATGGATGGAAGGATAGATAAGAATTAGGCAGTGAACCACTACATGCTCAGAAAGCTAAAAGGAATGTTTGGCATAGATGGTGCCACATATGGTTGTACTATTTTCAACATCTCTAAGTGGATGCAGGTGGAGAAATGGATCAAAGAATGGGCCTTTGCCAGTCAGATGTCACCCAGCTCTTAGCCCCTCTGGTGCACTTACCATCAACCTCAGTATTCCAATACTCAAGACGGTTTTGCATATTCATTTTCATGGTTCCTGGACCCCTGAGATGTTAGTCAACTGAACCTGGGGATGTGGTCAAATCACACTTCCAATCCCTTGAGCAGGAATGGGTATAAATGAGATGTCTTTAGGGCACATACGAATAGACAAATCTGTTTGGCTGCTTCCCAGCTCTGCCAAGTAGAGAAGCAAGAGAAATAGCAAAGCAACATTTGTAACAACAGATTTGGTTCTCACCTGACTGGCTGGCTGGCTGCACATGGAAACATGGAGATATGGCTTATTTGAGGCTGTATTGTTGGCAACGAACGCCTGTTTCACAGATCTGGTCCATGTAGCCATGGAGAGCCAGCTTCCTCTCTTGCTCTGAGAACCACAATCCTTCTATAATTAGTGAAATTTACTAGTTGAAAAGGAAGGTGTTTGGGGCCATTAGGTTTTCTAGGTAATGAGAGAGATTTCTAGATGGGAAGAGGTATGTAGGTGAGATGCATACCTGCAGGAAATGCGAATAGGTTCCATTAGTTAAGGACAATATGGTGGAGGAATTGGATTTTACAGAAACAAATGTCAGAGTCGGTCAAAGCAGCAAAGGAGACACAAGTCTCCTATTTACCACATCAAAAACTGATGGCAGGAGAAACAGCAGCTACTGTGTCTTGTTCACAGTTTGGTGGGCCAAGAGTTTGGATAGAGTTTAGGAGATATTTGCTTCTGCTTGAGGATGCTGGGCTGTCCTGAGTGGCTGGAAATGGCTATGACAGCTCTCCTTGGGCCGGCCATATGTCTAGCACTTCAGTTCTTTCTCAGGTAGCATCTGCTGGGAATGAAATGGCCAAATGACTCCGTTGTTTGCATGTCTGATGCCTGAGCTGAAATGACTCAAACATCTGGAGCGAGCTAATATTGCTCTCCCCTCATGCAGTTGACAGGCCTCCTTATAGCAGGGAAAGCTCAGAGCAATCAGATGTCTTCTAGCATCACCAGCTTCCCCCAGAGAGCATATTTCAGGAAAGTCGGGAAGAATACCAATTATCTTAAAAATGAAGTCTATGTGCCAGCATCACTTCTGCTGCCTATCATCATTGGGATCAGTCAGAGGCCAGCTTAACTTGAAGAGACTTGAGGGGCAGACTCCATTTCTCTACAAGAGTAATGGCGTATACATACAGGAGGGGAAAGGACCAATGGTGTTAATTGCTGTCTGCTGCACAATGCAGCTTCTCTGGTGAGGTCTGAAACATGCACTAATCTATAGGTATAACAATGAATCATTAGAAATTGGTTTGATACCTTGCCCCTTTATTAACAGGTTCTCCCTAGAGCCTATGATCTGTCTAACCATGAATTCTTGGCTGCAATAACTTACCGTTTAGCAGAGAGATCCACAACTAGTCAAAACGCAGAGATGGAGAGACTATGAAATGCTCAACCCTAAATGGGAATTCTGTACTGCACACACTCCACCCAGTTTCAATACTCAAGGATCATTGCAGAAGAAGTGGAAAGTTTATAGGAGGCAGAGGCAGTGGATGCTTGCAAGAAAACTGTTTTTCAGACCCTACAAAGCAGTTGCATATATGAACTCACAGAAGTCGTGACAGTAGGCACTAGACCTACACAAGCTCAAGACAGACAAAAATCTCAGCATATCAAGGGGAGGGGAGGTAGTTACTAAGTTCCACCTTTATCTGAGGAGCTATTTGTGATAGCTTCCGGGGGGGGGAGTTAGTTTTCTTTAAAGATGTGGCACCCAGTAGGACAACGTTACTCCACTGCATGGCCACTTATACCAGAATATGGGGCCAGAACAAATTAGAGTTGATGAGTTAAAGAAAATAAAACAAGGATGTGAGGTTAGTGTGTATAAGATGAATTGAAAGGGAAAAATTAAATGTGATCAAAACCCAATGAATGGATGCCTTAGTTAGGGTTTCTATTGCTGTGAAGAGACACCATGAACCACGGCAACTTTTATAAAGGAAACATTTAATTGAAATGGCTCACTCACAGTTTCAGGGGTTCAGTCCATTGTCATCATGATGGGGAGCATGGTGGTATGCAAGCAGACATGGTGCTGGAGTAGTAGCTGAGAGTCCTGCATCTTGCCGGCAACAGGAAGTTGAGTGACCATCACATTGAGTGAAACTGGAGCAAAAGAGGCGTCAAAGCCCACCCCTACAGTGATGCACTTCCTCCAACAAGACCAGACCCACTCCAACAAGGCCACACCTCTTAATAATGCCAGTCCCTATAAAACTATAGGGGCCAATTACATTCAAACAACCACAATGAAATTCTCCCCAAATTGCTAAAAATATGTATTCTTAAAAGACTCGAAGGTAGCCATCTTAAAGACAATTGGACACACTATTTTAAAAGGAGAAAATAAATATGCAGGGGCAAAGAAGTATGGTAATGTCTGCTCTGGCTAAAAGTTAGTATGATCAGAATGGATAGTTCACAATTTCCCAGTTTACAGTTTTGTTAGTGGCAGCTCTGCTGTTACCAATAGTTTGTCAAGGTATCTGCAGATTTTATGGCTCTAGAAAGTTCTTCTCTCTTGTATAATTCCTTATGAGGGTAAAAATATACTTTCAGAGAATAGTCCAGTACTGGTGAGATGACTTAGCAGTTAAAGGTGCTTGGCACCAAATTTGATGACCTAAGTTCTGTTCCTGGGCACATAGGATGGAAAAAGACAACTAGCTCCAACAAGGTGTTTTCTGAGTTCTACTTATCTCATCCTAGACACACACACATACATGCACACACACACACACACACACACACACACACACACAC
>LOEQ01001928.1:54793-84526 GCA_001685075.1 Bramus lutescens
TGCAGAGCCAAGAAGCCCCTGCAGCAGGAGCTGGAGGTGCCCTGCACTCTCCTCCGGCAGGGCGGGTGCACACTCCTTAAGTCTTTTTCTTTGTGCACACGTTAAGTATGCTTGTACTATAATTCACAGATTCTCCTCCCAATTCTGGCACTTGGCTTGGTTAACAGACTTAGATTTCAGTTCCGTTAGGAATTTATCTTGCAGTTGTATTGGTGTTTGATGAGAGAGGGAATGACAGCCCCTGACTGATGACCAGGTGCCATGGGAAGCTTCCCACAATGGTATTCCATTTAAACTTCGAAACAACCTTCTCTGATGATAAGGGAAAGAGGCGGCGGTGGATAGCATATAATTGTGGACATCACCAGTTAAAAGCAAAGATTTAAGGTTCTCTGTAACTTATGTGAGGTCTCATGGCTGGAAAGTTACGAATTTCCTGTTTGAATCGAAGTTTTCGTCAGGTTCTCTCCTTTGACTCTGCTGTCTGCCATTGTCACAGCTCCTGCTGCACTGGCTCTGATCACATCCCCCACACTAAGCAGGTGATCCAGCCTCCTCCTCATTTCGCACTCTCTCTCTCTCCTCTCAGACTCTGTGCTCCCAGCAAGCATTCTAGCTGTTTGCCATCCAATCTCTCTGCTTTCCTGCCCTAACGGGCACATGGATTTGAGAAGATTTTTGAAAGATGAAATAAGAAAATGATGGTGGTATCAGAAATTACAGGAATTTGGTTGGCTGATACAGAAATTTTTGTCTTGACTCTGTGAAGACTTTGGTTAAGGATGACTTGACCGTTGCATCAAGAGGGCTACAAAAGCAGAAAAGGATATTAGGATATTAATATCTATTATGATTCTGATAGAGTACTCCTGTCAGAAGGAACCGAACCTGGCAGTAGCAGTGGGAACAGAAGAGAGCAGAAAGGAGTCAAGAAAAGGAGTATTAGTGTTTTCCATTGCTACAATACAGTACCTGAGGCTAGATATTTTATAAAGCAAATAAATTCATTTATGTCAGTTTTGGACACTGAGGATCCCAAGCAAAGTAGTCTTCTCTGCTCTCTGTTGAGGGTCCCTTTGGACCCCTTGGCTGTGTTTTGGCATGATGGAAAGCATCATGGCGGAAGTATATGCAGGTGGTGAGAAAAGTAGTCCGTGGAAGGGTACAGGTCAGTCATGCTCTCTATAACAACCATCTCCAGTGTGTGAATCCCCA
Source organism: Bramus lutescens (assembly GCA_001685075.1). NCBI lineage: Eukaryota > Metazoa > Chordata > Mammalia > Rodentia > Cricetidae > Bramus > Bramus lutescens. The sequence continues at coordinate 56,009 of LOEQ01001928.1, forward strand.
TGTACCAGTGGGATGTTGTACATAGCTTCATTAGAACACTTGGTAGCAGGCATTGTGTTGGAAACTTATCACACATGGTATCTTTGAGTCTTCATACTTACTTTTCCTGTATGGGGGAGAATGTGAGGAGGAACTGAGGCTCAGAAAATCTGTCACTTGGCCAAGGTCACAGACATGGGATTGGCCAACCTGTGACTCCAGCCCTGTTATGTCAGGACACAAACTCAGTGTCTTTTGGGCTGAAAACTGGCCATTTCTGAAATAGTTCTGAAAACATTTTAGCCAAGGCTAAAATGAACAAAGCCCACGTACATATGATTGTATATTTTACTATCATTTCTAATGAAGTTTAGAAGATGATTAACTGCTGTCCAAATGCAGCTACTTACATTTAAAGTAACTGACATTACACATGCATACCCTCTGTCACATTGTCCACATTTTAGGTGGTCAATGGCCACAAGTGGCAAGTGGCTGCCATGCTGAATGGTGAAACTATAGAGCCCTTCTGTCGTTGTCCAAAGTTTTATTGCAGAGTGCTTGGGCTAGAGCTGTCTTACACAAGACCAATATCTCTTTGTTTAGAGTTCACTCAAGCTCTAAATAATTTCTCGTTAGGATTTTACCTGGCTCTAGATATATCTGTGTGTACCTGCATTGTCTAACCCAGTAGCCATTAGTCACCAGCGTCTGCTGAGCCCTTGAAATATGACCGGGCTGAGTGAAACTATTCCAGAAGTGAAAGGTACACACTAGATTCCAAAGCTTTGGTATCTATAAAGAATGTAACAGACAACATTAATAATTTTACACTGAGCATACGTTGAAAAATTTCTTTGAATATGTTGGGTTAAAAAATGCACTGTTGAAATTCATGGCCTGTGTTCTTTTATAAAAATATTATTTAATGTTGCTACAAGAGTATTTTCAATTATATCCATGGCTTGCACCGTATTTCCACTGGACAGTCTGCCATAGATCCCTACACTCATCTTTGAATGGGGGTGAGTGTGTGGGCATAGCACATGTGTGCATATGTGTAGGGGTCTAGGTATAGGGGAGGAGGTACATGTGTGTGTGTAGGAAGCCAGGGTTGGACATTGGATACCTTAATCTAACATTCTTTAAGACAAAACTTCTCATTGAACCTGGAGGTTGCTTATTTGGCCAGGCTAACTGGCCAGCATGCTCCAGCCATCTCTGCCTCCCCAGCCCTGGGATTCTATGTGTGTGGCACCTTTTCCTGGCTTTTGTATGTTTATTCTGGGGGGGTCAATCTCAGGAGCCATGCTGTTCGGCAAACAGTTTGCTGAGTGAGTCATCTACTGAGGTTCCACATGAGGGTACTTCCAATGAAACGAAACAAAATTTAAAGTTCAATTCCTCTGTCACATTAGCCACAGTTCTGTCACTCTGTAGCCACATGTAGTTAATGGGTGCCATATTGCAAGTCACAGAGGGAAAACATTGCCCTTGTCACAGAAAGTTCTATCAGGCAGTACCAACACAGATTGTACATAGAGATGGCAAGAGGCACAGAGGTGAATTATGAAGGATGTGGCAGGTTTCCATGGCGCCTAGCCCTGCAGCACGTAATCCGCTGTCTCCTGAGTACCTGTCCCTGCTTAGCTTTGTTAGACCTGTTTGTGAACAACTTATCTCTTCATCCCTCTCCCTGCAAGGATTTTGGTGTGTTTATCTCTTCTGCAGCACATCTTCCTGCCCACCCTGCCACACACACACCCCCCGCCATGTGTATGTGTAGCTAGCATGTGTTTTGTGTGAGGCGGGTACTTAGGAAGCCTCTGTTAGACGGCTGCAGTGGCAGTGTCAATCAAGAGAGTGGAACAGTGTGACCTAGACAACAGGGAGACCTAGGAGACTGGGAGCATGTGACAGGAGAGGGAGGCATATGCCAGAATCCGTGGGGAAGGGAAGAAGAGCTGCAACAAGAGAAGAGAGGAAACCAGAGAGACAGGTAACTGTTGACCGAAATCTTTCGGTGTGCCCCAAACCCTTGAACCCACCCCACAAGCTCCCTGCAAACAGTAATGAGAGAAGAGCCATTCACAGGCTCGGGCAGCAGCTACATAGGAAGTGCAGAATAGACCCCAAGTATTATTACATGATACATAAACATGGAAGACCGATGAATGGGAAGTATGAAAATTAAAGGTCTGATGAGAAGGGAAAATGACAAATGGCCTCTCCCTGGGCCAGCTGGTTTGAGTTACATTTTATGGGCAGCGTGTGAATTTGGGCGCCCCTGTTGAATTTGCGGCAGACTCACACATTAGTTTTAAGGCTCCCTCTCGAATAGGAACATCATAACGCTTTTTAATTGGTGCTGATAAAAAAAAGTAGCCTTACTTTGTAGGTGCCTGAGAGAAGTGAGTTGTGAAATTGGGTTTTCATTAAACCTAATGACGGAAAATTAAGCATAGTGCGTCTGGCGAAATGGGGTGTGATAAAAGACATCACTTCTGCATTATCGAAGGTTAATAAGGGAATAGGTGAGGTAAGATACATCGGAAAAGGGAGTACAACCAGTTGAATTAATAAACCTTGAAAATCCCTTGGTTCCAAGTCCTCGTGGCATCATTAGTGCTGGCATTGGCATTATCACAAATGTTGCTGCAATACGAATTGCTAACTTCCAAATGCATTTATTTTCCATTCCACTGTTGGTTTTGCTGACACTAAGTTTACACTCTGTCTAGCAATGTGTTTGGGGAAAAATATCCATATTGATAGCCTTTTCAGTTTGGAAATGTTTGGCATCTCACAAAAATTTGCCAGGTGCCAACTCCAAGGAAGCCTGCCTCTGCCAGGCAGCTGGTTCCCCATGCAGCCTGCACCCTGAGTCATTTAGAAAGTTGGGGGCAGGGCATACCTCTGTGGCATCCACATAATGGTGTTTAACTGGGAAATAAGGGTTCTGGTGTTTTATTTGATGTCACCTCCATCTCCAGTCCCATGACACCACAGCAGGAGCAATACTGGAAGGATGCTTCGAATGCAAAGGGTGTTTCCAATGCATACCAGCTGGGACACCTATGGCCAAGAGTGTGAGTCTTTAAAGTGTGGGATTCTTCTGCAGAACCCTCAACGGTGTCACACTGGTTTTAAAAGTCCTCGCCTTCTCAGCTCTTCTGGATCTGCCTGCCATTATCTGCCACAGCACGGTCCCACAGTTTTTCTTTATGCCTGCCTCTCTGCTCTTAAACATGTCTCCATCTCTCAGGCTCTGATCTTTTTGCTTCAGGCAGCTCTAACTATTTTCTCTTCTAGACCATCAAGCTTTGAGTGTAGACTCTATTTCTTCCTACTTTGCCACTGTCTGAAAAATCCTTGGCACGAAATTGGGTCTCATAAGTCTAATGCATAATCACAAGAATGTGATGTAGCAGGGACTCAACCCCACTATGTGCCAGGAGTTACATTCAATTAGTGCTATTAAAGATGTATCAACCTATCATCAAATCATGGGAGAAAAAGTAGGAAGTATTCTCAATGCAGCCAGGAAAGTTTTTTAGCCTCTTCCTGTAACCCTTCTTTCCTGTGTATGAACTTGTATCCTTGATATCTGACTGTTAGACAATTTAGCTAATTCCCAAAGACTGACTCTGTCTTGTCCACTCATTGCATTGAAGCAGGAAATGCTGAGACCATAGATGACACACAATACTTCAGCTCCTCGTGAGGTGTGGCCCAGTCAGTGTCTCAAGCTCAGGCTAATCAAATCCATAGCTTGTCCCCCCTGGAGATGGTAAGAGGTGGGCTCAGACGGAAGGGAGGAAAGAGAAAAATGTTACCCTGACTCAATACAGATGAGCACATGAGGGGAATCAAGGCTCTCATCCCAGAACTGAGAAGGTTCCTTAGACATTAGACTTTCAATACTAAAGCCGAAGAGGGATTAGATTAAGTGTGACCAGCTGGTCACTCTGAAAGCCACACATGTCTCCCCAGTATCCTGTCTTGTGAGGAACTGACTTTAATGTTGGACTGGATTGTGCTTTCCCAGAGAGCCTGTCTGATGGATTATTGTGACAGGAAAGACAGGCTGAGGGGGGACACAGCTTTCAAAAAGACAAGTTGCAGAAAACTCTGGAATATATACTAAGCCTCTCAGGAAATGAGCGTGGCACAGGCTTCATGGATGTCTGCGTGGGGGCCTCAGAGTCTGAGAACATCTGGATATGCCCATCAACTGCTACATCTGGCAGGTCTTATCTCTTGTATGGTACAAACAAAATGGCCCCAGGGCAGAGACTGTCAGAGTATTTAAGAGGATGTGAACATGCCAAGTCTAGATGATTCTGGGAAAGAGAAACTGTTTCCAGAGTGACCAGACAACAGAAAGTATTTAAAGGAGCTACATAGAGATGTAGAGAGATCTCTATGAGGGGAAGGCATAGTGTATTTGTTTGTTTGTTTTTTTAGATAGAGAGGGTCTCATGTGGTCAAATCTGACCTCAAATTTACTCTTTAGTTGAGGGTAACTGAAATCTGATCCTTCTGTTTCCCCACTTGGATATCTAGGATAACAAACTCATGAAAACCAAGTGTTATGTGATGCTAGTAACCAAATTCAGGGCTCTGCAGCATGCTAGGTAGACACCACCACCTGATATATATACATACATATATATATATGTATGTATATATATCCCCACTGTCATATTAGTGGGTGTGGCATAGAATGCATATGAGAGTCATGTCTGGTGAGAGCAAAGGAAGGCATTTAGAGAAATCTGCAAGGTGGGAACAGGGACATTTCAGGGTCAGTGGTAGTAAGGGGAGAATAGGTGGCAGGATGGCAGGACTATGATTGTCCCACACCATAGGACAATGAAGGTGGCCTCTGTTACAGAGCCCTTTGCTGCAGGGCGTGGCTGGAAGGTAGAGTCCCTGCTGCCTACTGGGAGTTCAAGACTAGCTATACTTCATCCCAGTGTACAACCCAAAGGAAACAAACTAGGAGAGAAATCAGATCACAGACATGCAGGCCTGGAAGCAGTCGCATGGATCTTCTGGCCAGGCACCTGAGACTCTCCTCACCTGCAGACAAGCAACTGAACCTACCTACAGTTTACATTACATTAGGCCTGCAGCTCCCTAAAGCCTGGCTTCTTACTAGTTCTGGGATTGGCTGGGATTGGCCAAGCACACAACAAGCCTAGAGAAGAGGCCAAGAACAGGCAAGGGATAGTCACTAAACTGTCCCTTTGTCTTCGCACAATCAATAATAAGTCCTTGAAACTGAAATGAACCAAGGAAATCTATATGTACAGTTTGTTATTTCGCTATTTAGATCTGTGCACACAGCCAAGCCGAGACACGCTGTCTTTTGTCTTTCTATAATTTCCTGACTAGTGGAGTGTCCAGTTCATTCCCTCTGCCTTCCTCAGGCCATGCTGGGGCTGGGGGTGGGGTACAAAGAACAAAATTCCCAAAGTTAGAGTTTGTCCTGCTTCTTTCTCTTTGAAGCAGACGGCAGCCGTGGGGAGCTGACCCAGCCCACCCTCACCATTCAGACTCACCCCTACCGGACCTGCGACCCTGTGGAGATGAGCTACCCCCGGGACCAGTTCCAGCCTGCCATCCGAGTGGCCGACCTGCTTCAGCACATCACTCAGATGAAGCGAGGCCAGGGCTACGGCTTCAAGGAGGAATACGAGGTAAGAGACTAGCCTGTGAGAATTTAGAGCACTAAAGCCTTGCTTCTGACCTCTGACCATAAACAATAACAATGCCCGGGAGCATGGTAGAAATGCTCCATCCGGCCCACTTAATCAGAACTTATGTTTAAACTAGAACCTAGACATTGAACTTAAGAAATAGCATGTTCCACATCCCCCCATTTTAGAGACAACCATTCTTCACTCTGAAGGTAGAATGGCTCAAGCCCTCTTGCCAGGCACTGTAGAAAAGCCAGCCCATCTCTGCTGCCAGTAGTGCCTGGTGTGCCTGCTTTTTCCTGCACACCTCTTGCCCTGTGTTCCTATTTTATGCTGTTCTCACCATGTTCCACCAAGACCATGCAGCGCACTGACTGCTGTGCTCGCTCTCCCTACCTCCTCCTCCCTCCTGCACTGGTCATCCCTGTACCCCTACAAGCCCCTCACTCCCAAAGCACCTCTAGTATGAAAGATAGGAATGCATGCTGTAGTTATTTCAGGAGCTCAGCGGGTGCAGACAACCCTAGAAAAGTAAGGCAAGAGCCTGGAACCGAGACTGTTATCGTGTAGATTCCTAACCATGCAGCCTGCTAGCCAGGCCCTTAAGGTTCTAGTTTCTCACACATCTCTCTGTCTTCTCCGCTGTCCTGGGTCTTCTTTAGTGTCTTCAAGCGACATCCTCAGCACTCTAGAAATGACTCCCATGTTTCCTTTGCTCTATTATACAAAACAGTTTCTTCTCTTCCTGCTGTCTTTGTCTAACTCTTTTTGTTTTGAATCTTATCTACTGGATCTCACCTTTTACAAAGGAAAAGCGTAGAGGAAAAATCCATTAAAATATTTTCCTAGACCAAAGAGCAGCTCACCCTTCCTCCCCTCAAAAGTGAAGTTCTCTTAGTGACAGTGGAGCCCAGTTACAGTCATCTTCCTGTTCTGCTTCCCTTCCGCTCCCCATTTCTTCCTTGGCTAACATCTTTTCAGCATTTTCTGTGTGGCATGTGCTAAATGATACCCAGTGGGCATCACTCCCTCCTTCCCTCTTCCCCTCCCTCTCCGTTTTCTTCTTTCTGTCACATGCAGCAATGACCCAAATGTGTTCTGTTTAGTTCCACTGTGTGCAGTGACGGCTCCTTGTCTCACCCCAGCTCATACTAAGTTTACCCTCACACTATACCCCTAGAACACACTTACACATAGTATTTCTGAAGTCATGGGAGGAGAGGAAATCATACTAAACTTGGGATAGCTGGGGTCCAGTGCAGTAAACTGTTTGCTATCTCAGTTTTTAAATTCTTCATTAGTTAAAGAGTGTGCCTTATGGACCTATGTGCTCCTAAAACTTTATGGGAATATGAAACAGTGGAGAGGGTGTGTTTGACATACCTTGAGAACAAAAACATTCATGCCAGTGGATGAAAATCAACTCAGGAGAACCAGAAGTTAATTTCAAATACAGTCTAAGTCAAATACCATTTCTGTGTGTGTACTCAGTCTATTACAAGAGTCTCTGAGATTTAAAAAAAAAAACTTCCTTTAAAAAATATATTAAGACACAGATTGATAAAGGAAAAATGGATTTGCTTACACTTTGCCAAACCAAGGAGAGAAAGACCACAGATTATTGGTTGAGGCCTTTTCTACAGTGTCGTTGCCCTGTTATAGAAAATATGAAAGAGAAGCCGGGAGATATGCATGTGTCTATCACATGTTTGTCAGAGTTGTGTGATGCATCTTTCCAAGAGGCAAGCTTCTCCTCTGGCTGGCACCAAAACTGATCCAGCCTTTCCTTTTCCACAGCCTGGGTTTCATTGGGGCCCATCATTTCAGGAGTCCCATAGCAAACAGGAGGGTACAAATCTTTCTTTCAAATATTTCCTCTCCTGCCAGGCTAGTTACAAAACTACCAAGTTTGGGAGACTGTTGGAACAAGAGTTACAGGTAATGCTCTCATCATCTCTGGGTCTTATTTCCTAAAAGGATGAATGGTCCCAAACCTTGTGTATGCACTGATGCACATGGATACAGATCAGTTTGTTGAGCAAATGCCTCAGCACAGAGTACGTTGTTTGTAAAGCCATACCCAATATTATTGGAGTTCGATGAACCCCCAGTTATTATAAGTTGTCTTGAAGTTTCAAATAGCATCCAGAGATGTATGTAGTTCATCAGAAAGGTGTACTTAATGGTCAAAGGTTTCTATGAACTTTCAATCCAAAATTCAAGAACAGAAATACAGATGCATTGACCATTTTGGTACATTCCTTCCTAACACATATCTTCTAAACCATCCATTCTTATATGATCAGTTGTTTGTCCTTTGGTTTTGTTTAATTCCTCTTTATACCTGTCAGCCTCTCCCAGACTTTCTAGCATGGAAACAAATTTAATTTACAGCCAAGAATACATATTATTCCATCATTTGAGCCTCACCCAGAAATCTCACTAGTAAGGCCACCCTTACCCTCGTTAGTTCTAATTGTATTAATCAGTGAGCTAGTGTGCCTTGCTTCTGGTTTAAAACATTGTATGATTAACCTGGAGTTAATTGGAAAGCATTGTCAGTTGAAATACGCTACTTTGTAGGATGTGGTAATTCAGTTCCTTAGAAACACTGCTGTGTTTTTCTTTTATCATAAAGATTCCTAGAATTTTCATCTTGAACATGCATTACAGATCTGCTTGAAGACTGAGTGTAGACATAAAACCCTGAGCCTCCAGTTCTGCTGTCATACAGGCTGCTATGTGATGTCCTTGCCTGTCACCTCCCTATTCTGCTCTGCTTTCATTTTTTTTTTCATGCCAGTGTGTGTGGATTTGATGAGCTGACATTGACATCTAAGGGACCCTCAACTTTAGCAAACTACACCTCCTAAAATCCAACTTATCTATTCCCAGGATTGTCCAGTAAATATTTCCTGAGTATTTGTTCCTACCAAGGGCTAGTCTAGACATTTAGGATACAACTGTGAGAGGAGCAAACCCATGCCCTCATGAAGCTTGTATTCTAGCAAGAGAAATAGAAAATAGGCATAGACTAAAAAACAAATTGCCTCAATTAAGAGCAACAAAAAACTATTGATTTATTGCAATAATTGGTTCTATGGGTTAGGAATTTGAACAGTGAACAAGGGATATAGTTGATCTCTTCTTTGTAGTACAAGGCTCCATGGTTAGGGGCTGCTGTCATCTACAGTGTCTCTTGTCTGATGTCTAATAACTGATGCAGATGTCATCTGAGGTCTCAGTAGAGATTTCTCACTGGGATTCCTCCAAACAGCCTCCAGGGTGGCCTGATATTCCTGGCAAGATGGTAACTTCTAAAGCAGCTGGGCTTGAGTTTATTTGGTTGTTTGGTTTTATTTAGTTGGTTGGTTTTGATTTTGTTTTTGTTGTTTGTTTGTTTGAGACAGGGTTTCTCTGTGTAGCCTTGACTGTCCTGGAACTCACTCTGTAGACCAGGCTGTCCTTGAACTCATAGATCTGCCTGACTCTGACTCCCAAGTACTGGGCTTCAAGGTGTGCACCACTACCTCCCTGTGTGAACGTTTGTATATGGTGGCTCAGGGATCCAAAGGTGAGCCTCCTACATAACAAGGTAAAAACTGCTTATCATTGGTGACCTAGACTTTGATGTCACATTGTGTTGGATATGAGCAAAGATAAAGCCTCTCTTCTTCTAGTGAAGAGGGGACTCAGACCCCACTCCTCATAGGAAGACCACTTGCCAGATTCTAGAACAGGACATAAGCTACTCATCCTAGAGTGATGTGGTCTGCTAGAAAAAGAGAGAGCAGAGCAAGGAAGGAAGAGGCATAATCCAGGGCTATGGCATGCAAGCAGGCCCAATATTAATTTAGGTAAAAGGATTGTCCTTTAGATTTGGAGGAAGGGATTTCCATAGCAAGGTGTGTACAAGGAAAAAAGAAAGCTGGTCAAGCTATAGTGAATATGTGCTAAGCACGAAGTAATCAGATCGGAAAAGTAAGGAGGAACCTGGTGCTTTGATACATTACAAACTGGTATAAGGAGATTGGTTTTTACTCTGAATAAACTGGAAATTTACTGCAGAGCTTGGAGTACTACAGGTGTGAATGGTCTGGTTTTATGTTCAAAGACTCATTCTAGCTACTGTGTTGAGAATGGGACCTAAGGAGGCAAGGTGAGGCCAGGGATGTGGTAACCCAGATGGGACAATAGTAACTCTGGCTAAGGCCAGCACAGGAGACCATAAGAAATGGCTGGGTTCTCAATATGTCATAAAGATAGAGCCAAGAACACTTAATACATGGAGTTAAAAGAAAGGAACCCAGGATGACTCTGAAGCTAGCTCTTACCTGAACCTCTGGAAAAATGGAGTTGCCACCAAGAGTGATGAGAAATTACAGAGAAGTTGGATCTGGAGCAGCTGGAAATTTAACTGAACTGAGTCTGCAATGTCCTTAAGAAAGGTTGGCTGTATGAATTTAACTTTGAGAAAGAAGCCCAGGCTACAGGGAAAACGCTGCTAACGGGAAACTCACAAGATCAGATAATGTCATCTGGCATGTCAGCAGAGACTAGGACCCCGGACTTTTGAAAGTCTCACTGTAGGAACGTATAGAGTACTTTCCATGTAGGCCATAAGGACTGAAGAGATACAGTGAGCATGACCCCACCTGGAGAACCTGTTTATGATTAAAATCAGGCATATAGACTTATAATTTTAATTGTAGGACAAAATGTGACAAAGGAATGCCCAGAATTATAGTGACCCATAGGGATAGGGCATATTAGCCTGAGAGTAAATATGTTAGTGGTTTTCGGGAAAACACTAGTCTAAACCAAATGTACAAAAAATAAGAATAGTGAGTACAAACAGGGAAGGAAGTTCTGAATAGAGAACTACAACCTGTGCCATGGGAGAATAGAAAGGAGATTGAATTAGAGGAAACACAAGTAGCTTGGTTTATAAAATATGAGAGGGTGCATGAAGGGAGTTGGGACTTGAGTTATTACCAGGAGCCTATATGTCCAGGAGGGGAGCAGTGCTTGGGACCATAGATGGCACAGAAAATTTTGAGGTAGATTTGTACTTTAAGTCTTGTATCAGAGAAGAGGTGTGAGAGACAAGTAAGCAACCAGGGCAATAATTCTTGGAAAAGATGGAAACTGTACTGTCCAAACACGGAGACTGGGCCCAGAGCCCAGATGATCCCACACTCACACTCTGTAGAGAAAGCTATAAAGTCTTCATGTTCTTTTTAACATGGGAACTTGAGTCTCTCAATATACATTTTTAGTTTCCAATACCTGAAGTAATACACAGATTATGCCACACTGAGGGTCAAAGGCCTGGACTCACGTCCTCTCATTTTTGTAAGTATGTAGGGGATATACAGCAAGTCATTCCTTGCTTCTGGGTCTCATTTCTATCCTCATGTACTGAGGATGAGTGGGTTGGTGAGTTGGTCAGGGTAATCCGAGAGTCCTTTGTGTAGCTAATATTATGAGAGTCTAAATAAAAACCTTTTAACCAGACTAATTGGGTTTCCTTACCATGGAAGTCTCTGGGGCTCCCTCTCCCATGGTTGTATCTCAGGATCTAGCTGATTGACCAGAGTTCAAAGAATTCAAGAAGGGCTAAGGTGAATTAACTTCCCTTGCCATGTATATCCGGGTCTCAGCTGAGATTTTTAATCTTGGCTTCAGGTTAGAATTACCTGGGGGGAAAATTTTAAAACAGCAGTGCCCTGGCCATATTTCAGACCAATTAAAACAAAACGTACTATAGAAGGATCAGAGATTTTAACAAGCTTTCTAGTTGATTAAAATATACTTTAAAAATTACTATCCACTAGTCTTAGGAAACCCTTTGAGTTTCCAGTGTGGGCCATATCTGTGTCCACAGATCATCACATTGCCTACTTTATTGTCTGACCCACAAATCTGCCTGTGATAGAACACAGTCACTTTCAAAGACCAAGACATGGTCATGAACTATGAGCCTTTTCTTCTTTCTTGTTTTCCCTACCCTAGCCAAGACAATTCCACTTTTTCTAGTTGCAAACAAACAGAAGATGTCATCGCATGCCAGCAAATGTGAACAGATGTTAACTAGAGAGCAGGGGAGTCTCCATGTCCTGTGACCATGATGAACAGAAGAGTAGCAAGTTTGGGGAAGATGAGGGAGAACAGAAAGAGGTGACTTTGTGATACAAACAGAGAAGGCAAATGTGTTAATCCCCATCCAACCCAGACAGCCTGACACAGTAATGAATGGAACGAGCCCAGTAGGGCAACCAGAAGGTGTCTGGTTATCACAGCTCCATTAAGACTATTTCAGGCAACAAGGAACAGCTGTGAGGAATATGATGCAGTCTAATGAAGAGCAAACATTTGTTCATTTTCCAGCTCTGGCCGGATGCACCATGTGCACAGCTTTGGCAGGGAGAGGCCATCTTGCTTAGTCATCTGTGGGTGATGGCAGGCAGGCAGCCTCCTAATGGAGCATAACCATGGCAATGGAAGCTTCCTGGGCAAGACAGAGTACCCCTCAGTTGGTAACAGATTACCAGAACATCCTGTTCCTACAGGGACTCAAGTCCAATTCCTTGATTTATAGATAAGAGGGGTTCTGGGGACAAGCATGAGAAATTAGTGGTAGATGCTCAGATCATAAATGAGAAAACATGGTTGCTCTTCTATTCTGCAAAATTGTCATGGCCCAAATGAAAAAGCCAGGCTCCCACTTGCTCATCTCACTGTCCTGGCAGGGTCCAAACAGGAAGAAAGTGGGCCAGTTCCTGGAAGTGGCCAAAGGGCATTGAACCCATGTGATATCAAACTTGAGAAAGAGCTCAAGTAGGTAACACTATTAACTCAATCCTTTTGCCCTATTTTTATCATTCCACTTACAGTACTGTTCATAACCAACTAACAGCATTTGTTTATGTTTGATACAGAAATCCTCCTAACTGAATGAGTGATCCTCAGGATTCAGTAGAAAAGCTCTTGAACCAAGAATCAAGACCTAGTTCTCACCCAGATCCCAAGATTCTGAGTAGTCTTGGACAAGATTTTTCCCTGGGTGAATCCCAATTTCATCTTCTGTGAAATGATTGGAGGTTGAGTTTGCAGCTACTTTTTGCTCTAATAGTATAGGGCTTTTTCTAATCACTCATTTGATCAGAAACACCAGCTAAGTACCGGTGGTGTGCTTTAAACTATTTCAGGCACTGGAGATAATTAAACAGAAGAAATGAAGACCCTGTGTTAAGGAAGCTCATGTCCTCACCACAGAAGGGAATTCCATAGCTTAACTTCAGCTAAAATGTTTTAAGCAGTGGTTCTAAGCCTTCCTAATGTGTCAACCTTTTAATACAGTTACTCATGCTGTAGTGACCCCTCAACCTTAAACTGATTTTTGTTGCTACTTCATAACTATAATTTTGCTGTTGTTATGGATCATACTGTATATATCTGATATGCAGAATATCTGATTTGCAGCCCCTGTGAAAGAGTTGTTCATTCCCCTCTCATGTGGATCATGACCCACAGGTTGTGATCCACTGCTTTCAAAGCACATGAATGAAGGCAGCATAGGAAAAAAGCAGGTAGTTGTTATTGGCATCGTTAATATTTATTTTGGTTTTGCTGCTTGTTACCAAGATAATAGGAAGTGTCGCAAAAGATGTGACATTGGGCTGAGACAAAGTGGAATATGGAGGAAACTATGCACGCTGTGTGTGCGTGTGTGTGTCCATGTGTCTGCGTGTATCTCTGTGTGTCTGTGTTTGTCTGTGTCTGCGTTATGTATGTCTGTGTCTATCTATATCTGTGTCTGTGTGTGTCTGTACTGTGCCTGTGGAGGCCAGAAGAGGGGGTCAGATCCCTTGGAGCTGCAGTTATAGGTGGTTCCCTGACTTCAGTGTGAGAAACTGACCTTGGAGTAAGTACTCTTAACCACTAAGCTGTCATTCGAGCTCCCACCACCAAGGTCGAAATTGGGATCTTCAGCAATTCATCCCTTCTAACACTGAAGTTTAGGAAAGGATTATTGGCCCAGAAACAACCTCCTAGATGCTTATGTGTGGTGTGTATAGCTAAGACCATGGGCTTGGGAATGGGGCTGTAGACACAGCTCACAGCTCAGAGCTGGAAGGGAGAAGGAGATCCTAGTGCAAGCTTTTCCGCTGGGCTTGAAAATAAGGACTAAGCCTTTCCTTTTTTTCCTCCCTAAAGCATGTGGAAAATAACATACTTAATTAACATATGAAAATAATATATTTAATTAGGAAGTGCTGGTTAAAAATTTTAAGCAATTAGCAATAATTTTATCCAAAATGCAAATCAAAATTAAAATGTGCTATGAGCCCACCCTAAGTTAGAATAGCTGTTGTCAGAATGGCAGGAAATAAAGGGGTGGAGAGATGTCTGGTGGTTAAGAGCATTTACTGTTCTTACAGAACACCAAGGATTAATTCCCTAGAACCCACATAACAATCCAGCAACCATCCATACCTCCAGAACTCTGATGCCCTCTTCTGACCTTTGTGGGTAGCGGACACACATATGATACGCATACACACAGGAGAAAATTTCATACACATAAATGTTTATTTTTAAGGCAGGAAATAAATGCTAGTAGAGGATCAAGAGGTAGGGGACATATTGTTGGTAATAAGCACAGTCATTATGGAAAACAGTATGGAGGGTCTTCAAATAAGTAGAAATAGAACTGCCATATAATAGAACTGTCCCACATTAAATTATACATCAAAGGAATTTAAATCAGTATATAGAACAGACATCTTAACTCACAAAAGCTAAGATATGGAATCACCCTAGTGGTCCATTGGCAGATGAATGGTAAAGAAAATGTAGTATGCATACTCAATGAAATATTCATCCATAAAAATGAGACTGTCATTTGCAGCATTATGGATGAACAAGAGACCATTATGTTAAGTGAAATAAGTCAGGCATGGGAAGACAAATGGTTTCACTTAAATGTGGAAATGAAAATACTGGCTTTAAAGAAGCAGAGACTGGAGCAGTGGTCACTAGAACCTGGGCAGAGTTTTGAGAAGGGCAGGGTAGAGAAACGATGGTTTGTGGGTACTTGGGCATAAGTTGGAAAGGAAGAACAGCTTAAAATCTAAAGTAGTGTGACTGTGTTGACAACAGTTGATTGTATATTTCAGAATAGCTGCCGGAAGTTTTGAATATTCCCAACACAAAGAAATGACATCTGTCTGAGGTGACAGATATGCTAATTACCCAATCTGATCATTATGTATTGTATAGAAGTATTGAGCTGCCAGAGGATACCCCATAGATATACACAATTAGTATGTGTCAATTAAACATAAGAGTCTATTTTTAAAAGAATAGCTCACCTCAAGAAAAAGACAATATGTCTTATAGAAAGAAGCCAACATAGAAAGCCCCTCACCTGTGTGGGTGGTCCCTGGGGATGTGTGGAGCATCAGCCTTGAACTCTGAGGCTGAGTCTCCCCCAGGGCATTTGCTATGTGCCTCTGTCTTGCTGCCTACAACAGCAGTTCTCCAGCTTTGAAGTATGTCAGATGCAGCTGGGAGAGTTAAGAAAGGGCATCGAGGCATAGGGTCATGGGTGCCAGACAGCTACTGCATAACCTGAGGGCATGATACGGATGAGGGGGAGGTTTTGTATTGTTGATGTGAGGGAGTATAAATCCAGAGGAATCTGGAAGGATCCAAAGCAAGGGGGAAAAGTAGTGTACTGAGCATGGCCAGAAGACTGAACCTGGCCATAAGAGAGGAGAGGGTGGGAGGATGGGAGAAAGAAATGACCAAGAGGGAGGGGCCAAGAGAGGAAGACAGACAAAGAAATAGAGAGCTTGTAGCTGAAATGCTGAAATGCAGGAGCTCTGTGGCAATGAGAAGCTGGAGAAAGGAAAGCCTATGAGCTGGAGATGTTTAGAGTAAGGGGTGGGGCACAAAGAGCTAAGAAGAGCCAGGATGCCAGCCTGGACTCTGCATCTGTGATGCTGAGAAAGCCTGGAGGCCAGCATGGACTTTGGGATGCTAAGAGATATCACACATAGCCATTTGTCCAGAGCATTTTTGAACCTAACATCTATGGGGCTCTGTATTTATCTTTAGGAAATCTGGATAGCCACCAAGTTTGAGAGCCACTGACATAAAAATTGTCATCTGGAAACAACCTGTGATTTGTTTGCTTGTTTTTTAACTTTGGTATGTGTGTGTGTGTGTGTGTGTGTGTGTGTGTGTGTGTTTGTATGTGTATATATATATATACATGTACACATGTGTGCATGTCTGAGTTCACACATTTTGTTCAGGGTTTATGTGCATGTACCTGCAAGCATATGGAAGCCAAAGGTCAACCTGTTGGGCATCATTCCTCAGGATGTACTTCCATTTTCTTTCTTGAAATGGAGTTTCTCACCAGTCTGGAACTCACTGATTGCATTTTTTAGGTTGACCAGCAAGCCCCAGAGATCCATTTGTCTCTGTCAGTCCAGCATGGGGGTTACAAACTACCATGGCCAGCTTTTTTTTTTCATATGAGCTCCGAGGGTTGAACTTGGGTCACCATGTTTGTTCAGCAATCACTCTACCAAATAAATGAGCTGTCTCCCTAGCCTTTTTCTTTTTCTGTGACTATAAGGTTGGATCTGACTGTATAACCCAGGCTGGCCTCGAACTCTTGATCCTCCTTGCCTCAGTCTCCTAAGTGCAGGCTATGATTGGGCCCTTTAAAGAGTGTTTTATGACTCTACACATAGACACACACTCAACTATTCTGACTTGATCCAAGTTCCCATGACAGACAAATACCTACACCTTGCAGCAATCTGATTTTCTACTTTGCTTCACCAGTAGAATTCATAAATTACTGTCTATTTAGTGACACGGTATGCAATAATATTTACTCTCCTGATGCCATTTTGAGTAGATGTCATTAGTCTTCCCTTCCTGCCTTCTCCAACCACATTTATAATCCTGAAGGCAATCTGCACAGAATAGGTAGCGTTTGTTGAAAGCTTAGCCTCTGCCAAGGCCACACTAACTTTACACAGCACCTCAGAGAGAAATGGCAGAAGGTGTAGCTGCCTCAAGATACTTAACTGTCACCTTCCAAAAGGCATTGATAATACAGATACATAGAAAACTATATTATCTGTCGTGTGCACAGTGCTTCTTTAGATCTAGGGCTCTTGTATTGTCTCCCACCTGCACAGCTTCCCATGGTTGCCCTTATTATTTAATAAGTCCCCCCCACAGATTTCAATGGATTGAGTGTTAAGTGAGTCCGTGAATAGGACGGAGACTAAACCTTAGACTCCGATGGAATTCCATACTACCTGAATTCTGTATTTTGCCTGAAGAAACAACTCATCGTGACCTCCTAGAAAGGCCCCCATTTTAAACCTGAGAACCCACATTCCAAGAATCCCTTTGGTCTGAGACAATCTGAGACAAGTGTTGCCAGGAGTCCCTGCCCTTATGCTTATGCCAATCAGTTGGATGTTTCTTGTGGGGCACAAGGTAAATTCTGTGATTAAGCTATGAAGGCTTTGTATGGAGGAAGATGGATAGTTGGTGAACACCTTAGACCTCAGGCATTGGTCCCAGTGCTATGGGCTTTGCCTCGGGTAATCACTCATGGTCACGAAGCTCTGTGGAACATGCCTCTTCATTTTTTATAATAAATAACTTACATATTAATTTTGAGCATGCCCCATGCTAAGTTTTAACAAATGCACAGAACACCAACATAATCAGGATTCCTAGGTGTACTACATCACTGAGTCTCAGATGGCAAAATGACTTCCAGTAAAACTATTCAAGCCCTGTGGTCAGCTTGCCTTTCTGCCTTTTCCCCATTCACATGCACAGTTGCCTTGCTCAAAGTATTTCTTGACAAGAAAAGCGAATGACAGGCCCTACTAAAATGGCTCCTCCTTGGTGAGGACTCTCTGGAAGCTTCCTTCCATAGAAAACAGTGGGAACAGGGAGAAATCCTGGTGGGCTGAACTGATTATGATGGAGGCAGGCTCTTGGCTGTGCCCTGAAGCATCATCCAGGAACTGGCTGATCAGCAATCCTGGGGCCTGGTTTTGCTGCACCTCAGGGCATTTCACATCCAATTATCTCCTGGGATACAGTCAAGCCAAGGGGAATGAAGGGAAGTACCACTGCTGACAGAGCTGCTAGGTTAGTGGGGCTGCAGGAAAATGAAGTGGACTGGCACACATCAGCATAGGATTGGAGATGAGTTGTTCTCAGAAACTATGTTCTGAGGTCTCACTATTTGGGGCTTGGATCCAAAGAAGAATTAAAAGCATTATAATGGCCCTTTTTAGTTAGTAGAAGAAAAGGAAATAGGCATTTAGGGATGATTCTTCTTTCTAACAGGGAATTAACTAAGTAGGGAAACAGAGGCAGGTCACTCAGACTTTGGGACTAAGTCAGCACAACAGAGCCTAAGAAGGAATGATCTGTGATCATATGGTCTGAGTCTCCCACTGACACTGTGGCTTGGCAGGTGAGTAACAGACATAAGAAGAGAGCCTGTAGTGGGCAAAACAACCATTAAATCATGACATCTATCAGGCCAATCAACAAAGGTGAAAGGGGGAATTAGGTAACAAGTACTCTCTGCTGTTTATCATAATGTGACAATGGCTATGCTTCCTCCTCATCAAATGCTCCCAAAGCATTCCTATTGACTTTGAATAAAACTCACATCCTCTCTGTGATCTGTAGGATCTTTACTGAGTCACACCTATTTGCTGTGGAATATTCCTTTACACTATGGGAATATATGTCACTGTGATTGATTTAATAAAGAAACTGACTGGCTAATAGCTGAAAAGAATAAGGTTAGGCAGGAGAACCAGACTAGGAGAATGCTGGGAGGGATAAGGGCGGAGTCTGGAGTTGGAACACAGATGCAGAGGGAGCAGGAGATGAACACGTCATGTTAATAAAGGAAAAGAATATGGGTTAACTTAAAATGTAAGAGCTAGTTGATAATAAGCCTGAACTATTGGTTGAGCACTTGTGATTAATATTAAGCCTCTGAGTGATTATTTGAACGTGGCTGTGGGACAGAAAACTGCATCTACACCTATGTGCCACTGACTCACATAATGTACACCTTTTATTCTTTCTGCTTTGGAGACCCTCCCTCAAGTTCTAGAATAGCATGAGCTCATTCCATCTCAGGGCCTCTGCATCTGCTTTTCCCTCCCCCTGGAACACTCTTCCCAGTTCTTGCTATGGTTGATGCTTGTTTGTCACTTAGTTTGAGATCAGATATGTCACCCAAAGACTAAAGTAGCATACATAGTATCAAGAAAGTTGAAATTATTGCATACCTCAGGTGCTTGGTGATTTTTCCTAAGGACATATGAACTAATGTATTCATTCCAGATAGATTACTGACAACAGAACAAAGAAATGATTATGCCAAGTCTAGCTTAGTGAACCAGTAAGTTTATTGAATTACTTATAGGAGTATGGGTGAATGTTTACTTACAGGACATGTATGACATATAAGGCAGCTTTAGCATAACAAAAAGTCCACATAGGTAATGGCTCCCAAAAGCTCCGGCCCTGATTTTACCAGTAAGATTTGTAGCCACGTGGGCTGGTTGGAGTATTTTCTCTCTTCCACAGCTGTTACTGCTTATATAACCTTGGAGAGGGGCCTTCTAAGTTTCAGGAATGTCCTAAGACTTGTAAACTGTTTAATCTTTGAGCCTTGAAATTTTTACTTCCTGAGTCTTAAAGATCTTCCCCCCAGCTTTGACAAGTTCAGTTTGGAAGAAATTACTATGCAACATGGAAAGAGGTTGGTCTCTCAGGAAAGGGATGTCAAAAAAGGCTTATAGAATATGGATGCTCAGTGAAATCATAGATGGTTTAAACAAGTCCCAGGTTGGATGCCAGATGTGGTATTATTGAGCAGCTTGATAAATCTTAACTGAGAGAAGAATATAGCTGGCAAAGAGGCAGTGGGCATTCCTGTCAGCTGGGATTCAGGGATGTTTAGCCATTTTCTTTGTGGTCATGAACAATGCTCATACTTTTGTCTCTGTTTAGATGTGACTGAAGAAAGGTCTTGCAATTGTTCCTTCCTATCATGACTCTCAGAAGGGCTCTCGTCTCAGACTGGTTTCTATGAAATTTTTATGCTCAATAGGAGAGCCCTGTGGTTCAGCTGTGAGTGTCAGGCCAGCTTGCCAGAACCAAGGTCTACTTTTCTCCTTCTCAAATGTTACCTTTTCACATAGCCTGCCCAAACCTCTCTTTCTGAATTGCTCTTTATTCCTAGTTGCTGTCTCCCTGTGAACCCTGCTCATCTACTTCAAAGCACACATGAAAAACTGTAACCACGTGTTTGTTGGTATGTCATCTGCCTCTCCCCACCATGAAAGTGGTTCAGGAAATAGTATCTGTCACATCTACGGCCATCATTTCTAGAACCTAGTACAGAATCTAGCCTCAGATGACTACTGTGGAAAGTGGTACTGGAAAGAAGGACACAGTCTCCTGTGTTGCTAAGCAGCTATTTTCCTGCCTCCAGACCTCACTTTCCTAGGTTACACAATAATCTACTTCTTTTGTTTTTTTTAATTTAAAAAGACCTTTTCAAATCTGACTTTTGAGGATTTAATGAATACAAAGGCTCAGCTCTCCAGGGACAAGGACATCCCCAAACATATCTTTTGAGCAAAAAATAAGGACTGCCTTGGGAACCGAACACTAGGGAAGAGTGGGGAACCTTGCCGCACTCAGAGGAGAATGCAAAAACAGGGCTTCACACTTTAAGAAGAAAGAACAAGAAAAGGGAAGCAGAGATTAATAATAGAGGAGTATAATGAGGTGGCAATTTTGGTTTCAAAAGAATGTGATTAGCTCCTAATGACTGCCACCATTCCCTGGTCAATCTACTGTAACTAGCCACTAATGTAAAAATAATGCCCCTGGCTCCTTCACTTTGAAGACGAGATGAATCTCCCTTTCATGCTCATACCCCTCAGATTTGTTTTCTTGAAGAGATTATCCTCTATTAGACTGCAACTGCCTAAAAGGGGAAACATATGGGTGATCAAAGTCTGCCAATTAGGGGCCATTACCACCTCCCCTCTGTAGTCCTATTAGGAACACCTTCTGTATTTGTCAACATTGTCACAAACCCATACCCACTCCCACACCCCATTCCTGGTATCTTTCAGCATCACTAGGGGGAGACAGAGGTCCTGGAGCTACAGTAGGTGTCTATGTGTATTCCCATGGGGAAGTAGCCCTCAATCATTACAGCTGTTATGTTGGGTATAAGATTTCTCTGAGATAGTGTAGTAGGAAGGCCGCTTGTTTGTTCCCAGCTGCTTAGGCCCAAAATAACCACACAGAAACTCTAGTAATTTAATCATTGCTTGGCCTATTACTCTAGTGTATTCCTAACAAGCTCACATATTAAATTAACCCATTTCTATTAATTTATATTTTACTGTGAGGCTCGTGGCCTACCAGCAAGGTTCCAGCTGGAGCTCACATCTTTCTCCTCTGGCAGTTCCATGGATTCTCACTGACACCACCTTCTTTCTCCCAGAATTCAGTTTAGTTTTTCCTTCCTAACTCTATTCTGCTTTGTGCAGGCCCAAGACTGTTTCTTTAATAACCAATGGTATTCACAGCATACAGAGTGTAATCCCACATCAGGATAGGTTTGCCTTGGCTTGTCCTCAAGGCCATGGTTTTGGTGTTTAGCCACCATTAAGAACTCTAGGATTAGTAAGATGGACTTTCGTTGGATGTCTGCAGTGTTACAATACAGAGGGACCATGCTTATTCTACTGGGTCCATGGACGTAGGCCAAGGCAAAGCACAGGGCCAGAGCAAGAAGAAATCCAGCCAGCAATGCTGCTTAAAGGACAGGCAGGAAACTGTGGGACAGTGGGCAATCTGCCACTGAGGATGTTCCAGTGATTGACATTGTGAATCAGCTGATGAGCTGCTTGAAGGCCACAGTGGGTAGGACAGTTTTCAAGGTTATGGATGAGTCTGCAATTCCAAGATCTTTGTCATCCACAGACTCAGAAGCCACTCATTTATTAGTCATTTTATTCATTCCAAGCTTGTCATTCTCACAGTATGAAGTACAGTGCAAGTAGTGGGCCCTGAAAATGGAATTATAAATGTGGTGTTCTCCTTTCCCTGAAAAAGCCCATGGCCACTTTGGAAGGTAGGCTTTTATGTTATTAGATGTAGACATGTCCATGTGGTAATATATGGAAGTGACTGGCTCTAGCTGAGAATGCAGTAGGGAAGGGTGAGCATAAAGACCAGACAAGGGAAAAGAAGCTTGGATGTGTTTGGAAAGATTCTTAGGGATTTTACAGGAACCTCGAGTGGAAGGGAATTTCAAGTAGAAAGAACATGTGTAAACTCTCAGAAATCTAAAGGACTTTGTACATGGCCAAAATAAGACTGAAAGAACATTTGGGGTGAAGTCATAAAGGGCTTGTTATGAATTTGGAACTTACTCAATAAATTCCAGTAAAAAAGGAGTAACTGGGTCCTGTTCACCATTCATAAAAATCACTCTGATTACAATGGAGGATGAACTGGAGGGAAGAAAATCAAAGCCATGATATCCAAAGGTAAATTATCTCTGCTGGGAAATTTGCCATTTTCACAGTGAAATCTCATAGGAGCTTTGATCATTGCATATGTCCACATTTTATCACAGACAGTAATGCCAGCATACAATCATAAAGAGACTGTAAGCTAACTGAAACCTAAATTCTGACACACAGCAGATACTAAACATATTTTCCCATAAGCTTCATATGGAAATAGTCTGCCCCACCACCATGTTGGAATGAACAATTGAATTTTATTACAGAGAGTTCCAAGTAGAAAATCTGCTCAAAAAAGATCAGCCCAAATACCAAGAAAGACAAAACTGTCACTAAGATTCTGACACACAGAAATATGCCTGGCAGGCTGACTGACAGAAGTGGGGCTGCCCAGTTACAAGGTAGGATGAGGTTGGAAGCTGAGTTAGGCACAGGAGCAAGAAGCATCAGCAGTCTAAAGATAACTTAAACCAAAGAATAGATAGTTATAGGGATGCTTGGTACCCAGAGGCCAGAATTTGCTTTGTTTCCCCTCTGAGATGCTTATCTAAGAGTGTGAGGCACACAAAGAATGACATTCTGAGCCAATAATAGCTAAAACAAAAAAAGACACCTTAGAGATAAATTAAAGAACATATCTTAGCCAGGAAACCAAGGCAAAGCTCAGTGGCTATGGGAAGGATTGGAAACAGAATGGATACCAGTTCTACGCATCCAACTACTGCATAGATAAAGCCCATGATCATGCTAGAAAAAAATGCTGGCAAACCGTAGACACAAGCTAAACACATATTTACGAACACCTAAGTTTGTAAATACACATTTATTGGAATACGTGCATTTGTCTGTGATTGTTCTTCCTCTACAACCAGAGAACTGTCTTGAAAATAACCTTTGCTATGGAGACCAAAAGTTGGTGAAGCACATGTGAGACTAGAAGAAAGGGTTCACTGTATACAAACACTACTTTTTCATACACAATGACCATTCCTGCTCTGAGATCATGGCCTTCTGAGTGACTGAATTTCTGACCAAGTGGTGACGACTTGCTCTTGCTTAGGATGGACCCAATGAGGAGTAGAAGGGAAAGGTGAAGGCTGATGTGTTAAGATGAGCAAATGTCTCCTCCTCCACTGTGCAGACCAAATCTGGTATTATAAGTAATGTCAGGACCATGGGCGGGACACTCAACCTGTCCTTCTGTGGGGAAGGATAGAGACACTCACCATGGTTTGTCCTGCATGATGCTGCAGGCTTGCTAAAGCTGTTCCCACTCCATAAATGCTCATTTCTCCCCCACTGTGATGGAACTGATGGCATCTTCCCTTTGTTCTAGACCTCTTGGCCCTTAGCTCTTGCAAACCATCCACATGGGTCACTTACGTACATGCTTCCCTCTTAAACTGGTGGCTGGCTTATACCTCCTCCCTGCCTTTAAACTCTGGAGCTCTCCATCAAACTTCCTGATCAACAGCTCAGCTTAGGTGTCTTACAGACATCTCAAACTTGGGTGCCATTATTACTATTATCATTTTTACTAACTTCAACACATTAAAATACACAGTGCCCACTAGTTGGGAATTTTCTAAGTATATTATATACCCAAAATGTAATGCTTACTTCCCACCCAATCAATAATGTTTCTCCCTTAGATTTCTCCATTTCAGTAAATGATATTTCTCTGGTTCTTCAAACCATTGACCTAGAAGTCAGACTTCGTTCTTCTTTCTTTCATAGTTCCTGTCTAAATTCCTTGCATTAGTGCCCTCTGCAAATCCATAGCTTCATGGTTCTCTGCACACCAACCTGACAGTTTCCTCTAGTAAGCATCTTTGTTTCATTACCAGAGGGCTTCCTTGAGACTAAAGAATAGCCACACTACCTACAGAGCAAGGCATAAACATGAGTGTTTTCTAACACTTACTCTCCAACAACAGTAGAAGAGAAACAATTGGCAAGCATTCCATCTCCCTTCCAGCTCTCTCCTTCTCCTCTCATACAAGAGCCCTGGACATGAGATGTGTTAATGAATTATTGAGCCCCAGTTTGACTTGGTGGCACAGTGGCAATCTTCCCTGCCAGCTTCATTCCCTTGACTGTCTAATTCCCCCTTTCTCCTCTCATTCTCTTTGATTGCCTCCAAACCCAGCCACTTGTACCCAAAGCCTTATCTCTGGGTCTCCTTCTGAGGTGACCTAAGTCTGACATGCTCACCTAAACAGCCACAAAATAATTGCTTCTCTCATGGCCACTACTACTACCTGCTCCAACAGTCCAAGGACCATTACAAGGTACGATTGCAATAAATTCATAACCAATTACCTTGCTTCTTCTTTGGCCTTCTTAGAGTCTGCATTCCACAGGAACACAAATGCCCTTTTTATAGCAGATGAGGGGACCTCCTTGCTCAGAGCCCTCTAATGGTTCCCCATGCTTAGAACAGCATTCTTTATTAAGGATAATAGGAGCTATGATACTTGGGGGTCATTTGGATTCTCAGATCCTCCCTAGAAGTTTAAAGGCATTAGCTCCCCCCAACAATCCTGCCATACTCTCATCCTATGAATACGATCATGTGGTCGCTCTCTGACCTTTGCACCTGCTCCTCCTGCCTGGAAAGTACTTCCTACTTTTCTCAATGTGACTGACTTCTTCACCCCATCAAGGAATGAATTTGCATGTGAGTCTTTCACAGAAAACTTCCTAAGCTGTTATCCTCCTGTTGTTCTTTAAATCTTCATATATGAAATTGGATTTGCTTTGTCCTTTGCTAAATTTCCTAATCCACCAGATACTCTAGAGTTCAAGTACCTAGAAAAATTCCCAAAACATAATAGGGGATCAATGAGCATCTGTTGAGTATATGAATTAATAAATGAATGAATGAATGATTCATTACTGGACTAGACTGTGAGCTCATGATAGAAAGAAGATGAAACAATATTTGAGCCAATGAACAAGCAATGTAAGCTCATAAGAGGCACCATTACAGACACATAGCCCTGTGTACTGAGTCCGCCATCATAGTTGATACCCATTTCCTGTTGTTGGTTCATCTACATTTGAGGACAGTTGCCATCTCAGGCTATGCTAACCAATCTGTCTTTGTCTTGTAGGCCTTACCAGAGGGACAGACAGCTTCGTGGGACACAGCCAAGGAAGATGAAAATCGCAATAAGAATCGATATGGAAACATTATATCCTGTAGGTGTCCTTCTGAGAGGTTCTATGTGTTAGATTTTCGGAAATGTAAGAGAAAATGTTATCGTTTCCTGGGATTTGATATAAAATAATCCTTATGTTTCCAGCTTTGGGTTAGTAGATTATTGCAATGATCCCAGGAAGGGATGGCAAGACCCAACTGAAGTCAGTAGTAATCCTAAAGGAGGAAGAAAGGGAGAGGGGGCAAGAGGGACAGCCATAAAATGAACTACCGCTCACCAATAACACACAAGTTTTGGCATTTCCAGATGATGACATGAACAGCCTTCAAGACAGCACAGGGAGAGAGAGCAGAGTTACCCCAGACAAAGTGTTGAGTCAGTGCTCTGTTAAGGGGTGCCCATAGCAACCTTCCTGTGATCTATTGCAACCCAGCTCAGGCCTTTTGACATCCTACCCACTATGTGAGAACCATTTCTTAAGATCTCAGGGTACACCAGTTTGGGCAAAGAAAGGAGAAACGGGGAAATCCTTAGGGACAAGTTATTTTTAGCACTGTTAAAAGTTTTGTTTTAACTGTCTAGACATCTCAAAAGAAAAAAAGCTGGAGAAAGAATAAGACACAGGCAGTTTGTAAAGGAAGAAAGAGGCAGAAGTTTTTGCTTAGCTGTTTCCTGTGCTGATTTAGGAATGGGCTGTGAATAGTGGAACTAATCAGAAAACATTTATAATTTCTCTCTTGCATGCAGACAGCAAGATTTCTTGCAAGTGAAGTGTCGGAAAGAGACATTCAAATAGTCAGCAGACATATATTAAGGCATAATGTGTGGGCCTCCTCTGAACACTTTCTGTGCTGGGCACTGGAAAATGTCTTTGTTCTGAGACAGGTGTCTATTTGTTTTCAATGCCCTGTTCCCAGGAATATTAAACAGATGTGAAAAGTAATGTCTTGACCATAAGGAAGGGAGACCTACTCATTGACAGACAGGAATAGTTTAGGCCAACGGACAGAAGCTAAGATGTATGAGATACACACAAAAGATAGGAGAGAGAGGCCTCCACAGGCCTCCCACAGCTCATCCACGCCTGAGTCATCACCAATGGTGCCCTGGATCTGACCCAGCCTTTCCCTGTCTCCTCCATATCCCGCTGGGTCAGACTTTCTACCTATCTGATCTGTGGCAGGATTCATAAAGCTCATTACTACATGACTTAGATGATCTTATTTTTATATGAAAAACCCTCTAGATGTTCCTTTTCACCCTTGAGTTCTCCTTCTTGCCAGGCCTTTTCCAGACCCACCCATGGGGGCTCAGTCCATCCCAGTCTCCTCGGTGAGACATGCTGGCTGTCACACAGCTCTTGAGATTCCACGTTGTCTGTCCACACCTCAGTGTCACCTTGACACATTCCATCCTCTCCATCAAAGTGCCCATCCCTCTTTCTGACTTGTTAATGTCTACTTCTTTTGTCTATCAACTATCATCACTCGCTAGGAGATTTTTTTTTACCCTAAACATGTTGATGAACCCCAATATTCAGCCCTAGAGGTCTGTGCCTTCTGTACACCTTGGCCTTGGCCATTATTGTATGTTGAGAGGCATTTGGATGAGCCTGCCTGCTTGCCGTAGCTGCCTCACAACAGCAGAGCCACAGCCATTTTGCATTTCGGTTTCCCCAAACATTCCATGTGACTGATGTCTAAGAAATAAGACCTGAATACGGGGAGACTCCTGTAGGGCATGAGCATTGGGTGTCTCTCTACTGTGCTCCCAAGTGGATAGTGAACGTGATAACTGGAGGAAGGCTGGGTCAAGCCAACACTGGGATGGTAAGCCCCAAGGAGGAAGATGACTGTGGAAAAGGAAGTTCTCACAAAAGCTGCAGATTCCATAAAGTGGCATTGTCCTGTGATCAGTCAGGATCCCAGCAAGAAATGGATGGGACCCCCAGATAGCTTCCATTGAGAAGTAATGACAAGTTCCTTCACAAACTGTAATCTAGGAGCAAAGGCACTAGAAACCACCAAGGATTCTGCAGAGAGATCATCAGGACCTGGAGCCAGGGGCTCCCTAGGCACAGGTGTGTCCTCTAGCAAAGGGAGCTAGGGAATAAGTTCCCTGACCCTGCTGCCTTGCCTCCACCCACTCTATGTTTTTGCTGTCTGGTAGCTGAATCCAACTAGAAGCCAGAGAACAGGGCCAGTCCAGCAACTCTCAAGCTGTGGTCCCTGGGCAACAGTAGCAGCATCACTTTGGAGCTCATCGGAATTGCTAATGATCACATACCTCCCTGGACCTCCAGCACTAGAAGGCACAGGGACCCCACCCAGCAGTCTTATTGTTTGCACCCTCTAGTGATGCTTTGAGAATCTCATATGGTTGTTGGAGATCAACCTCCTCTATCATAGAACCAGGTGGAGAACATAAAACATGAACCCCAGGGCTCACACTCGTTTGCTAAAGCTCCTTTTACTTAAGCCTTGTGAAATCTAAGAAAAGTCACTGGGTTCTGCTGTACTGGAGTCTTAGACTCTAGTCAGGGAGAACCAAGTTCTAATCTGTTCTTCCAGTTAACTTACGGTGACCTATAGCAAGTCCCCTCCAACCTCACCTATGAGGTCAGAGTCCAATGCAGAAAACCCCTATTAAAAGTGAATGGAAATAAAATCTAGATCCTGTGTGGACTTTGGCATCATAGATGTTTCGTGTAGGGCAGTCTAGCCTCTTGAGTTCACAAGCCAGGAGAGATGACCCAGAGATGGACCCATACCCAAGGTCACACAGTCACATAATATGTATGTAGCCATGGCCAGAGCTCTGATCTGTCACCTGCCAGGATGCCACATGCTTCTTGCCAAGTGGTCTCCCATGCATGAAGCCACATTTATGCTTTCCAGAAGAATGTGTTGCCAAGGGCCCAGCTTCATGACAGATAAGCTCTATTGTAGGAGGCGGCTGCTAGTTAGTTCCCCGCTGCTCAGACCCAAAATAAACACACAGAAACTATATTATTCAAATCACTGCTTGGCC
>LOEQ01001928.1:86529-143834 GCA_001685075.1 Bramus lutescens
AGAAAGAAAGAAAGAAAGAAAGAAAGAAAGAAAGAAAGAAAGAAAGAAAGAAAGAAAGGCTTCCTGGCGGGCACTGCCTGGTGACATCCTGAGGATGCAAGGAGCTGCAGTGGTAGCAACACTGTCCCCTGTCCTCTCTGGGTGCTCTTCCTGTCTGTTCTTCCTCTCTCTCCTGTCTTTGCAGTGGGAGCTTCCCAGCTTCTGCGAGCAGCTAGCATAGATCTGTGGAGACAAGGAGACACACAGAATGGATGTGTATCCTCTTTGTGTGGTGCCCAAGCTATACCTTCTGTGTCCCAATAAGGGTAATTCAATCAAGATTGAATGTTTAGACCTTTAGCTTCGATGAGGTATCCAGGCAGTCCCTGTGGAATTACCTGCCTCCTCCCTACCCACTCGTGCAAGATGATAGCATTAACATTTCCAATACTACCAGGAAATGGTTTTGCAGCTCCACAATTCATTGTAATGAGTCAAATCTCTTTTCTCTGAAAAATTGCTCCTGTTTTTACCCTCTGCTATCCCCGGAAGACAGGAGAAAAGATTATAAAGTATGCAAATGATAGTCTCTCCCAGCCCCACCTTTCTGAAGTGATTCTTTCTTGAAGTGGATGTGACTTGAGATGACTGATTTATTGGGTTCTGTCTGATGATGGAGAAAAGGGGGGAATCTGGGGTTTGGTTTTTAGTTAGAATTGCACAAAGGAGAGAACTGAATCTCCTCCTCCAGAGTGGTTGTGAAATGACAACAAGATAGAGACAGGGGACCAGGGTTGGGGACCGAGTTGTTGGTGGCAAACAAGGGATAGAGGGATTTGGGGCACTGGGGTCTTGGGGGCCAGTTTGCCACTATGTAAGGAGGCTGTCTGCCTTATACCTTCTATTGAGTGACAGAACTCCACGGAGCCTTGAGTTTTCCATCCATGAAGTAAAGTATGCAATTTGCCACTCAGAGTTACTTTTTTAATCAAATGGCACAGTATCCATGCAGCTTCCGGAATAGTCCATGGAACACCTTACACTCTCCATACAGATAAATTCCTATCCCTTGCCACCTGCCACTGAGGGGTCTTTGACCTCATGTCCCAGTTCCAGGAAGTCTCTGATCTTTCCCAAGAGAGATTAAAGTTAGGACTAATCAGTGCTGAATAACTCAACATTAATTTGCATGCTCAAAACAGGGTGTGCACTGTGAAAAGCTTGCTAAAACATACATTTTCCTCTTGCAACTTCTGATTCAGGAAACTGGAGTATGGCCCAAAAATCTGGATATCTAAAGATCACACTTAGAAATCCATTGGTCTGTAATAATAATAAGGCTCAACTTAGATATTTGTGTTGATCTTTACAGCAGGTTCAATGTTTTTGATCTCTTTTCATCTCAGGCACAAGTCTGTAGTAAAAAAATATTATGTGGGCATTATAGTTGAATAAATAGAGGTTCAATGAATATTACAACCCAAGCCAAGTATTATGATGATCTAGTGAGGGAGTAGAGGGGGCGTCTCAGGTTGGCCTTCACAATTCAGCTGATCCTTTAGCTCTCTTCTAATAAAGATAAGGATTGGTTGTCAATATTGGGGCATGGCAGGACTGCAGGTGAGACAATGGATCAGCCATGACAAGATAAAGAATTTGGTAGTGATGCATGGTCTCAGACAAGTGTGCGCCTCAGCACATGTGAAGACTCCGTGACCAGAGCAAACACAGTATATTGGAACCACTTAAGATCAAGGTTACCAGGGAAATGTGTGGAGAGGAGACCATGACAGGGCAGTGGGTTCTCAGGCAATCAGAGCTGGTGTGGTTTTGTGGGGAATGGTAAGAGTCTCTGCTAGTGATGTGCCCTGGTTGATTCATGCCAATGAACAAAAGCAGAGGTAAGATCAGCATAAATTTTGTACATCTGTAGTTTACAGTCGGTGATGGTGGTGAAATTTACACCAGCCACATGGTATATCAGATCTTTGTTCCCTTTCGGAGAGCTGTTTGTAAGCCTCTGAAACAGTTACCAGCCTACCACGGGCCCACATTCTACAGCCACAAAGAACAGAGAGTTTGAAGACAGAAGATGATGTCCTCCTGCCCCTGCAGCTATGTTCATAGGACAGCTTTGTATTTCCAAGTCCTTCATAGCCCCTCTACCATCAACCAAGGGCTATTTCTTTCCCAATCCCCACCTCCTCGAGGAACCTGGCGTGTCCAGGCTCCTGCCCCTTCATCTTACTTCCCATTCAGGGAACTTCTCCTCCTCCACAAGATTCTTCATAACCCTTCTCTTTGTCTTGACTCTCAAACACTGCATGCCAAATTAGTTGTCTTTCAAGCTTGCAAAATGTAGGTAGAGCATAATGAACATTCTGGGCGGCTTGTAAATTACCTTGTATAAGCTCCTTGCCATCGCTGGCTGCCTCATCTTTCTCCATGTGCATGTGAGTAAACACAATTTTTATCTTTCTAATTACATAAAGTTAGCAGAAGAAAGGGACACAGAATAATATTAGCATCTCCCAGAACAGATAAATAAACCATGAGGACACTGCCATTCTTTGCATTGCCTTTCCAGTAGACCTGGATCTGAATTTTGTCCTTTAAGGAACGCATACATTACTCCTGTCTCTGCAGATAAACTGATTTGTCTTGGGGCAGATGGACAAATGGGGAACATTAGCTTTCTAGGTTTCTCTACTGTCACCTCACTGTGTACCTTATATGTAGCCCAAGCCTCCATTTATTGAGTCCCTGCTGTATGCCGGGCACTATCCTCTATTTCTTTAGGAGCAATTTTAGTTTTATAGAGAAGCTGAGTGGCAAGTACAGAATTCTGCACCAGTTATATGTTGTTTCCCCTTTCATCAACACTGTAGAACATTCGTTGCTGTTGATAGACTAATTAATATTGGTCCATTATTGTTAGTTTAAGTCCACAGTTTACATTAGGGCTGGAAAGTGCATATATTCCAATTACAGTATTTTATAGAATATTTTCCTTGCCCTAAATGTCCCCATTGCTCAATATATTTAACCCTCCTTCTTCCTCTTCTAAACCTCTGCCAACCATTGAGGTTTTTATAGGCTCCATGGTTCCTTCCTCTTTTGGAATATTATATAGTTAGAACCATATGTAGAATCAACATTCAACATAGCCTTTCCAGATTGGCTTCCACCACTTAGTAATTGTATTTAAGTCTCTGCCATGTCTTTTATAGTATGTGAGTTCATTTCTTTTTATCACTGAATAATATTCTAGTATATGGCTATATCACCCTTTATTTATCCAATTCACTTACTGAAGATATTTTTGGTTGTTTCCAAATTTGTACAATCATGACTAAAGCTGCTTACATACAGTTTTCAATGTAAGCATAGGATTGCAATACTTTGGGTAAATACCAAATAGTGTAATTACTGGATCACATGGTGAATGGATTCTTCGTTTTGTACGAAATGGTCTTGCTATCTTCCAAGTGGTTGCACCATTGTATGTTTTCTCTAGCAATGAGTGGGTGAGCATTCCTGTTACAAATATTAGCAAGTATTTGCTGCTATTGTGAGGCTTTTGCCACTGTTAGGTATGTAGTGTTTCACTGTTGAAATTTTAAATGTTCTAGATACTTGTGTCTTGGTGCCTTAAAGTGGCACAGAGAACACTCCATTCTAATCCAGCCTTCTCCTCTGTCCTCTCTTGTTACTGTTTCCCTCACAGTGATCCCAGGAAAAAAAATCTTCTGCAGTCCTAAGCCACTGCACTTCCTGCAATGTGCTGGCTCTTTGAGGATCCCTGCTTCCACAGTGTCCTCTAAGAGAAAGACTTCCTGGATGCCCATGGTTCAAAGCTTCCTCACTTTTAATTCCTGAGTCTCATTTCACTACACAAAGCTCTCTATTCCTTGCTTCTGTGACCTTGATGTTTCACTTCCATTTGTGAGCCATCTCCTTGATCAAATTGCCCCCGTTGCTTAGGCATGAAGCTCACCTCCTCTAACCCTTTCTAAGTTCCTTCAACTAGGCTGGCACATATTGGTAATCAGAAAATGTGTTCTTAATAATAAATGAAGATATTGGTAGACACACTGATGGTTAGAGACACATATAATCTTTAAGGATATTTGACTCCTGATTGTAGGTTTCTTTCTTTTGCTTTGTTTCTAATGATTTTTTTTGCTTTAATATATATCCCCTTTTATCATTTTAAACCAGAATCTCTATTTCTACTGCTATAGTCTTCAGGTAAGCATAACTCAGTAAGTAAAGGAGATTTTGATCTGCCTCTTTAGTATAGCAGGCAATTCATCAGTCTCATAAATAAAAGAGATTTTTGAATCACCACGTCATTAATAAGGGATAAAAACATAATATACATTTCCCTTTTCTGAGGCTTATAAATTCTGTAACTGCTGGTAGCCTGGGTTCAGAGTCAGGTTACACTCCTACAGAATGGCCATCCCTGGGAAGTCTCCCTCTCTTGAGTATTGAGGGTTGGGGACCACTCACTTGCATAGACCATAACAGTAGTTACCCTTTGAGATGCTTGGAATTCCTCAGGATGGTGAGTCCTGTTGGTAAAGCAGTATGCACCCTAGAGAGTAGCTGTCTAATTGGTGAAAGAGCTTAACTTCTGTGAGCCTGAGTTCCTGTACCTGTGAAATCAGAATCATAATAGCACATCATTGTGACCATGATAAGGTGAAGAGCTACTTTTAGGGAAAAGTGAATAAGATGATGTACCTAATATCGGGGGTTTATAATGAATTCAGTAAAATTTAAGTTGAAACTCTCCTCACCCCAGACCCCACATCTCTATCCCATACCCAATCAGAGTTACCTCCTACCTACTCCTCCTTTCCAGTGGCTTCCACTGAAACGTTTCCTCCTTGGAGAATTAGAAAAGGTGTTTCCAGCATAATGCATTATCCAAGCATGGTACCTGCTGCCTGTTGATACTCATGATTGATTCCGAGTTAAAAGATATGAGTGATGCCTTATACCAGTCCAGGGCCTGTTTGCCCAAAGCTGGACCCATCCTTGCCCTTCCAGTTGATGTTACGTTGCAAGGAGCTGCTCTCTGCAAGGTGATGTCCTTGCAAACAGGAACTCTCCCTCTTATGTTCAGCTCCTGCCAAAGACACCCATGGTGGCTCCAGTCCAGGTTACCCCAACTCTAGAGTTCTGAGAATGCCACCCCATCTTTCTCTTCCTCCAGTCTGTGAAAGTAGTGTCTCTTTGTTGTTTTTCTAAATTATCTCACTTCTTAAACGTTTCTTCTATCACTCAACCAACAACTCTCTGGCCATTCCCCACTGTGAATACTTACATGGTTTCTAATCTCCTGCTTGGAGCTTTGTGGAAGTAGGAACATACAAACTTGAAGTTAATAGGCCCACACTTGTCTATGTTGCACCACTCACTAGTCATACAGCCAATTTTTATGAACCTCAGTTTGCTCATTTGTTACAAGGACTAACGGAACCATTCTGCCTCTCTCATGAGATCACTGAGAGCACCCAGTGGAGCCATTCACTCATCCACTCACCAAGTACTCACTGAGTGCTTGCTGTGTGCTACTCCCGTAAGGCTGTAGGGGATAAAACACAGAACAAGGCAGTCAATGCCCCATCTCAAGAAACTCAAGTTAGTGCCAGAAAATGTGCTTAGAAACTGAAGAGTACTGTAAAAGTCTACAAGGAAAAGCTGTTTGCCCTCCTTAACCTTATGAGGCCCTAGGATGCCCACACCTCTCTATCCCACTGACTGTGAACCCTATCTCTGCCCTGGAGTATAATGGGGGTAATGTATGCAATGGCAGGTGCACAGTGACCCAGGTAGCAGACTGGGGGTTCTCACCAGACCCAACCAAGATGTTCCCTAGTGTGTGTAAATTAGCATGTCGGAATTGACATTAATTAATTATAAAGGATTATTCAGCTTTTTCTGGTGTACCATTTAAAGTGTTATTTGAAGCCAGAATGCTATTGACTAAAGCCCAAACATCTTGTTGTTTATGCCTAGACTGTGTTTGAAAAGGCATCCTTGGTAACATGATTTTTAGTTATTTATGACCCCTTTTGTAATGATCTAGTCCTCAGTTTAATGATAGTATTGATAACAAGACACTGCCGACATTCTGTCTGCATCAGTGCTCCAAGAGACTTGTAGTTTGTGTTCATGGATAAATGGGTAAACTTGCTGTTTTTAAACAAGCATAGAAAGTAAGCATGTTGATCAGACTCCATGACCTTATGGCCTGGGCACTGATAATCAGTCTCTCATATTATTCCATGAAGCAGGTATTTCTATCCTGATATTAATAATGAAATCACTAAGACTTAGGAGCCAGGAATACACCTGCTCAGGTAACGGTGAAATCATAATCAAAATAGAAAGTAGAAAATGGGTCCTTTTTCAGATTCATCACCTCTCTGTACCTCTGTTTCCTCGTCTATAAACAACATATAACTGTGAGAAAGAGGCAGAGTCCCTAATGGGTGATAGTTGACAGACAACTACTGACCCCTCCTTTCGCAGCTTCTCATCTACCACTTCCGCTTTTCGTTCTCTCTGCAGATGACCACTCCCGGGTGAGGCTGTTGGTGCTGGATGGAGACCCCCACTCTGACTACATCAATGCCAACTACATCGATGTAAGTATCTTGATTGGGCTAAGTAGCTATGGGCTAGAGTTGACTGTCCAGACTCGAGATCTAATTGAGAGGCTGTCTTTAACCTGTCCACCAGAAGGTAGCCGGAACATGGCCAGAGCTGTGAGTCATTTCCCTAGTTTGTATGGCACAAGCAGATTATCCACCCAGAGCTACAGCTGCTTTCAAGCAGACTAGAATCATCTGTTCTTTGCAGCTCCAGGGAAACGGCTGATCTTATTCATTCAATCCATGCATTAATTTGTATGTGTCTGTCTACTCAGTCATTCATTTGAATATACAACCATTGATGCAACAAAATGTTTAAAATACTCACTATGTGCTAGATATTAAGAGGCCTATAAAACTAAAAATGTCAGGGTCTCCACCCTCAAAAACATCAGAAAAGAGAAGCTGTGCACATCTGTGGTAAACGAGGGTAAACTAGAGCTTGCTGACTATTATAGGTTCAGATAAAATACTTTCAGGATTCAGGGATGGGAAACATCACTTCTTCAACCAGAGATGCAGAAAATTGTGTGAGTCAAAGCTTCAGGTGCAAGTGAAATTCAAACTCAAAGCGAGAGAGGATGCGCCTTTGGTTAGGGAACTGCTTTTGCCAAGAGGAAGGAGTTTGGAAAGAAAGACGTATCATCTCTGTCTGGGGGCAGTGGGAACAAGATAGTGGCAGTAACTGGAAAATGAGGTTGGCCCTGGATCCTTGATGACTTAGGAGGTTGAACCCTGAAGGAAAGAGAAAGCTACTGAAGATGTCTGAATATGGGCCGTCCCATTCAGCACTGAGCTCTGCAATTTTCTGCTCCTGGAGGAAAGGAAAAGCCCAGAAAAGAGAGCCTGGAATTAATACAGCCAAGTAGGAGGGAGGCTGCCACCACATTTCAGACACTAATGAGAAAGGGACTCATTTCAAAAAGGAGCCAAGAACGGTGTGCACAGAAGTGAAAGAATCTACAAAGGAAGAAGTATGACCACTATTGCCAAGTGGATAGCCCAGCATCACTGACCCAAGCTGACTTTTCAAGGACTCAGCTCAGAGCCCAGAGGCCTTGAATAATGACTCAGTTTCCCACTGATCCCTCAGATGCTTGAGTGTATTGATAGACCAGCTATGAAATACAATAACATGTTTCATGAATTTTTTACAACATAGCCTGAGCAGTAGATTCATTAGTTCAACAAACATTTGCTGAACCTTAAACCTAATAACTGCTTTACACTTTACACTGGCCCTACGATGTATGCTTGAAGTGAGTTAACTTACTAAGACTTCTTAGCGATGCTTCAAGGTGGTTCTTATCACTCCCACTTTGCAGATGGGGAAACTGAGACCTGGGGAAATTAAAAAACTGGTCCAATGTCATAGAGATGTGGCACAGCCTGGGTATGAACCATAGCTGAATGTCCCAGCTCAGTGCTCTTTTTCCCCTGGTCCTTCATCTACTCCCAACACCACCCACAGCGAGCATCTAGCGGACACTCATCTAGCACTTATTGATACCAGCTGGACTAGTTTCTGTCTTTCCGTCCCCACCTTGACTGTACTCAGGTGGCTATGACAGTCATAAGGATATAGCATATACACCGTCTTGTGTGCCCAGGTTGACATATTTATCTGGCATTTAATATCTAAATGGAAACCCCCATCGAGATGATTTTTCCAGCTACTTACTCAATCTGCAGTAGACTGAATGTCTGAATACATGTAGAACTGAGAAATCTCCGTGTAATATAGACAGCAAATGAAACTGTTTTAAATGCAAGTGACTCTATACAGTGCCAGCACTAATCAGCGCTGTCCTGTTCTGTCATTACAAAGTCTTTTGCAAGCCTCTAAAAGACAGGAAACCAGGGATTGAGGCTAAGAGCACTGCCCTGGGTCACACAGCTAGACTTTAATTCTCTGCAGAGCTGGAACACAGAAGAGCCCCCTCCCTTTCTGTGTAAGAAGTAGACTGTGCAGACAGGCCAGATGTCCCTACCGCATGCTGTCCTAATGGGCAATGTCAGGCCCTGAGCAGCATCTCAGTGATTAGTATCAGGACTAATGAGAATGCAGTCATGAATCCCGTCCTTGTTGGGACTGTTGTATACAGGCCTTTCTGATGGCTACCTTTGTAACTTAGGGTAACTGCTGTAGAGTATCGGGGTTCCAAGAGGAAACAAGCTGGCTCACAGGTCTTAGCCAGGTAGAGTTTAACAAGTGCCTGAATAATCCTGAGATGGATTAACCAGCCAGATTGTGTGGAGTAGCCTGTAGCTTGAGAAAGCAAAGCGATCAAGTTTGGTGGCTGGATAAGAGAACCGGTATCAAAGTAATAGAATTAATTACTGTAAGGAGAGGGCTGTCATGCTCTTGCCAGGGAGAAGCTAACCCCTGCTAGTGCAGCAAGGAAGAACCTAGAAGGGCATATGCCCCAACTTCCCACTGGCCTCTTAGCTTTCCCTTCCCCTGCTACTTAGAAAATGCCCTCTGAACGCCTGAGGACATGGGAGCCTGCACTGTGGTTTATTTTGTCCCCTCCCATTGCCACAGAGTGTGGAAAAGACAATAGGAAAAGAGACGAGACAAAAAGACACCAAGCATAAAAGCACCCTCTTATGGTGTTAATCATGATGGGGCAGGTAGCAGGATAATCACAATCGTGAAACTACTTGAGATCTCTGTAGAACTAGACTCTCTGGTCTCCTGGGGATCCCTGAAAACCAACAATGGAGTGGGGGAAACTATCTAGTCTTCACCGCTTTGTCCTGGTCTTCAGCTCAGCCCAAAGACAAGAGCTAGCCAAGTTAGAGAACCTTCTCTGTAATTGAATCTTGACAATTCTTTAGAATTTGGATAATGAGCTCGATGAGGTCAACCTCGACCGAGCCTCTGGAGGCCGTGGTATGCTGCTCTCTGAACCAGCCCACTGGCCTGTTTGTTTGCACACCCGAAAATGTATTAGCCACTTGAATCTGTTATAAATTACCAGCCTGGAAATAAATATCATATCTGGGTCCCCAGTAAGTAACAGATGCAGGAGTGCAGAGTGAGATAAATGCGTTTTGGATGCAAACCTCTTTCCCATTGCTCACAGACAGATGGAGGCAGGCCCAGTGCTGGTTTGCAGTCAGTCTGTGTGCTGTGTAGGTGGGACTTAAATGAACTGGGAGTTCTTTTAAGGTTAAGAAGTTTTCTTCACTAGCTCTTGGCAAATCCCCAGAGGAGACCCAATTGAGCAACACATTTCCTTTTATCTCCATTGCTAAGGAATCGCTCTCATGATTTAAATTTTTCCTCTTTGGGAACTCTGTGAGTTTCTTGAGTCTATATCAGGTCTTTTTGCCCAGATGCAGCATGGGGGCAGGCATGTGGCACACATGCATTCAGATGCGGCATGGGGGCAGGCATGTGGCACACATGCATTCAGATGTGGCATGGGGGCAGGCATGTGGCACACATGCATTCAGATGCAGCATGGGGGGGCAGGCATGTGGCACACGTGCATTCAGTGGGTCCCCAGGAGCTTCCTGGCCAGGCAGTCTAGTCAAGCCAACAATCTCCAGGTTCACTAAAAAGACTGATTCACAAAGACATCTGACATTGAATTCTGGCTTTCACACATATTTACACACATGCACTGATACCTCCACACACATGTGCATGCATACATAAACACATGCACAAAATGGAAGAACAAAAAAAATAAGTCAGGGGTAGGAGAGGGAAGCAGATAGTGGCCTGGTGCTAAGCCTTCTGGACAGAAATGTGACCACTACTTCTGAAGAAGAGTTCTAAGTCCATGGGCAATGAGGACATTTGTGGGAAGACTAGACAGACTACTGATGGCACAAAGTGGGATTTGAGGAATGTCAAGAGGCCCACACTTGAAGCTAATTAAACCACCACCTCATCAGAGAACATTCCTCTGGTCTATAGCTGAGTCAGTTACCATGGGTGCTCTACAGAGACCCCCAAGTTCCCTTGGAGTTTCATAACCCAGCTTGTAGATATCTATGAGCTGCTCCAAAGCAGAGCCTACATCTAGCTGGCTCACTGTTGGGTTGCCATGCATTGTGTGTAGCAGAATGTGCCTCTTTGATGCATGCTGGTCGAATCTGATATGATTGAGTAAACAAATGAAAGCACAAAATAGAGCCTTAGCAGGCCAACCTCACAATCAATGTGTGAATTTCTTGCCCAGAATTTTCTGCCATTAACTTTCAAGTACATTTGAAGCCTTTCAAACCTAGTTTCTTCCAAGGTCTTTGCCAATGCAAAACCAGACCTATGCATGCATCACACTGACCAACCTGTGCAGAAAGCTGCACCTCATTCCAGATGGTGTGTTTCATGACCCAGGAGAAGAAAACAATAAAAGTTCTCACTGGGTCTCTGTGAAGCCCTGTGGAATCTCTCAAGAGAAAGGAGACTCATGAGGAAGGAGTTACCTCTGTATCACAGAAGAAGCCATGTCTAAAGTCCTTGGTAGTGAGGCTGGAACACAAGATGAGTGTGTTGAGGGAGCAGACACAGCGAGAGAGCTGGGAAAAAAGTTCAAGATGTGGATGCTATTGTGTAGTTACTATAAGATGAAGCATTTAGACATTGCCATGCAAGTAATGCAGAGTCACTGCAGACTCAAATAAAAAATAAAAACCTGACAACTTTGGGTGTATCCTGAGGAGCCCACTGCTGCAGGAAGCTTATGAGTTTCAGGAGTAAAAATGGGTTCTTGGAAGACACCAGGAGGTTGAAGCTATGGCCCAGGCCAGGGAAGACTTTGAGAACAGCTGATGAGGGAGATGGCAGAAGAGAGTAGACACAAGAAACCTCATTATCCTGGGTTCTAGGGAGCTATTTTCTGCTCCCAAACCTACTCAATAGACCCCAGAATCTAAGTCTCCTATCCAGCCTGCGTAGCCCTGTCCATCTTGACTTGGAATTACAGATACGCCTTTCCATCCCTTTGCTTGTGGAGGAGGACTCAGTTGCTAACATGGGAGGACTCACCTATGCAGCAACCTCTGAAGGTCCAGTATACATTCTTAATCATCAAAGGGTCTCAATAAATATTTGCTAAATGAGCAATAATATAATTATAATAGCAAAGACACACATGTAACACTTTAGAATTGTATCCAGTATGAATTACAGGAGCTGTCATATATTAACTTATCTAATCTCATTTAATATACTTTAAACAGTCTGATGCCCATTTTATAGATATAATTGAGACCCAAAGAAGTTATATAACTTATCCTAAATGACACAGCCTAGAAGGGAAAGAGCCAAAATTCAAATCTAGACAACTGAGTTGGTCTATGGTAAATATAATCCACATACTATGTGGTCTTCCTGTTTTGCTGATCGTAGCTTGCTTCTTTGGCATTTTCTTTGAGTCTGGTAGTATATAAGGTCTATGGGGAATAGTTTTTACGGGAGTCAGTTGTTTCAGCTGCCTGTCCTCATAAAGTATAAGGACCACCTGCAGTAGTCATGGTGTGTGGTTAATATAGCCATATGTAATCTAGGCAGCTTCATTGCTATAACCAAATATCTGAGTAAGACAACTTAAAGAAGGAAATGTTTATTTTGGCTCATGGTTTCCGAGATGTCAATCAATCTATCCTAACAAGAGGGTGTTGTAGCATGATTAATAAAAACCCAGAGACAGATACTGGGGTTCAACCTAAAGATCCAAAAAGCAAAACAGCCAGGCACTGGCTCTTACCTCGACCTCAGTCTGAAATGGCAAGCCTGCCTCCAGGAGGGTGTGGCAGAACACAACAGTCTGCATCAACCAGGAAGCAGGAAAAGGGAGTCATAGGAGCAGCACAAGGATCTCCAAGGTCACTCTCCCACTCCTACAAACTAGGCCTCCTGTTTCCCCTTCTCCCAATAATACCATCACATCACAAATCTATCGGGACTTAGTCCATTCCTTGGGCCAGAGCCTTCATGACCTAGTGATCCCTAGAGAGACTAGCTTAGGGAAGTCTTGTCATTAATCTTCTAAGCATTTCTCACTCCAGCCAAGTAGATTGTGAAGATTAACTGTGGTACAGAGAGTTTCTGGTCATGATATTGGTCTTGGATCATTGATGGCAGGTACTCCAGATGAAGTATGAACAGAAATTAGGAGAAGCCTAATAAATATTTGCCAGATGAGTAAACTAATCCGGCCCACAAACACACAGGAGACTAATACACTAATCTAAGTCATCTGGTAGATCCAGGGCTTCACAATTGCTACCAAAGCTACAGAGATGGCAATTCTTGGCCTCCTTCTTCAAGGAAGACTTGAGACATCTCATCTTCTCTAACACTGTTTTACAATGTTTAAAACTGAGACAGCTGTTCACCAAACTTTAGGACTCACATTCTCTGGGGACAGTTAACTGTAATTGTAAAGTGTATTCCAGGATCATCAACAATGATTCATTTGATTGAAGACTGTGATAATGACTCTGCCTGTAGAGTCCCTGCTACACAATCATTCCGACTGAACATCGACCCCTAGCCTGCCCATAAAACCTGGGCACATAGTGATCATCTAGGACCCTAGCACTGAGGTGGGAGAGGGGAGTCAAAAGGAGGGTGCCCAGAGCTCACTGGATGAGAACTTAACTGAATCAGTGAGATCTAGACTTTTCAAAAGAAAGATAAACCAAAGAGCTATTGAGGAAGTTACCAATGACTGCCTTTCACCTCCACATGCACACGTACACAGATTCACTTTCATGCAAACATGTCCATAAAGTTTAACACACCAAATACAAATTTAACAATGTATCTATCATCCATCCATTTAATCACTAAGTGCTAATCATATTTGATAATCTATAGTAAACTTAAACTTTTACTCAACGCAATACTGTTTTTACTCAATCCAATACACTGTTCCTCTGTAACAAAGGAAGCCCTCCATCCAGTCCACTCCCAAGTCAAAGACAGTGCCATCTACAACCTCTTTCCTCATGACTTGGATGCTATGAGTTAGTTTCATGCTTGGGAGCACATCATAGCACAGGCTTATGGGAGTACTCTGAAGGGGCCAGGGAAATCACAAATTGGTCTTTGGATCAGCAAATAGCTCTTGCCTCTCTGAGTTCACACTTCCACATGGTCCTCTCTGCACCCCAAACTTTCCTAGTGCCAGAGAGATGCAAGGTGACATCCTTCCCATTTCCTTTCTCTGAATGTGAACAATGCATTCTCCAATTCCTCCTCCAGGTGCCCCAGTACGCCTAGTATTGGGATCTGCATATGATTATGGGTCAGGAAAAGCTGGTTGGTGCCCACCATAAGTGAAGTGCCTTCTTCCCCTATTTTGGGGCACATAAGTTTTAGGAACACCTATGGCAAACATGATGGGTCCCTCACAGGTAGTCACAATAACACAATAATGCTACAAGGCTACTACATACTCTATATGTGTGGTCTGAATGTGGTCTTCACTACTTCTCTGAGATGCTGTTCGCTGTGGAATGGACACTTAAAAGAAATCTCACACTAGCTCAGAATTGAGAAATAGATGGTTATTTATTTATGGTTAAACTCACAAATCAGAATCCTCTGCTGGAACGGAGACCAGAAACCGAAATCCGCAACCTTAACAGAAAGGCTGGGGAAGAAGGGGCTGACCCAGGCTCTGCATCAGCATATAGAGTATAAGTGGCCACGCCCCAGTAGGCAGGTAACCACAAGCTGTAAGACTTCTACAGCAATTCCCATTTTGCCTATAAGAACACACAGTAGCTAGAAAGAGATGTGTCTTAATATTATGCTGTTTCCAAGCTTTGAATGGAAACCCTTGGTTGTGTTTTCTTCCTATTTTCCAGGGGTACCACCGACCCCGGCACTACATTGCAACCCAAGGTAAGTGTCTTTGAGTGACCTCAAGGATATCTAGGAAGAGGGATTTTTTAAAATCAGGGTAAGCCTCATTATCCACTCTTCCTCTCTCTGTTATCCCAAAGCTCTTTTTCCACTAAATGGTTTGGCTTCTCCTGAAGGAAGGGGATTAACTTTTGCCACAGGGAAGCCAGAGAGACAGGGCATCAAAGCCTCCACCAGTCTTTGAAGAGCAAGGAGATGACAGGTTTGACCTAGACTTTCAGCAGAAATGGTTGTCACTAGGAAATATTATTCAGAGAGAAAGGACCACGTGGGGGTGACCAGAGAAAAGCCTCAGTGGGTACCCAAGAGACATTTCCATCCCTCAAGTGAGTGCAGGTCCACAAGAGAGATGCAGCCCCTTGCCCTGGGAAGCAGTGTGGCAGTATGCTATCAGAAGGCTTAAAAATGATGACGCCTTTTACAGCCTCCTGGGGGAAGTCCTGCAGGTAATTATATGTGTGGACCTTGACATATATCAAAAGCATTCTTCACAATGTTATCGTGTCATCTGCAAAAGGAAAAAGTGAAAAATCCTAAAGGCCCAATAACAGACAGGTTGTTAAATAACATATGGCGTCTCCATGTTGTAGAAAGCGCTGTAGCTTTGAAATATAATATTTTTGATGATATGAGAATATACTTATAATAAACCTGGTGCTTATTGCAGAAAATGTATAAGTACAAACAAAACACAGAAAAATGCTATTCAAATTTTCTTTCAAATGCATGAATTGCTTTTGTAATTTTAAAATTGATAAAGACCCAGGATATTAAGAATTGTTTCCTAGGAAATTGCTTTGGACTGTCAGATCCTATCTCCTATTCCT
Source organism: Bramus lutescens (assembly GCA_001685075.1). NCBI lineage: Eukaryota > Metazoa > Chordata > Mammalia > Rodentia > Cricetidae > Bramus > Bramus lutescens. Next base: position 101,898 of record LOEQ01001928.1, read on the forward strand.
TGGTTTTTCTGCCCTTTTCATTTTTTTTCTTTCTTTTGTACTTTATGTGCTTTAATCCTCTCCTTCCTGGTCAAACTTCAGATTATTGTCTCCGACATTTGTCAAATTCAGAACTCTGGACCCTCTTGCTTTTGGCAGTTCTACCCTCCCTACCCTAATTCCCTTGCTATCTCTCATCAAGATCCCACTGTCTAATTTCTGGAAACCCCCTTTGGACATGATCTAAACTATAGTCTAGATAAAGCAGTGGACCAGGAAAAAGTGGAGCTGCTGGGCTGAACATGAGGGTGGGGGCAAGGGTGGGAGGATGCTGCAGACCACAGATACCAGAAAAGTGGGTTTTTTTTCCTTATCTGTGCTTTGCTCTGGCCCCAACAGATTCACACCTCCAGCCTCAGTCTCAGCTACTTGGTGTCCCACTTAGGTCCCCCCGCCTCACTCTTACCCACCTAGGTTGAACCCTGATTAAACAGCTGAGAGACAAACCGCTCCACATCCACTTTGTACCCACAGTCTCTTAACTCCATCGTCTTCTCTGTTGCCAGGTCCAATGCAAGAGACTGTGAAGGACTTTTGGAGAATGATCTGGCAGGAAAACTCTGCTAGCATCGTCATGGTCACAAACCTCGTGGAAGTGGGCAGGGTAAGCGTCTCCTTCAGTCGTGTGGGCAGAGGGTGGTGGAGATACACCCTGGGGTGCCTGCTGCCTGCACTGTGCCACCAGCTTCCTAAGCAGTACCACCTCTTTATGGCAGCCTATAGGGATGGGAGATACCTTACTGCTAGTTCACATTTGAGCAGTGTTCTCCTCCTTCAAGTCTCCCATCCCATTTCTATCCTCTCTCTCCACCGATAACGCCATCCCATGCATTTTGAGTAAATTAAAGCCATCGGGTGGGAATTCTCTCACCAACACATCCCAAACTTATAATCTTATTCGTATCTGCAGCCATACTCACAACCTTCTCTTCTGCTCTCAAGTTTTGCCATGAGAAGGGGCTGTTTCTATTGATTCCAAAAGATTGAATATTGGCCATTTCTTATGACCAAGCCCAATACGACAAACACTAAGTTTCTGCCCTTGATAGGTGACCCTTGGGAATATGCCCTCTGAGAGGTCACCACAAGCCTTTGTTTACCTCCCTTCCTCATCTTTCAGCCCAACATTCTTTTTCCGTTAAAGAACTTGGCCTTGCCTAAAAGAAGAGAATGAACTTGAAAGAAGCCAGAAAGAAGCCAGAGGGACAGGGCAGGAAAGCAACCAGGAGTCTCCGAGAAGCAAGGAAGTGACACATTCAGCTTTGAAGGGAGGCTGCAGGGACCTGTCACTAGGATATACTGTTAGGAGGGAAGGAACCAGGCAGGGCAGATCAGATGTATTAATATCCTCAGGTGCAACCCAACAAGGCTCAGAGATTTTCTCATATTCCCTTTTCATTTGAAATATAAGACTCTTCTTCATTGCTGAATTATTTCACCTCAGCATGTGAATATGCTCAGTAATTTCCATCTCAGAGGGACAAAAACCACCACCAAATGAGTCACAAAACAAAAACTAAAACCATGAGCCTGATAAAGGGAGGGGCGGGATGGGGTCTGATAGCAGTAATAGAAAGGTAGGGGAGGGAGAGTAATCTGAATAAATCATATTTGTGTGCAGAATTGTCAAATAACAAGATTAATGACTAAAAAAACTATTAGAAACATTTTTAAAGCCGAACAAAGGTACCTTCCCTGTTCCCGTGTTTCTGCTGAATCTCAAGGACTCAGAGGCCTTGTGTCTCCTCTTGGTTCTCCTTTACCACCTCAACATGGCAGGTCTCTCCATTCCACCAGTGAAACTGTCAGCATCACTGCCTTGGTGTTGACAAACCCAGGCTCCACATCTCTCTCTTCATCTGTCTTCTCTCAGCAGCATCTCACCCTCTCCTGCCTGCTCTCCCTCCCCTGACTGTGAAACCACATCAGGGTTCAGGCCTCTGTCTCCCTCTCCGTTCTAACTAGATTGGGTCCTAGGTTGTCCTTAACCAGAAATGGGACCACTGTTTCCAACCTCGCCTCTGCCTCTTTGATTAACTGTGGCCCATGGGTGGATGGGTGGGCTGCACTGGAGAGAGCTGATGTACAACTGTCTAGACTCAAAGGGCTGCCATACTGTAGACAAACTACACAAGAGTAGTAGACAAACTACACAAGAGTAGTAGACCGGTCAGTTTTTATAGATAATCTGGATAAAGTGTCCTGGTCACAGAGGTGCGGAAGAAAAAGGCTGTCACGGTGAACTCAAAGAGCATGGACCTTAACAGAGGATCGGGGCCAAGTGGGACTTTCTCCTTGTGCTTTTACCTCTATCTGGCCCTGTTCCCCCTTTTTACAGATGAGGCATGGGTGCCGAGGGGTAAAGACCCGAAGCTCTCTTCTCACTCTTGACACTCCTCCTAGTATTTGTAACCCCATTGTTCAGACTGCACCCACTGTTCAGACAGCTCTCGCTGTTCAGCTCCCTCCACCCAGGGACTGCAGCTCCAGAGGGAAGCAAAGGAAGCCCAGAGTTTGAGAATCCCAGAACATTCCATATTCTGAGGCGAATTCTCCCCGTGATGGGGCGATGGACTGTGGATTAAAACTGGGCTCGCAAGGGGGAGAAGGTTCTTAATGTAAATAACTCCTGCTAGTGGCCAACTAACACACTGCAGAATATTCACTCCCAATGATTGTGCAAGGCAGTGTTCTTGGTTATGACACAGACACTTGGGCTTGGTCCTTACTCCATCCCTTGCCAGCTGTTGACTTTGAGCAGGTTCCTTGGCTTCTCCATGTTTAAATCCTCATCTGTAAAATGTGGGTGAGCATACCATCTGAGGTTACAGTGACATCAACACTTAGCAGGCAGTGCTAGACAAGGTAAGTATCGGCTCTCATTAGCCATAGGAATCTAAGGCTTTCTATGAGGGTCTTAGCTCTAAAGTCTTAGAATCAAGCAGTATTCTCCAAACCCTGGTGCGCTCTCCGTGTTTCCCTAAGTGGGTTCCATGGGATGCTAGTCTGCAGGCTGGCTAGTGAGCAGAGGGTTCCATGGTTAAATATGTTTGGGAAATGCTGTGTCCTCTGTCCCTGTTGGAGAGTCCTAAGATATTTAACAGTATTAGTGCTTCTGAGGATCTAAGTCATGTTGTAGCAAAGCAGCTTGTTTAACTTTGTTGAAACAGCATTTCCCAAACTCATTTGACCACAAAACCTTTTTGTGTTTGTTTTGTTTTGTTTCTTGTTTTTTTTTTGTTTTTTGTTTTTGTTTTTTTTTGTTTTGTTTTGTTTTGTTTACCTAACACCTATTAGCACCCAGCGGAACACACTGTGGGAAATGCCACGCTAGGCCGTGCGTCGTCCCCCGGAATGGTAATAACACTTTTGCTATTTTAAAGGGGGAAAAACCATGATTTCTTTTGCTCTCTGTGGAACTTAAGAGTCAAACATGGGAACTGCTTGCTGGTAGCATAGGTACCCACTGCTGGGGCAGAGAGCAGTGGTACATCTTCCCCTTGAGCTCAGGACTGTCTGTCTCTTCCCCAGCAAAGAGCCTTTCTCCTTCCAGTCCCCAGTGACAGCCTCTTTATAAGGACCCTCTCCTCAACCCTTCTGCTTCTACCTCCTCGCTGGTACTTCTCATCCTTGCTCAGAAAATAATGCTCAGCATCCCCATGCTGACACAGTAGGAAATGACCACATCACCATATTATTCATCGGCTACGTGGGGATGATACGCCTCCCTTCTTACCTAGTTCTTTCTCATGGCTTAGGGTAGCAATGCAGTGGAAAACCACCAGGAGCTGTAAGAGAAGAAACTGCTGTCATTTGTAAAGGCCCCAGTGACTCTGGCAGTGAGTTAGGCCCAGTGTCATTTGCTGATCCCTGACCACTGAGCACCCCATGGGCTGAAATGCCTCCAAAGTCACCCTTGGGTTTATTTGGATGGGAAAACCAAAGGAGTTGGCTTCTCATGCTTGGCACTGTTTATGCATTCTCCTCCCTATCCTCTCCCTGTCTCTCACTTGGCCACAGGTAAAGTGTGTGCGATACTGGCCAGATGACACAGAGGTCTATGGAGACATTAAAGTCACCCTAATTGAAACAGAGCCCCTGGCAGAATATGTCATCCGCACCTTCACAGTCCAGAAGGTAAGTTTCCCTTTCTGTGAGTATTCCCTCTTCCAAGTCAGTTGATGGGGCTACTCATCCAGACAGTGGAGACCAAGGGTCTGATTCGTGCCCAGCCACACACCTGACATGATAAACAGAATGGTAATCAGAGTTGATATGGTCATGTAGTGGGTTCATCAATTAGAGAGAGAGAAACAGACTTCAACAGACAATGTAGTAGACTAAGGGATATATTGTGATAAGAGCCATAAGGGACCAAAGGATGGAGAGGAGACCTACAGAAGCACCATTACATACCCCTAGATCTGAAGTGGCTTGTAGAATGCAGAAAATTGGGAGCTGAGAAGGCTTCAGTCAAGGAAAGCACAGGAGGAATAATATCCTTGGCCAAGTGTCAAGAACATAGCGTGGTGGGCAAAAAGAAGCCAGCATTTCCCAGGCTGGGAGTCTAGTCTGGGCCAGATTTCAACCAGGGGCAATTTGGTTCTCTGGTGAGTATCTGTCCCTGTCTAAAGATGTCAGAATATCACAACTTGGGAGAGGGTATTTTGTTACTGACACCAAGTGAGTGGAGGCCAGCAGTGCCACTAGAGAATCCACAACACACAGGAAAAAGAATTATCCAGCCAAGCATGCCACATCCAGGAGTTTCTAGGTTGGGAGATACCAGTCCATACATTTGTACTCCTGCTGACTACGGACATATTAGTGAGGGCTAACCTCCAGGGTGGGTCAGTGCTTGCCGTTTAAGGATGTACATCCAGGAAAACGGACAACCGGAAGGCACCAACCACCAATACTGTGCAGTCAAGGACCCATGAAGAGAGTCTGAATGGACACCAATTTTGTCTAATAAGTCCCCAGTTAATGTTAAGAGAATCTCTCTAAGCCCAGACCCCAATAGGAAGGGAGGAACTGTAGCCTGCAAGGCATGTTGAAGGAGTAGTGTCTTTTCTTAGCTCTTTTTTTTAATCTTTCCTTAAACAATCATAAAGAAAGTCATTACTTACAGAAACTTATATAAGTGTATGAGACCCCACACATCTCTAGGGACTAACGTCATAGCTTCCCCATGGTATATGGACAGGCGATCAGCAAACTGCGTCAACAGCTTTAGCTCAACACCAGTTCCTGAACTGGAAACCCAGGAAGAGTGAGTGGAAGTGTCCTTTGCCCCTGGAGTAAGCGCAGCTCCCCCAGGGACAGCATAGCACAAGCGAGGAGGGTGCACCCCAGTGTTGGAGCTGTCCTGCCTCTCCTCCTCTTCCTGATTCAGCCAGGCTTTTGTACTCTCCTAGCCTTATTCTGCCTCTCATCTTGCTCCATCTTAGTTTGGATTTCCTAAAAGCAGAGCTCAAAGCAACAAGAATTTGAATGGATTGTGTATGGAGAGGGAGCTTGCAGGAGGAGCAGGATGCAGGACCTTAGTAGGCATCACGCTTCAGCCGCACTCCACAGGGGGCTGGAGCAGGAATCTCTCCACAGGTATAGGGCATGCTTACTGGGTCCCTACAAGGGTACCAGTCATTTTGGCTTGCCCAGAACAGGCTGGGTTTAACACTAGAGGTCCATGTCCTACAAAAGCCCTCCATTCTGGAAACACTGGACTACTGGCTAGGTCAGTTAATACCTCAATCCTTCTGTCAGGTGGAGAAGGCTAGCTATCCCCAGCCAACCCAGGGATGGGATGCAGGTCCAGCTGAGGGTTGTCCTCAGAAGAAGGGGAGCGTGAGCTGTCTCCAAACAAAACACATCAGAACCAAGATTGGCTGGACAACAGCACACACCCTGAACCTTTCCTCCACAGGGCAGCCTCTTGGGAGACTTGATATCATGGTGCCCTTGAGATAAAGCCAGGACTTTGGCTGAGGTTGCAGGCCTTGAGGCTTCAGCGCCTCCCATCCTGCTCCCCATATCCAGCCCTGTCAGCCTTCTCTGCCCCTTCTTCACCTCTCCAGCTCTGACCTGGCTCCTTTGTGGTTCCATGCAATACCCTCTGTAGCCTGTCCCCAAGATTTCATGCATGCCATCGCTCTGTGTCCTCAATGGAGTAGGATGTTCATACACACGTCAGCTTCATAATGATGAAGAATGCAGGTGGTGGGGAACATAGGGTCAATGTGCAAAGCATCCCCATATGTTCTAAACTTTGTGTGGCTTTACTTTCCTGTTCTGAAACATGGAGATAATGATAGGAGGCCTGATCTGTGGACTAAATGAGTAAATACATGGGTGTGTTCAAAAGAGTAACTGGGACATCACGAATACTTAGTATAAATGCCAGCTTTTATTTTCACTACTGCATTCTCAGACCCCAGTCAATGAGGCCTCTTCTAAGAAGCCTTCCCAGATTTCTCCTCCCCTCCGATCTTGTTAGATAATTCCTTTGTGCACTCTGGTCAGATTATCCACATAGGAGTCTCCCTCTTCCTCACTCAGTGGGGCCATGAACTATTCCAGGAGCAGGACCTGTGGCTTAAATCATCCCTTCCTAGTGCCCAGCACATGTCCAGTAAAAGATAGCCCCGGGTGAGTATTACTTAACTTGAGATGAACAATAAAGTTGATGTTTCTTAGCACCAGCTAGGAATTGCTCTGAATGTCTGCAAGACATGCAAGCAAAGTTCTCATACACATAAAAATAAATAAGTTAATTAGTTTTTAAAAGGTTCTTCAAGAAATGGCTGGTTTTACATTTCCAGAAGTAACTGAGCTCCTGTGAGCTAACACCCATTATCCCAGCAAGGGCCTCATTTCCCCACGTAGCAAAGAGGACCATTCCTCAGTACCACAGCCCCTACTCCCCCATGGATCTAGGGGTCACGTGAGGGCAGCAGGTGGAGGAACAGAGTCCCATTCTCTCCTCAGAAAGGCTACCACGAGATCCGGGAGCTCCGCCTCTTCCATTTCACCAGCTGGCCTGACCATGGTGTTCCCTGCTACGCCACTGGCCTTCTGGGCTTCGTCCGCCAGGTCAAGTTCCTCAATCCCCCAGAAGCCGGGCCCATAGTGGTCCACTGCAGGTGAGTCAGGCCTCCATTCCCATTCTACAATCAACTTAGCTCTGGATTTGTTCTCCATACTGTCCCATGGCTTTTGTTCTTGCTTTAAGACTCCTCCTCCTATAACTCAGAGCCCAGCCACCTTCTGAGAAGACCTGGGTCCCTAGTGGCCATAGGGGTTATATTACCATTATGAATGTTGCCCCAGAGACATGGCTGGACTCAGCAGCACCTGCCATGCCTGCCATGTAGATCTGGCCAAATTATTTCACTTCCCATTCAAGCTTGAGAATTGAACAGTACCCTCTTACCATTCCCATTTTACGTATGGGGAAACTGAGGCACGGAGATGATAAAGAGGTGGGAAATGTCAAAGCTGGGACAGTTGACATGTTCTCTGGGGCTTCCTAGCAGCAACTTGATGTGGGATAGCTTGGTGTAAGCATGCATCTCTTCGCTTCCACTATTTTTAAAATCAATTGCTGGCCTGCAGGGTCCCTAATAGAGAGCAAGTGGTCAGCATCAGCTTTCCCTTATTAAAGAGATGGGAAATTTTCAGCTTTGACCTAGAAAGTCACATTGAACATAAGTGGCATTGAATCCTCCTAAATGGAGATGAAGTATTGTGTCAAGGGCATTTAGAATTGGAGGAAGGTAGATGTCCAGACCTGAAGGCCAAAGAGTTTGTATTCCCCTCCTTCCTACGCCCCTCTATTTCAGTATGTCCTTGGGCATAGCATGTCTTCTTATACCTTGAATGCTCAGGCCATCTTATCCTTCCTGACAATGTCTGTGTCCGCCAAGAAATCAGGGAAGACACTATGCATGTCTCAGACCCAGCTCCTCCCTGTGTGAAAATCTCCCATACAGCATCCCTATGTGTTCTCCACAGTAGTAGAGACACATCCACATTTCATAGGTAGAAACCTCTGCACTGTCTGGGTATTTGGCATGGGTTTTCTGCTTTGCCTTTCATGGTAAGCAAAGAGGACAAGGTGCATTCGTGTCAAAGCCTGATCTCCCCAATTGCAGGCAGAGTTCAGGAGGAAGAGAGGAAAGGAGACGATGGCAAATATTCACCAGACCCTCCACCATGTGCAGTACTGTCTGTGATGGTCTGTGCCTGCATCTCCATAACAAGACACTGCAAAGCATCTAAGCAGAGTGGTACCTACTCCTGGAGCTGTTATGATTTGGCTAATGCACACTAAGTGCCTGAAAGAATTGCAAACATAATAAGCACTTAAGTCTACCACTCTTGCTGCCTCTTAAGGTCATCCAACATCCCAGGTGGGGTTAACAAATTCTTTCAGACAGGAAATGTGTCTTTCTCATCTTCCTATGCCTACTCGTAATCTTGGCATCCAGGGCATCATGGATGCTCTGTAAATATTTGTGGATTACAAGTAGTCAGGCACAAAACTGAGCAATTTACATGCATTATACTTCTAAAATACAATTTAATGCAATTTACATATATTGTACTATTAATACTAAGAGGTATACGGCAACTTTTATTTTATGAATGAGAACAGTGAAACCCATAGAGATGAAGTCATTTGCCCAAGGTCACATAGCTAGTCAGTAACAGAGTCAAGATTTAATCTCAGGGATCTCAAATATCATGTGGCTAACTACTGTTTTATTCTAGGGAAAAAATACACACACACACACACATATATATATATACACACACATACACATATACATACACACATACACATATACACATATACATACAAATGAGTACACACACACATATATACAAACACATACACATATACACACATACACATATACATACAAATGAGTACACACACACACACATACACACACACAGCTCTGACTTTTCAAAAAATCTTCTAGGAGGCATGAACTGAGGCTCACAGACACTAGACACCTTACTCTCTGATACCGTAGACCTTACTCTTGGATAAAGTAGCCTAGATTGAAAACTTATGATGCTGCTTCATTCCCATGCAATATGTTGAAGATGCAGCTTGGGAAACAGATGAATGAGTGGTTTTTTTTTCCTTTTTCTTTTTTTTATAGACCTCTTCCCAGGCTCCTTAACCCATTCTATTGAGTCCCTTTTAAATGGGTCTGGAGTGCACTGGGAACAGATATTTTGAGGCAAGAGTAAGGCAGGCTCCACTCAGTTCAAACTATGGTGGTTTATCACCAGTGAAGACTGCTCCCAAGGGTTTGGTTTCCAGATCACTAACATGCAGGTCCCGGCTGGCCTAGGCGTCTTGGACCTATCAGCCAGTGATTCTTTTGTATCTTATTCCATCCATCCCCTTGCATTTCCTTTGATTTCTGCATTGTTCGACAAAGATGTTTGTTTCCACGGGGTAAATAAAGGGTAAAACTACTGACAATGTGGACTTCCTTGACTCTCTGCCCTGCTCCCCCTTCCAAAACCATGCACAGTGCAGGCCAGTGTTCTATGATTCAGCCCTACTGTTTGGTAATCCAGAGTTGATCTGGGGAGATCTAGCTGTGCTCCGGAGGGTCTTGTGAAACCCTCTTGCCATTTTCTGTCCGGTCCTATTAAAGCATGTCAGTAATCAGGAGCTGATCATATGTCAGAGAACCTGGTGCCTGATGACGGTCTCGAGACTGTCAGCTACTCTAGTTTGATGATGTGCCTGGCTCATGTCCCTGAGGAAGCCAGCATAAATGGGTCAAGTGCAAGGCCTTGAATAGGGGACGCCAGATCAGCTCTCTGCCTTTGACACAGCTCAGGCTCTCTGGTGTCTGCTCTCTCGCTCATGTCTTCTCTGTAACCTCTGTTCCCTTCTTCTACCAGCCCATTTGCTGACATGAAAGAAGAGGAGAGAAAGGGAAAAGACATTTTTACCAGGAAGCTTCTAGTATGCCAGGCATTGATAAGTGCTTTACACTGTACCCCCTGGACTATATTCATCAGATGCGGAGCCTACAGGCACACCTACTAAGAAATTTTGCATTACACGTTATAAATCTTATTAAGAATGGTGGTAGGAATTCTAGACTGCCTGGGGGAACGCTCAGCTCTCCCATTTTCCAGCTCTATGACCTCAGGCTCTAAGCACTCTGTGCCTCAGCTTCTCACTTATGAAATGGGGTAAGACACTTCCCTATTCCCTCATTTGCTAAGTAAGTACAAAAAAGTAAGTGCCCCCAAACAACCACAGTGGTAAACATTACTTTCCCATTTAATAAAGAAAACTTTGATCACTTGTTCAGTATAGCCCAGGAATGTGGGGGTTCCAACCCTTCCATCTGACTTCTACAATACACTGTCTTTCACCAAGGTTTTGGAGACAGGGTTAAATGGTAGGTGCCTTGTCAACCTATTTCATCCCATCTTAAGATCCATAACACACAGCAAACTTCTCTTCCAGTGCTGGAGCCGGGAGGACTGGCTGCTTCATTGCCATTGACACCATGCTCGACATGGCTGAGAATGAAGGGGTGGTGGACATCTTCAACTGCGTGCGTGAGCTGCGGGCACAGAGGGTCAACCTGGTGCAAACAGAGGTTAGTCCTGGGACACCGAGTCAGCTAGTTTCCTGATACCTTGGCCAAAGAGAAGCACAGTAGGACAGAGGCTCAGTAGTGAAGAAGTCATACAGAAAGGATGTATCTTCACAAGTATTAGTACAGAATGAATACATAGCTTGCTCTGGTGAGATGTCCCAGCCAATCCTGAGAGTCTATGGTACAGGAACTTCTGGTAGCAAAAACTGTTGACTCCTCTGTCTCTATAGTCATCCACGTAAGACTGAATGGCAGTTGTCAGGTATAGTAGTCCAGCCTTTGATGCAGGGATGGAGAGGAAGAGGGAGTACTGGTACTGATGGAATGCCTGCCCTGTGCCAAGCGCTCAGTCATTCCTTGATGGAAATAGCTTCATCAACAAAGTACACTTCTTTAAGGCTTATTTATTTTATTTTATGTGTCTGAGCATCTTGCCTTCATGTATGTAAGTGCACCACATGAGTGTCTGATGCTCACAGAGGTCCAAAGACCCTGTTGGAACTCCTAGAGCTGGAGTGACCATAGTTATGAGCCACCATGTAGGTGCTGGGAACCAAACCCTGGTCCTCATTAAGAGCAGCAAGTCCTCTTTACTACTGAGCCATCTCTCCAGCCCAAAGTTCTTGAGAACTTTGACTTGAGCTAGAGGCTATGGATTGCTGGAGAGACATATACAACCCTTAACCTCAAGGAAAGGCAGATGCCCAGGTTCCTTTCTATCTAGCTGGAGAGCCCAGTGTCTGAGGATAATGTAAGTAAGGCTGTCTGAACTGTTGTCACTGACAGTGAGCCAAGAAATGTGCATTATTGTGTGTAGGATCCTTCCCCTACTCTTCACATTCCATGGTATCTCCTGCTCACATCTCCATTCTATCCATGGGAAGGACACCAAGAAATTTTATACTAAGTCTTCGTGTGGATAAAGACCAAGTGGTTAGTCCTGAACCACTCTTTCTTGTTAATCAGGTTTTCTGTCTATCTCACTCCTGAATGCCTTGGGTTGTTGTTCCTGCAGTGGGTTCACCTTTTGGTTCTAGTAAAGGCTATGAATGTCCTAACAGATCTAGAAGCCGTGGGAGCTGCACTCGTATCAGCCCTGATATCCATGGCTTTAGGTAAGGTAGTCCCTGCAATGCTCATTGAAAGCTTCATCACACTGGACTCTGCTGCAGGCTCTGAGACAGCTCACAGGCTAATTCCCAGGCCTATAACACTAGAGCCAAGATGGCTGTGCTGTCTGTGCTTAAGGCCATGCCTGCAGAGGGCAGTTAGAGTAGGCTGAGTCAGACATATGACCCTCACTGGCGGGCATGGAGACATACTTAAATATAAATATATCAAGATAAGTTCAAATAAAGCACTTTATTTAAAAGGGTCAAATTTTTGTTGAAAAATGATGCCCAACAAACACTTATAAAGACCCACAATTAACAATAAACTTATGCTCAATAGATTTAAAGGCATTCTGGTGGTTGTGTGAAGTAGGATGGGATTAAAGTGAGAGAATACTAAATATGCTCCAGGAAGTAGGAAGAAAGTCCTCCACAAAGAAAAGCAGGTTTTCTGCAGCAAGCAGCTTCTGAATGAAAGCTGTGAACATGAGCAGAACCTCCAGGGTGTCTGCAATGACATGTGCTCGAGTTTCTCATTCTTATCAGTGGCTCGGCTGTTCCATCTTATACAAGGGCAAAACGCTCCATAGCTCAATCACCGTGAAACACGGTTACTTAGACCTTTGGGTTACAGGATATAAAACTGAGGATTCTGCAGAATAAATCATGTCCTTTTCTCATTGCTACAAGATTCATTCAATGTGGGCAAAATGCTCGCAAACAGCGGTTCTCACCTGGAGCGCTCTTCCCCTCCTGTTGACCTTGCAGGAGCAGTATGTGTTCGTGCATGATGCCATCCTGGAAGCATGCCTTTGCGGCAACACCGCCATCCCTGTGTGTGAGTTCCGCTCTCTCTACTACAACATCAGCAGGCTGGACCCCCAGACTAACTCCAGCCAGATCAAAGATGAATTTCAGGTATGGGTAAAGCCGAGGTCCAGGGACTTAGCAGCTCTGGGTTATCCTAACAATGTTCCATCGTCTGGATGACTTATATGGCAGGCATTTGCTTGTCACACTTCTGGAAGCAGTGAAGCCCAAAAGCAAACAGCCAGCAAATCTAGTATCTGGGAAGAGCTCAGACACCAATGTAATTTGTGAGTGGCTGCGTCTTTAGAGTTTCATTTGGTGGAAAGCAGAGGAGCAAACACTTGTGTATCTTTCCACAGGGACACTGATCCCATTCATGAAGACTCCACACTGATGATGCAATTACTTCCTACAGCCCCCACCCCCTCCTCATCTGCCCCATTGGGAGCTGGTATAGTAGCATCTGTGTGGGGGGAATGTATGCATTCAATCTATAGCAATGACCCAAGCAACTTAATTCACATTGTGGGCCTTTCTTGATGAGATTGGTGTGTGTGTGTGTGTGTGTGTGTGTGTGTGTGTGTGTGTGTGCTTTCAAGCCTAAAGTGCCCGGCAGCTGTGGAGAGCCTTTCACACCATCAGATTGCACGGTCATTAGCAACTATTAGCCAATCACTCAATGATAGCTGACACTTGTTTTTGTGCTGTGATTATGCTATTGAACTGAGGTCTTGGTTAATTCTTGTTGATGTTATGGATGGACAGAAGTTTACACACTGATGTTGGTGTGAATTTCAAGCTTCTTTGACTCTGGAGAGACCGTACCCACCACCCGCCCCAGTGTTCTCTCCACAAATTCTTTAAAGCCATCATCTGGCCTTGGGTGCTTGTTGGCAATGAAGATTCTTGGGTCCTACCCAAACCTACTGAATTAGAATGTGCAATTTAACAGGCTCTCAGGGGCATTTATTTATATGCAAATTAAGCTTTTAACCATCTTACAGCCTGGCTCAGATATGGCAGATTCACATGTTGTAACCAGGATGGTCAAAACTAAAGCTCTGATCTGAAAAGCCCAGATATAAATGACTGAGTGGAAAACTAAAGACCTGAACATGGATCACCAATAAGTGCTAGAATTCAGACCTTTATCCATGGCCAAAAACTGAGCAATGGAGCTGTAAGAACTGAGCAGGAAGAAACAAGCAAATCCCAGGCTCAAAGTTTTCCAGTCAGGCTAATATTTTAGGAATCATTTAAACAAATAATCTTTGTTGTCTTAGAGACAGCATGCCAAGTGACAGAGAGAGGAAAGGCACAGAACCCTGATCATTGCACACAGAACCTCCTATTGGCTGCAATAGCCATGGTCCCTAACTGGGTGAGAACTTGCTCTACAGAGCACAAGCCTTGTAATTTTGTAGACTTACTAATTTGCCCCACAAGGTCCCTTACCCACCCTAAGGAGAGCATTTTAGAATCTATCCATCCTCTTACAACTGAGACACTTCCGTCGCTGAGAAGAGAGTGCTGGAAGAAATCACTTCCTTCTTGCCATGGCACTTCAAGTGATATTTAACATTCATTAGAGATTCTCTATGCCATTCCCTGCCATATGCCCTTCTGGCTGGCCCTCCTTTAATGCTGTGCTAGCTCAGCTGAACAACAGTTCAAATGGTTGGCAGGTGTTGTCAGCCCATATCTTAGCCTGTGTATGGGCATGCTGCCCCAGCAGCCTTGGCATCTTGAAGGTGTCACAAAGCTCCTGGAAAAGTGTCTTAGCACAAAAGTCCTGTAGCTGCATGCAGGATATAAAAGACTATCACAGTCATGGAGAGCATGAGTGCAGGGAAAACAATGACAGAGTCAAGCTTGGAGGGTAAAGACCGGCGAGTTAAGCTAAACTGGGCGAGTTAAGCTAAACCGGGATATCCGTCTCCTTTGCTCGGACACAGCCTCCTATGTATTACTCCTCTACTCCCTTTTATGCCCCACAGACACTCAACATTGTGACACCCCGAGTGCGGCCTGAGGACTGCAGCATCGGGCTCCTACCCCGGAACCATGATAAGAATCGGAGCATGGATGTCCTGCCTCTGGACCGCTGCCTGCCCTTCCTCATCTCAGTGGATGGAGAGTCCAGCAATTACATCAACGCAGCACTGATGGATGTAAGCTGAGCCCTAGCAGGAAGGCCCTGGCTGCCATTAAGAAAAGGCTTTCCCCCAAGGTGGAGATGGCTGAATCGCAGAGCCCTGACCCTACCGGCCACCTTGTTTCTAACTGCTGGCCTTTGAGACCATTTCCCCCAATTCCCTCCCCAAGCTTCATGTTGAAACCCAAGTTCATTGTGTGCTTTTAACTCTTTGACTTAAAGAAGGTGGAAAGAATAGATCAAACACTGAAGAAAAAAAAATCCCAAGCTCAAGTCAATAGTTCTATCGTGCAAGATGCTATGTCCCACAGAAATGACTCAGCCAGAAGTTCAGGTCTGGCCACATTCCCCAGAGTTTGAGACCTCAGGAGATAAGATGTGGTGTATCATCTTGGGGGTCCCTGCTGGAATTTAGTTCCTCAGATAATTCCTTTGTGAGGCAAAGAGGAAGACAGCACACAGTAGATGATCAGTAAATGGCTAGTGGGCAGTGATGGGATATTTTAAAAGGATCAAGAAGAGAAACAGGCCATGGCCCTTAAAGCATCAACCCCTGCTTCCTCAACAGCATGTCCTGCCCAGCGTTCCCATTCCTCTGCCTCACATGCCTCCCTCCTGGGTCTTGGGGCATTTTTTAGCTGTTATCATTGCACCTTCAGGATACGCAGATGCTTGCAGTGCTATGGCCCACAGACAGATTAGTCTCATCCATGCTCCTTGCAGCAGGCGTGACTCAGTCAGACTGAGGAGGACTTGCTCAGGGTATCCTAGAGTGCTAGAGCCAGACTTAAGAGTTCCTAGCTCCCACCTTAGAAAAAAGATACTATAAGGTCAATACCCAGCTAAGGTGTCAAAAAAAAAAAAAGAAAACCTTCCCTGGCTTTGGCTTACAGATGCTTATATTTTCCATGGAAACCGGGCTAAGTGCAGGAGCAGGGAGCCTTTGTCTGGATCATGTTAAGTAGCTGGAATTGCTGAAAGAGGAAGAAAGACTTCTGATATTAGCTTAGGGCCGCCTTCTATTGCTCTCTTTCTGTCTGTCTCTCTCTCCCTGTTTCTCTCTCTCTCTCTCTCTCTCTCTCTCTCTCTCNTCTCTCTCTCTCTGTGTGTGTGTGTGTGTGTGTGTGTGTGTGTGTGTGTGTGAAGACATGGTTCAGAGATAAACCCATACTTTCATGTTCCTCCCGCCATTATCCCCCCATCACCCCAGCATCCTCTCTCACTGCTTTTTTCTACTTCATAGATGAGATGCTGCCTGGAGTCAAATACCTTCTGCCAAGCTCTGGTTCTGATTGTATGTTCTTTGTCCATGGGATATTTCTCTTGTGAGCCATCACTGAGGCCTTTGCTTTTCTTATATTAAAAAAAAATTCCTTATCTGTATTCCAGCCCAGTCTGTACATTATCTGGTAACCATAGCAGCTTTGCCTCTAGCAGAAAAATATGAAGTCCTCTGGGTTAATTTTTAATGTTTCCCCTGGGAACGGATGATGTTATCCATGAAATGGATGGCTGGCTGATCCCTGAAACCCGGCAGGAGCACAGATCTCGAACATATTTTCAGATAAGACTTTGTCAGGCGTGCTGGCCTAATAGAGCATTTATCACAGAGACAGGGAAAGCAAAGAAAACTAACATTCGCTGCATGTCGGGCACCATGTTAGGCTCTGGACTTGCATTGTCTTGTTCTTCCCTAGAGTATTATTACTCTCCCCATATTTTTGGAGATCTACTTAGGGTCAAAGGATCTCCATCACTTGTTCAAAGTCAACTGGCTTTGAAATGATGGCACCAAGAACCAGAACCATGCGACAACTGTCTTGAAAGTCTAATTTTATTTTATATTTTGTGCATCTAATTTTATTTTATATTCTAATTTTATTTTATGTTTTATGTGTATGAATATTTTTCCTGAAAACATATATCATGAGTGTGCCTGAACTGGTACCTGCAAAGACCAGAAAGAGGTTGTGTGTCCCTGGTGCCTGCAGCTCCCTGGAATTGGAGCTATAGACAATTGTGAGCCTCCATGGGATGCTGGGAATTGAATTCAGGTCCTCTGGTAGAGCAATCAGTGCTCTTAACTGCTGAGCCATCTCATTAGCCTTAGCCTGGATGTAGTTTTGAAAGTTTGGAAATGGCAGAAAGGCCATGCTAACAGGGTCTTTCAGCTTTGAGAGATGTAAAGGGCCTGTCCCCTAGTACCTTTTGTTAGATCATCTACTGGCTAATAGAAGGCCCCAGGAAACAGGAGTCCCTAATGTAGACATGACACACATGTCTGCAAAGTCTCGCCATGCTATTTCCGAGGTCTCTGTCCCTCTTCTCTCCCCCATTTCCTTCTGACTTGTGACTCAAGTGCAACAGCTCTGACTCCCACTCGGAGAAGCTACCCAGAAAACATGTTGAAGCATTGTCTGGTTCGCTGCTTTCACCTGCTCTTGATGAAGTACAAACACACCCCACAATCTTTCCAAATACTCCCTCCCAAGGTGGAATGGCACATGGGGCCCAAATGAAGCTTCCAGGCTTTCACAGGGCATTTTCCCCCTAGGCCTCAAGGTCTCTATCTATAACACAGGGAAAATTAAGGTCTTTCAAGTGCTGTGGTTGTGATCGTGTCTATTGTGATCCAACCACAAAGCTAGTGCTGAGGAGGAAAACCTAAGTCAAGAGTATCTCTACCCTGTGGTGAACTTGCTTACTGCTTTTTTAAGGTTTATTATTATTAGTAGTATTGCTGGTGTAAGGTGTGTATGTGTGTGCAAGTGGCTATGCACACATACGTGAGTGTGGTGCTTGTAGAGCCAAAAGGCGTCAGATCCCCTGGAATTGGAGTTACACATAGTTGTGAGCTGTATGATGTGTGTTCAGGTCTCTGGAATAGCAGCAGGTGCTCTTAATCATTGAATCCCTCCAACCTTAGTTGCCAAGATTTTTCTTTTGGTTTTTTGCTTGTTTTTTTTTATTTGCTTGAAAATATCATCCATTGTACAACAGCCATCTCTTTAGATTTGAGCTGCATTTTCTAGGAAAAAAGTCTAAGCTTTGAAATCATCTAATGATTCGCCAGTGCTTAGTACCTGATATTAAAAATAAGAGTGGCTAACAAATGGGTGAGTAGTGCTGGATGTAGGAACAGATGGACGAGTCATAATTTACAAGGGGCAAAACTGGGTTTGAACCTCAGGTCCACATGACTCTAACACCTGACTGCCTTCTACCGCTTTGTTGGCTAAAGGGGACAATGCCACCTCTGGCCAGGCTAGCTCAGCTCTCAATTAAGGGCAGAAGTGATCCTTGTAATCTGTGCCCCCTCTGGGGTCATTGGTCCCCTCTTCAGCATCATAAGCACCTAGAACTCGTGGGATCCCTGCTCTCCCAAGAGGTGAATTGGTCAGCAGTACAGAAAACCTACATCCAGGATGTTTCATTTCATATTGTGATGATGATTTGCTGAGCTGCAAGACAAAAATAATTTATTTGGATAATCCCCATCCAAGTGACACTTTCCTAATGAAATGTCTTAGTTTGGAGGAGAATGTGTTCATTATGAGAAGGTCCCCTTTGCCGCCAGGGTACCAAGAGATAACAGAGCAGGCAGGTGCTATGTGAAATCTATTTGGCAAGCTCAGGGCCTCTGGCAGCCCTCCCGGCCTCATCATGATCAGAATATCACTGACGGGTATGTGTTTGACTAAGCCTGTGTTGTTCCTTTGTCAGAGTCACAAGCAACCTGCCGCCTTTGTGGTCACCCAGCACCCTCTCCCCAACACTGTGGCAGACTTCTGGAGACTGGTGTTTGATTATAATTGTTCCTCTGTGGTGATGCTGAATGAGATGGACACTGCTCAGGTAGGAGGGGGCATGGGGCTGCTGTTGGTAGGTCCCAGTGGGTCATGATTGGTATGTTGTAAACTGGCAAGGAGACTATCCAACACCCCAATGATGGGCACTGTCAGACTGCAAATGCCAGGCACACCATCCTGCTGGGAAGGAGTATCCCACTGAATCCTTCACCAAAGACACCCATAAATTAGTCCCCTTGGCTATGGACTTTATCTAACTACACCAAGGACAGGACCCTGTTGTCCCTGCCTCAGACACTGGTTATAGCCTTACTCTAAATCATGAAGAGCTCAGAAAACCAAGATCCCATACAACACTAAGCACCAGCCCCAAAGGCTCTTCACCATTTGGCCTCTGCTGGCAGAACCTGGAGTCTGAACCTAGGAAGCTTTGCTCACTGACCACCCAGCTAAGCCTTGACTTCATGCCTTAACCCCTCTGGGTCTTTGTGTGTCTACACTTCCCCACAACTAAGACACAGGACACTATCTTAGGACAGTCTCTGGAGATCACCATTATATGGCAAAATAGCTCTCTTCTAGGGTAGGTGGGATGAAGGTGGCCTTTCAGAGTTTTGCAATGTGGCTTTTCAGTGTCTTGAAGGAAGCCCAAAGTCATTCAATGCACTCTTGTGTGAGTGCTGGCCTTGCACAGGCCTTGGGTGGGAATAATTTTTTTGCCAAACGGGGCTGAGCTATAGTCCCAGAGACAGTTGAGCAAGTTATTCTAGGCTTGTGTGGCTATGCTGTAATAGAGGTCAGCAATGAAGTGCCACGTTGACCTAGAGCAGGGAGCAATTAATTCTACCCAGAGGGTGGGGGAAGAATTCAAAGGGAAGGTGACTTGGACCTTGAAGGGGGCAGGGAAGATCTGGTCACACCGGGGATGGATGGCTGGGTAAAGGTATTCTACACAGACAGAACAATGGAGACAAAGGCGAGGCAGATAGACATATAGAGGCTTGTTTGTAGTCAGCTTCAGTTCCAGTGTTCTAGGGCTGTATCCAGAGGGAGAGAGTGAAGTAAGGCTGGAAAAGACAGCAGGGCTCAGTCAACAGGGAAGTTGCTTGTTCCGAGCTCAGGAGCCTGGGCCTTGGACTTTAAAAGCAATGATAGAATGGGATTGCTGGTTATAAGTGACAAGATCCTTTCTACCAATAAAAATTTTTGTGCAAGCCCAGTGAATGAAGGAGGAATACTCAAAATCTGGGCATATTAAAGCAGGAGATGAAGGCAGAATGCACCACCCACACTGGTCTTTCATCTGGCCTGATAGCTCTTAGTTAGTCTGTCATCTGGATCTCTTTGCAGTATCCAGGGGTTCCAAGATCATTAGGAAAACATTGCTAGACATCGGGGGTTGTCCTAAGGTTTCCAACTTGTGTTAGAAAAATGGAGTCCAGGATCAGAGCACACAGACATGGAAATCAGAGACTGGAGAGAAAACGTGGCTTATATTCATCAATTGAAGAGGAGATCTGAGCAGAGAAAGTAGCCAGGTCAAAGCAGAACTTAGACTAGATGTGAAATCATTTCCAGTGTGATGTCCGCACACTTCAGGGAGTAGTTGCTTGTGAATGCAGATGAGAAGAAGCCATGGATGGTGGTAGGTAGCTTGTTTAGGTGACCAGATACCCAGGAAGCACATGGACAAAATGGAAAGGCAGGAAGATGGGAGAGGTGAGTGTGGACAAGAGCAGAGTAGAGGGGGGAATGAGTGTGTGTTATAATGTGTCCATGAGAGATATCCAGAAGAGGTTCCCTTCATTCACACATTCCATATTCAGTGAGCATCTGCTACTGCAATTTGCTGGAAGCTATTCTAGGTTCTTGGAATGCATCAGTGAACAACACAGACAAGGTGAAGCAAGAATGTTCCTGTCTCCTGTGCACTTCCTATTTTAAAGGGGGAAGACCAACCATAAACAACAAATGCTCTATAATGAATTTGATCATATGTTGGGACATGAGGAGAAGGAAGCACAGAGAATATTTTGAAATTGGGTTGAGGCACGAGACACAGATGTACTAGAATAGTCAAGGAAGGACTTGGAAATATGTGAACACAGAGCTGAAGGAGGCTCAAGAGCAAGCTGCATGCTCCTCCTGGGGAACAGTGTCTCTGGCAAAGGGAACTGTGTATCCAGGTAGTAGGGTAGGAAGACAAGTGACACCCTCCAGGAACAGCATAGTACTCTGAGGCAAGAGCGATGGGGAGAGTTTTAGGCAATGGTATCAGAAGAGTAACAGAGTTACATGCCATGAGCAACCTCAGTGATCAAAGGGAAACCTTGGAACTTCATTCTGCATAGGATAGGAAGACACAGACAGATTTGCCTGAAGGGTGACACCTCTTGACTTTTAAAAGTACAGGGAGTAGCAATAAGAATAGTCAGGTGCAGGTGATGGTGACTTGAGCAGGGTGGTAGCATGGTGTAGACTCTACATGTGTCCCAAAGGGAGGAAGACAAACTATGCTGCCTGATGAAGAGGGGAGGCAAAGGAGGCCACTAAAGTTTAGGCCGTGCAGAATGGAGGATTGAAAACAGAGATAACAGTAGGAAAAAGTAAATTTCCCCTAAAAGAGAGTTCTAGAATTTTCTCTATCAAGTTCTAGAATCAGAAATTATCACCACCTGCTCTTCTGCATGGACAAGTAAGGCAACAACGCACCTTTATGAAGTGTGAGTGAGCTGGGACCTGCAAAAGCCCCCCATGCGCTCATTAAAGTTGTGACTCAATGGTAGAGCGCTTGACCAACATCCATGACCCTCTAGGTTCGATCCCCAGTAGACAGATGTGTGCATGCTTGCTCTTCTCTTTATCCAACACCCATTTTGCAGAATTGGAGCTTTGGAACAGAATGGCGATTATGAAGAAATTGGGGCATAGAATGTCAAGGTCACTGACTGTAGTTCCCCCTTTACAAGAATAGATCCTTGGTGAATGATAGATCTTTCAGGCCCAGATGTTGGCGCAGCAAAGCCAGTTTGAGGCTCTGAATATAAAAACATTGGGCTCAGAAGCAGCCCAAGGTTGGCTGCCATACACAGCTGGCAAACATCCCCTGAAATCGGCAGATGAATAGAGCACTTATTGATATAAATATCATCACCACAGCAGCTGGGAGCCTTACAAAAATAAGCAGCGTTATAGTGTGAGCATTAGAAAAGCCGCCTTCCGCACCTGGAGGGGTGGTTCTTTGAAGTGGTGTGAACTTTTGCCTGCTAGCATTGCTCCTGCCAAGGCAGCCCAGCACATGGGCCAGGCCAGCAAGGTGGACAGGATTGCGTAGGTCCTAAGTATCTCTCAATTGCTCCTAAGAAAACTAACAGCACAACCTGTGGTTTGACTATGCACTCCTGTTGGAGGGTGGTCAAATTACAGGTAGGATGCAAGAAGATAAGGACAAGGAGAGTATGTGAGCTCTTGGGAGCCTTGATTTCCTTGTACTGCTGTGGAATTGGTCTACCTTTGCTCTGAATCCTATGCTTCTTCTTTGAATCAGCCATCTGTAGCCACAGTATTGTTTTCCAAGTAGATACTGATCAGAGAACTGGGATTCATGAGAGCTATTGATAAAGATTCTCAAACCTCTGCCTTCAACCCTAGACCTTTTACTAACTCTTTAAGACTCTGGGAGCTGGGAAGTAACTTGCTGGATAAAGTTCTTGCTCTAGGACCTAGACACAAGAGAAGACCAAAGAGGCACCCAATCCTGCTCATCCCCATGAGGCACATGTTGTGGCAGGAGATGAATCCCTTTCAGACTGTCTTCAACCAAAAGTAAAACCCCTCTAAAGTGGAATCCGTAAGAGGCTTGAGGAGCAGAAAGACCCAGAGCAGAAGGGTGGTGGAGATGGTATTCTGGGAAAGGGGAAGAGGTGGCATATCACATAGCCCTCAAGATCTGTGACAGTAGGAAGAATTACAGTAAAAAGGACCACTTGTATCAGCCTGGAATACTGGTGTTTCCAGTTCCCTTGAATATTAGGTTGCTTCAGAATATGGGCAACTTCTCCTAATTTTGCTTGTTGCTAATACTAGGGAACACTTAGTTCCCTAGTGTTTATCTTGTTCAAATTTGAGAGAATTTTGTATTCCAAGTTGCCTTCCAACATTTCCCAAGGTTTCCCTCTCTGCATGTCATAGTTGGTTACCTTTCTTCTATTGCTCCATGGGCTTTTACTGTGTCAGCAAGCTTCTGTTCTGTAGACCGTGTGCATTCTAGATGACAGAATAATCCTCATTTTGCTTTCAAAGACTTTGGATATAGTTCAGTGAATTTCCCTGATAACTTTGTAGACACTACTTTGGAAACCATTGTTTCCTTCTTGTATATCTGGAAGCCAAGGCCCAAGCAGGAAAACAATGTTAACAAGGTCACCTGACCCATCATGAACTTTTTGCCTATGACCTTCTGCCAGGGATAATGGAGATGTTTATACCAGTTAAAGACATATTTCTAGGTCCTGGTTCCATCACCCAGAAGACAGTAACATTTCCTTACAGTAAAGCAAGAGCTTACAGCTTATACAGAAGTTTAGTTGCCCAGTTTTGAGGCCCTACTGTGAAAAGCCTGAGATCCAATGACACAAAAAAGAAACAGGTAGAAAGGTGGGAATTGGGTGGATCTGAGGATAAGTGGATATATGTGATAAGTTTCCATGTGGGTGAAAGCTTCTGGAAGGGAGGGAGGCAAACGCTCCCTTCTAGGGAGAGAGAAAGGCGACATTTGAGAAATGTGTTTGTTGTCATTATGTCTACAAAACAAATATTCAAAATTGATTTGATTTATTCATTTTACCAGTGCTCGAGAAAGCACAGCCTAACATGCCAAGTAAATGCACAGAATGTCCTTTCTGTACTTCAGACTGCTTAGGCCTGCCTTTTCAAGGCACTGTACCTCTAGCTCCCAGAATAGTGGAGGTAACACTGGAATAGGAAGTCGGGGTCATTCAGATTTTCCTGATGCTCACATGCGGTGTCACTCTGAGTCAGTTTTCATAACCCAAATGTCAGCCAAGTTCCCAAATCTCTTCCTTTCTCCCCAGTCTGTGAGAAAAACCAAGTATCCACCCGACATTTTTATGAAACTCCAAGGCATTCCCAGTCTCATACTTGTTGGGGACTGTGGACCCGTATACCCTGAATTTCCTGTAAACAGCTTGTTTTTCCTATGCTTGCAGCTGCTCTGAGCAGAACAACTTGTTTTCCTGTGTTTGCAGCTGCTCTGAGCACAAGACCCTGATAGCAGGGGAGTGGTTTCTGGTTGCTTGCAGCTGAAGGATCCCAAAAGCGAGGGCATGGTCCTTGGTCAGGGAAGGCACTATGCAAGCTGCCCTATAACACAATAAAGGGGGCATTCTTGGGGAATTCAATGATGACCCGTGTCCCTGTGTCAGTGTGTTTGTGTGTTTTAATCTCCAGGCCCTTGCCCAGCTCGCGAACCGTCCCGTAGTGCAGGCTGTACGCTACAGGCATAGTACCGTAGTACGCATAGAGCACAGAACAGGTGTAGTGTGTTACACATACTCACTCCAAAGTTCTAGTTTTGCATGGATGGGAACAAGGTAGGGCTCGTATCCCTGCAATTTCATGATTTAAGGTTGAATATCATACATCATCTTTCTTAAATCCCATCTTGTCCTTTGCTTATGGCAGCACATCTTTCTCCAAACTTGTCAGCTAAATCCATTTCCTCCTCTACCCACCTCTTCTCCTACTCCCACTTTCTCAATCCTACTCTTCTATTGGACAGGATTAGAAAGACGCGAGAGGGCTGCATAGGCCGGGCAGTGGGGATTATCTCAACTACATGCATTGATAGGAAGACCACTGTGGGTGGCATCATTCCCTGGTTGGAATCCTAGACAGTATAAACATAAAACAGAGTTGCAGTGGCATGACTTCATTGCTGACTGCTTCCTGTTATGGATAAAGAAGGACCATTTATTCCAAGCTCCTGACATGTTAATTTCCCCACCATAATGAGCTGTACTCAAACTGTGACTCAGAAAAAGATCCTTTCTCCCCTTAAGTTGTTTTGGTCAGAATATTTCATTAGAGAACAGAAAAGTATTTAAGATATGACCCATCCCTCAAATGTGTTCCTTTTTCTACAAAATTCAAATCTATCTGTCTGTCTGTCTATCTATCTATCATCTATCTATCATCTCCTTAATACTTCTCTTTAAAACCTTCCCAGACTCTGCCTCACACATACAATGCACCTGTGGGAAATGCCCTAAACCCTATCTTTCTTTCCCAGGAGAAAGTTCACCTTTGTCTGCCATAGGAGTAAGTTTCCATCCACCATGCAGAAATCCCATTCTCACTTACAGGGCTATGGGAGGATGAGGTACGTAAATGTCCTTTGATCACAGTCCTAGGATTTTTTTTCTCTGTCCCTTGTACCTTTCACACCCTTCTTCCATAGTCTCTGATCCTTAACTGGCCACAGTGTCAAAGCCAATTACATAATCTTGCAGAATCTATTTAAAGGAATATTATAATCATGGCCCAGAATCCTAACACCAACTCAGGTGACTCTGTTATATTTACCTCCTTAAATTCTGCATAATTTACTGTTAGGTGGCCCAGGGTTGATCCTTTCTCCATTCTCAACCCAGAGGATCACAGGACTCTGCTATCTAGAGTCATTCATTTCTGATATTACCTGCCTTTTCCTACTCATCAAAGGTTTTTTATTTAACAAAAGGTATAGCTAAAGTGCACTGAAATATACTTTTAAAACTTTTTTTACAAAAATAGGCCCATCTGCTTGCTATCATTCAACTCACCAGGGCCTGTTTACTATCCCAGTGACTAGACTAACAAGCATTCAGATTCCATCAACAAGAAAAAGATGTTTAACGCAGGAGACTGCCTCTACACTGTCACATTCCATGCCTGAACTTGCACCCTCCCCGCTCCCAAAGGACATCTTTCCCTGGCCTGAGCAGCCATGATGTTCAGGCGGAATAATGTAGAGCAGCTGTTTCAGCACTGTCTACAAAGGCTGATTGACTTGTGCTCGGTTTAACTCATTTTGACAACAGACAACAGAAGCTCCTCTGCTCCCCAGGAAGAAGTGTGAGCATTTCTAGATCATCGTGACAATGAGGCTGGCTTCTCTCCTGGGCACAATCATGGGCCCTCCCTCTGTACATTTGCATTTGTGAGGCCTGCCCTTCTGGCAGCTCTACCCTTCCTAGGCTGATAGGGGAAGGAGAGGAGGTAAGGAAGAACAGCTGCTCCAAACGACAGACTTCTAATCAACATATCTGGGAGAATATAGGTGTGAGGACACATGTACACATGCATAGAGAAGTCAGCGGTCAATGCTGAACACCTCTCTCTACCTTTCTCCACCTCATTGGGTTTGTTTGTTTGTTTCTTTGTTTGTTTTGAGATGAGATTCTCCGTAAACCTAAGGCTCAACGGTTTAGCAAGACTATCAAGCTTCAGGAATCCTCCTGTATCCACTTCCCTGGTACAAAGATTACATCACCATAGAGCTTTTCTGTGGCTTCTAGGGATTTGAACTCAGATCCTCATACTTATGTGGCAAGCTCCTCATTAGCTAAGCCCATCTTCACAGACCTTTCTTAAGGTAGACGTTTGTAGGAGGAGGATACTTGTTTCCCAACCGCCCAGCAGCTCAGACCCAAAATAACCATACAGAAACTGTATTAATTAAATCACTGCTTGGCCCATTATATATAGCTTCTTATTAGCTAACTTTCACATTTTAATTTAACCCGTTTTTATCTGAGTATTGTCACATGGCTGTGGCTTACCAAGTGAAGTTCTATCTGGTGCCTGTCTCTGGCAGGGCTACATGGCTTCTCCTCACTCTGCCTTCCTTCTCCCAGCATTCAGTTTGGTTTTCCCTGCCTAGCTCTATTCTTTGGCCAAATCACAGGCCAAGACAGTTTCTTTATTAACCAATGGTATTCACAGCATACAGAGGGGAAGTCCACATCAGACACTGTCAATATTTTCATCTAAACTACAAAATATCCAGGTCATATTGAGTTTAAGTGTGGCTTCAAGATCAGTTGATCAATTCCATCTTCAAGATTTCAGGTTTCAGAGGACCAAGCAGGATTCTTGGAGCCTATGTACTTTTAGGATCTTAAACTATCAGAACCCCATAAATGTTCTAAGCAGCACTGGCACATGCATGTCTTGGTGTGGTTCTTCTGCCCACACACGTGCTGTGTTCCATCCCCATATCGTTTACAAGCAAACCTCAGTTCCCCTAGGGTTTCCACAAGAAATCCATGAACCCAGAGCTTTGTGCACGCTATGAGAAATGGAGTAATTAGGAGGCTTAAGAGGGGGCCACATGACATACTACATCACCTTCTACCTTTCACTGCCTCTTCCTCTTTGACTTTCCAGTTCCCTCTCAAGAAAACCCCACAAGTCTCTTTCACTATTGTCCTCTGAACTCCACAGGCAAGTGACATGTTTGTACACACACACATACACACACCACACACACACACTCAACATATGCACATATACTAATAATAATAAACAAAAATTAAAAGAAATAGAAGGTGTGTCAGATGAACCCCCACTGCATTCATTTCCCTACAAAGAGAAAATCCTCTTTGATTTTCTAAGTCGCTCTCAATAAAACCCTATATGCAAAGTGATTACTTCCCCTGTCCACAATGACGCCCTGTCTCCACAGCTCCCCAAGCTGACTGTTCTGGAATTTTTGCAGTAAAGACAAGCTTTTGGGTATTAATTCCAAAGATAAATCTTCAAAAACACTAAAACTAAAAGAAAAATAAAAAATCTTTCCCTTTATTCATCCCATCTTAAGTTATGTTGCCTAATGTTACCTTCTCACTGGAGACATCCCTGTGCAAAGAGACATTAAGATGCACACATCCTCTTATAATAAACTGGATGAATTGAGTCCTGGACAAGTTACCAAGAGAAAAAGTATTAAAATGAAGCCCTAGATTTTATTTTTATTTATTTTGCTTTGTTTTGTTTTTCGAGACAGGGTTTCTCTGTAGCTTTTTGGAGCCTGTCCTGGAACTAGCTCTGGTAGACCAGGCTGGTCTCAAACTCCCAGAGCTCCGTCTGCCTCTGCCTCCCGAGTACTGGGATTAAAGGCGTGCACCACCATTGCTCAGCTCCCCGTTTTTAATTTTTATAGCTGCTAAAGTAAATGTAGATTATAGGTAATGAACCTAGGAAGGGGACTACAGGGAGAAGGGCTCTGAAGCAGACAGGGAAGTGATGGAATTCCTGTGACGTGAAGAAAGGGGGCTGAGGGGATGGGAAGACACAAGAGGGAGCAGGGAGGTGGGGAGGAGAGTGGAGAAGGAGGAGGCTTAACAAAAACAAGTTATGTCTGAAAATACTGCAAGGAAACCTGTTGATTCATTTGTTGTTGTTGTTAAATCAACATACAAAGTGACAGGTTTCTAGCATTTTCACACAAATTTAGTTTTCCTTGATGCCCCCCTGTGCTTCTCCAGCCCCCAAACTTCCCGTCTCCTTCCCCCATTTGTACCTTTCTGTCCTAGTATTCTCCTTTGTCACCTGTGTTGTGTTACCCTCCTCACTCTGCTTCCTTAAAGCCCCTTTCTCTTCTCCTGGATGCTTTCCAGTCTCCTGACCTCTTACTGCACGGGCGCCCACATGACCACACACTTGCAGAAATTAGTGCAAGCTGCACACAAGGGAATGTAGTATTTGTCTTTCTTCTTTCACCACTTAAAAAAAATAGCCATGAGAAGAAAAAAAAGGAGAATGAAAAATATATTTTTAAATGTAAAACTAAAGAAGAAAAGAAAATAATGGAAAGGAAATAAAAACAAAACCACAGAAATGGGACCAGGTGAGATAGCTCAGTGGAGAACTGGCTGGTGACAATGCATGACAACCTCAATTCAACCTCCAGAACCCACAGTGGATACAGCAGGAGAGTGGAACTGACCCCTGAAAGTTGTCTTCTGAACTCCAAAGGCAAATGACATGTGCAGACACACACGCGCGCGCACACACACACACGCACACACACACACATTAAATCTACACATGTATACTAATAATAAGTAAAAATTAAAAGAAAGAAATAGAAGATACTTCTATTGGAAACCCCAATATGTTTATTTCCCTACTTTTTCTGTGCTTCATACTCAAGCAAAAATGGAAGCTTCCACTCCAATGGAACCATGCATTCGGACACAAAGATAGTCTCAAGACAACCAGAGAAGATACTTTGCTGATGAAAATCGTGTACAAGTCCAGAAGGGTCGCTGTGAATAGAGTGCTTGGCGTCCCTACATTTCTGTCTCCTATTTTCCTGTTTCTGGATTATATTCAGCATGCTGGGCTGTGAGGAGACCCTGATGATCTCTGGCAGCTCAAATGCACATCTGCCCACACATTGCCCAGCCAATGTCACCCACTGCTGCTGCTGTGGTCTCACAAATTAGGGAACCGAAGTGAAAAGATGGCAGCGATTTAGGATTAGAAGGACCCTGCAACCTTCTCCAGCCCTCTGGGCATTATGGGAGAGTGACCTGGAAAATCAAATGCAGAGAAGTGTCCTAAAATATAGGACTCATGTTTGAGGCATAGTAGAACCTATTAGCTTGAGAAATTGGTCTGGAAATCTTATTAAAAGAGACAAATCATTCCACATTCTCCTCAGGCTGAAAATATTGGGGGTAATGGACTCTCTCCAGTGCCTCAAATCCATGCACCTCATGTCAGGATCACAGCCGAATTCTGGCAAGGCTAAATTCAATGCAGGCAATAAAGGCAATTATTTTTTTTAAATGGGAATTTCTGATTAATTCCAGTTTCTCTGGCCAACCACAGACTTATCGGTACCAGTCCCTCATTACTGTGAAGGTTGCAAGGCAGAAGAGCCAGTGGCAAAGAGAAATGACGTGCAAATTGCGGATTTGTCAATTACTGCACAGCTCAGCAGCAGATTGTCCAGCTGCAGAGGCCCCTGTGACCAGCCCTCCTCCCCCACCCCCACATCCACATCTCCTCTCTCAATATACTTGATTAACCCCCAGTGGAGAGGCTGGGCAAGCAGAGGACCAATGCCTTATGAAATGTCACCTTGTATGCCTTTGCTACTCGAGAGGAGCAGTAAGAAGGAACATTCTTCATATCTAAGTGCAGAATGACTCCCGACTTATAACAGGACATTCAGCCTGAGAATTTTGACTTTAAAATGTTGTGTAAATAATATAAATTTGATAGAAGCTATATAGATTTTGATTTGGGTGTCTTCCTTGGACCAATGATAGGCAGTACTCTCTGGTGACGATTAGGTAATGGCGGCAAGCTACAGATCTCAGATACACAGCATCCTGCAGAGAAACTACTAATCCTTAACAGTATGCAGTACTTCATTGCAAAACTGCAATAGTCTGAAGGTTATGTGTATTGAGTATATTTTTTTGCAGTGCTGGGTACTAAACATAGGGCCTCATGCATGTGAGGCTATGATCTACATCCCCAGGTCTAAATTCATTCTCTACATTATGATGTCATCAACTAATGATGCATTTATGGGGATGCAGCCCCATCATAAGCCAAGGAATATGTGAATGATAGTGATCATCCAGTGGCAGTAACTATACCATTGAATTATAAATGCAATAATTACCGGCAATATCAAGTAGGTATTCATTTCACAGCTGGTACAGTATTAAGTGATTTATTTTCATGAATTATCTCCTTTATCCTCAAAAAGCCCTAACAGAGAAAGAGATGGCAAAGATTGGTATGAATGGCTACAGAGAAAATACTGTAGGTCTTTGTCTAAACTACTCAGTTCTGTACCTGCAGCACTGCATGGCAGTGGTCATAGACAATTCAAGAACAGATTAACAAATGTGTGCCAATAAAACTTTATTTACAAAACCATTTCCTATGGCTCTTAGGTCATAGTCTACCAATCACAGCTAAAGTTAAATGATGGTGTCCCTAAGGGAGACCTTTGGGTCTCCACTGGGAAGAAAGCAAGGATATCATGTTCCCCCTTTGCATACCCTACCTCTGGTTCTTTCTTCATCATTCAGTTCTTGAGGGAGGAGAGAATAAAAATCATCATGTCATGTGACTCCCCAGGGTGAATTGTCAGTTCAGTACCATCAACAACAAAAAAAAGAGCAATTTTTCTTTCCCAAGAAAACCCTGCCTCAAAGGAGACCACCACAATGGATAGACAGAGGGTATCTCCATGCTTCTCAGAGACCAGAAATTTGAAGGAGCATGTGTTGCCTCTCCACAGACACCCACACTAAAGTCACCCAACAAATCAATAGTCACAGAAGAATACCCATTCTTTTTATGACACACTTAAACAAAAGGCCACCTAGGGTCTCACACTTAGGTTCCTCGGCCTCCACAGTACTGCACTGGACTGACAGTATTCTCAAGAAGTATTCTGAATATTATGGTATGTCTAGCTGTATCCTAGCCTGTTCTCATAGCTCTGATGATCAAAACTGGCTCCAGACATTGGGGGACAGGAACAAATGGCCTCTAGCTTAGAGCCACTCTCTTAGAGTGAGGGGTGACCATGGCTCTGGCTCTCAGCTATGTGTGTAATTCCCAATTCTAAGAGCTCTGGGAAGACAGCAAGCTCTCTTGGTACCAAGTAAATGCTCTTTCTTATGGTATGAAGGAGACACACTTATCCTCAATTAGCACCTGAGAGCTGAGATCTGAGTGACAAAACTCATAAGCATTAGAGCCTGGGCTTGGAGCTAAGACTGTCAGATGCCCAAATCTGTACATTTTTAAACAATCAGTCTGAGTATGACTGTGAACAGTCACTGTAGACCTTTCTGGAATTGGAAATGGTTGGCATAATAAAAGCCAGATTGTGCCTGCCCTTCACTTGGAGCTACTAAAACCCTGCCAGCTCAGCTTTACAGGTAGATGCTGTTCTCCCTACTTCACAGGTGAGACAACTGAGGTCCAGATACTGTTCTCCCCGTTCCTCAATTGAAAAGACTGAGGTCCAGCAAAGTAAGAAATAATTTGAAATCAGCACAGAAAATGTTTTTAAGCCCCCCCCCCTTCGTTCAAGGCTTCAGCATTTTAGAACCAAAGAAATTGGACCTGTACTTCAACAGGGAAGCTGCATACAGTTTGCTTCTTAAGACTGGACATTTATGGCCATGTGCCCTGCTCACAATAAAGGCTCAGTGACAAAGAACACTTATGTGCCCCCTTCTTTTACCTTGGCCTCCTGTGACCTCTGGTTTTTTTGTTTGTTTTGTTTTTGGTTTGGTTTGGTTTTCTGCAGCTCTGTATGCAATACTGGCCTGAGAAGACCTCCGGGTGTTATGGTCCCATCCAGGTGGAGTTTGTCTCCGCAGACATTGATGAGGACATCATTCACAGAATCTTCCGTATCTGTAACATGGCTCGGGTGAGTACAGAGCCACCATGGCTCCCCATTCCCCTTCTTTGCAGAACAGATGGAAGCTGCTGGGAGAGGATCCCACTGAGCGAGCCAAGAGTCTCTTCCTCCCTCCTGATAAGCTCTTCCTTAGGGAAGTGATGTCTCTGCTGATTCCGACTCCAGACCCAGCAATGGCTGTAGCACAGAGAGATGTTCAGAGCGGCATCCAGCCTGCCAGCTGCCTATTTCCTGACACTCTAGCAGCCATGTAGACAAAACTTCCCAGACATTAGCTCTTCCGCACTCTGGCACACTGCACTGGTACCCTTTGTTTGGATTTTAGGAGCTTTAGACCAGCTCCTACTAACATTGACATGGACCACAGAGAGTTGCTTACGAAGGGGATACTTACTGGTTGAATCCTCGGTTGGAGGGGCACATTAAAAATCTGTGAAACAATGGCTAACTACTCTTGCTCTTTACTGAGAACTCAGAGAGATGATACTCGGTCTCTGCCCTCAGTTTACTACCAAATAGAAATAATATATGCCCCAACTAATGACCTTCAAAGAGAAAGAATTCTACATGGCAGAACAAGAAAAGTGTTCCTAAAGAAAGGAACATCTGAATTGAGTTTGAAGATCTGCAGGACTTTTCAAGGTGTAGAGAATTTAAGCAGAATGCACAACGGGATGACATTAGGTATAAAGACACTCCATGCCCATAATGGCACAGCTAAGGCCACACTCTGTCTGATTTCTACTCTATTACAGCCCCCAGGGAATCTGAAAGGCTTGTATCCCCAGACATCCCCAGCAGAATAGCCCTAAACAATGCTTTTTCTCAGCCACAGGATGGTTACCGTATCGTCCAGCACCTCCAGTATATTGGCTGGCCTGCATACCGGGACACCCCACCTTCCAAGCGCTCTCTGCTCAAAGTGGTCCGACGGCTGGAGAAGTGGCAGGAGCAGTACGATGGGAGAGAGGGACGCACTGTGGTCCATTGCCTGTGAGTACCACAAAGATGTCTCCAGAGTGTAGCGATGGGTGACAGATTATTGGAAATTGTTTCTGGTTACATATGCCAGTCCTAGGCATCATATCAACATCCTTTATAATATAATTGATACATTCAAAGGAATTAGAGTCCTTTAATAAACTGAGGTGCCAGTTTTTCCAAACTATTTTTGTATGACATATTGCTAAAGTGGAATACGATAGGCAGACCACTTCCCAGTGCTCCCAATACAGAAGTGAGTTCCACTGTCTAAAAGGAGGTGTATGCATCATGCTTCTAAGTACAAGAAAGCTTGGGATAAAGTGGGTCCCACTGACCAGAGCTCCCTTGTGTTATTTCCTCAAGGAAAAAAAAATGATGGTACTATATTGGCTTGATTTAAAATTTAGTCAGGCATTTAAAATGAACCACCTCATCCTATCCGTGAGGCGGATACTATCATTTTGCAGTAAGCAAACTAAAAGCATAGATGGGTAAGGGGAGGGAGCAAGAGGAACTCAGTTTGAATTCTCCAGACTGCGAGATGGTGTACTGCCTGCTGTCCCACACTGCATCTAAGAAGAGGGAGGATGAAGAGCATCAGAATGAGAACGACTTGGACTTGTTCACTGTGTCAGCCTCCTGGATATCTCTTACCTTGTGCTTAGTAGGAACAGGGACACAGGGAGCCCGAGAGGAAGACACTACTCCCGCAGACCAATTTTTCAAAGCCCTGGAATCTGTGTCCCCCAAGAGGTACAGTAAGCTTAAGACTAGGCACTGGGATGATCTTTGCTTCCTGTTTGGGGATGGGTACAGCTCAGTACAATGGGCCCCATGGCATTCTGCTAAGCAGAGATCAAGACCCTTAGAGAATTGTGGCTGGCCGACTACATCATCAAAAATAAAAAAAAAGTGCTTAATTATGATACCCTTATTTTCCCATCTGTCCATTTGGGTATATTGAAGTAGATCGTGTTTAGAGCCTGTAGTGCTCAAGCAGGAAGCATTTAGAAGAGAATAATGTATCTGCAGACAGAGAGATTTACAAATGCCATAGCAGAAAATATGTGAGTACAATTCCTTAAGATGTCGCAGAGTCTACCATGAGGCAGGGTTCTCTGAAGAGTTCAGACCTATACACAATCTGCAGCCATAAGAGATGTATGCAGGATATCCACAACTGTCAACTTGTTAGAGCATCATTTTGGAGAGAAATAACTAAAAGTATTTCCTCTTTTAAAAAATCCTGTATTGCGGAACATCTGAACCGCACTTTTATCTTCTCGTCAGAATAATTATTTCTGGTGTGAGTGGAGGCATTAATTATCCTTTATTGGCCTCAGAATTGAGTTGTCTTTTCCAAAGTCGCTAATTGTTCACTTTCTTCCAGATAGGTGGTTCATATGCGTCAGGAGGGTCAGAGCTTAGAGAAGGTTAAATACACATGTGCACACTCAGAGCTGAAAAGCTCCCACCTGTAGAAACTTCTGTATAAGGATTCAGTTCTGCACGGACTCCAGGAAGATACTGTGTGGTGTATCTTCTCAGGGTGATGGACAATGTCAGACATGCCAAGCTATCTCTAACTATATACCATAGGAACTAGAGGCTGTTTTCCAACCCTGGCTCCCTCAGTTCCTTCCAACACATTAGATGCCCCCTCATTAGCACAGGACAATGTCCATTCCTCAGGACTCCCATGAGGCCCTAAGATGACGCATCTTTTTTCCGTCATCCTCTCGGTCCTATGTTCTACTTCAGAAGATACTAAACCCTCCTTGCTGGGAAGGCTTCCTACACTCCAGTGTTTTTATTTCCTAGTCTATGGGGGCAGGAGTGGCTTCTTTGGTTGGTTGGGTTTTTTGCTTATTTTCGCCCATGTCTCACCTGCTCTAGGTGACCAGCACAAGGGTGTCATCCTACCAATAGAGAACTGGACACCCTTGGGGTCCCCAGGCATCATGATAGTCGCTGAAATGCAGGCACCCACCAGTTAAGGGAGGATGATTTTGAGTATTTTAAACATCTGGTTGTTAGGTTTCCTTAGGTGAAACATCTGGGAGATTGACTAAGTGCCTTTGTTTCTGCCCAGATGTTCCTTAGACACAGACCATTACATGAAATCATTAGCTGCCTTTGGCAGCTCGCCCAGGAGTTCAGAATCAGGTAGGTTCCTGAAGAGGCTTGTTTCCATAAGGGTAATTTATGGAGCTTCAGAAAGAAGGAGCAACTGACGATGACCATTCCAAGAATGCTCAGTCCCTATTCCCAAGACCAGCAGGACCCTATTTAAACAAGATTTATAAGAACTGTGGAATTAGCCTGGTGTTTCAGATATACCAAGCCAGTGTTCCAGGACCACAGCCCAAAGTCAGGGCTAGCTATCCCAAGACTCAAAAATCACTGTTGTCTTTATTAGAAGATAGAGAGAAATAGTAATAAAACTACCTAGTGACTTCCATTGTTTTCAGTGGATGTCTGGTAGAGTATCCTTTTGGGCATGGATGTAGGTACCACATGTACAAAGACACAATACCATCCTGCCCTGAGAATGTAGAATAGTGTCCCTGGAATGATTATAAAATGCTCACAGAAGCAAACAGACATCATTCTAACTAAACACTCAAAGGTCACATAGTCTAACATCTCTGATAAATAAATGGGGAACTCAGGACACAAACCAAGAAGTGCCTTTCCCAAGGTCAAAGAGGATTCAGAGCCCCAATAGATTTAACCCAAAACTCGTGACTCAACTCAAGTTTCTATGGTTGTCTGCTCACACATCTGCTAGGACAACTACTCCTTGCTCCCACGATTCAGCTTTAGGATCAACATATGTCTGAGTAGGGGGTCCTGGGGATTTGCTCACCCATTCACTCTGTGTTTAGAAATGGAGGCGGCCGCAGCGGAACCTTCTGTGCCATCTGCAGTGTGTGTGAGATGATCCAACAGCAAAACATCATCGACGTGTTCCACATCGTGAAAACACTGCGCAACAACAAGTCCAACATGGTGGAGACACTGGTGAGCTGCCAACAACCATGATCCAACAGCCAAAGTCTTTCTGTTCCCTGGACCTGAAAAAAAAAATGTGTCCGTAAATAGGACACACCCCCAACAACTGGGTCTTAATTGAATACTTGTAGTCTATTCTCCTGGATGATACTGCCACTTTTCCTGTGTCTTTCCAACCTCACCAATTTCTCTTTCCTGCAGGGCAATCTAAAGAGTAATCCCAGTCCACTTACTTTGTTTTGCTTTCTGCCTGCTCCTTAAAATGTCACTAATTTGGACTTCAAGGAAGGATTCTAGAATAGTAACCTGTGAATTAGGTTTTCAATTCAGCCCAAACCTATTCTGACTCACTTACACTAATACTTTACAATATGAAGCATTAAACTGGGATGCTTTGGAGAAAGGATAGTAAAGCTTAGTGGGAAGCCAGAGTCCAGATGTTAAGATCTGGTACAATGGAGGAGACAACCTATCAAGGAATTTGACTGTAAGTGTCTTTATAGCTGCTCAAAGTGTGGTGAGATCCTACATGGGATGTGGTAGAAGGAACATCACCGGGCCATTTGTGAAGAAGGCAGAATCTTGAGCCCCATTCCCTACTGGCTCAATCAGAATCTTCATTTTCAATATATACCCTTGCATGTTCTGCCTTGGTGTGCAATGTAGTAACTGAAAGGGCATGATCTCAGTTGGACATCTGGGAAGTGTGAGTAGAAGCAGGATGCTGAAGGTTGTCCAGACATGGAATATGAATTATTTCTATTTGATGTTTGGGGTGTGTGCAGAAAGTTTTCTCCAAAATCTACCTCTATAATCTAATGTATTCTTTTATTTTCTATCTCTCTCTTGTCTCCATCTCTCTTCTCCTCCTCTCAGGAACAGTATAAATTTGTATATGAGGTGGCGCTAGAATATTTAAGCTCCTTTTAGCCCAGTTGGATGGGAAACCTGCCAGAGTCCAGAGGCTGTTTGTTGCAGCTGACCCTGTTTTTCTGTGACTGACAATGACTGATCTCAGGAGTTTGGAGGTGGCACCCCTGCCCAACTCCAAGAAGAAGACTGGTGGTCTCGTGCTCTGCTGTGGGCTCTGCAGCTTCTGGCGGGTCTTCTGGAGCTGTGGGAGATGCTGCTGTGTGGGGCCCGAGCTTCCCTTCTACACTGACATGGGGCCCACAGAAGTTTACACTCAAGCAAGGCCCTGGATTTCCGATCCCCAGACCTCTTGCTTTTGTTCTTTCTGAGTCTGTCAATCTCATGACAAGCTGACTGTGCGGGTGCTGGGGTATAGGGAGCTGGCCAGCCCTTCCCTTGCTGCCCTTAGGAGGACTGGGGGTGGAAGTTCTTCTCCATTCTATCTTACAAAAGACAGTAGTTTGGGGAATCACTGGGTTATTGGGTTCTACAATCTCCTACAAGGGTCTCTGGCATGAGACATTTGCCAGTCTGTATCAGTGTGACTTCTGGATGCCCCCCTAGACCATATCAGGGGTCCTCTTCATCTCACACCTAACCTCTGCTGGGTTGGACTCATGACTACCATCTCCAGGCAAAACCTGACCTTCTGTATTCTCCTGGCCAACCAGCTATTTCTACTTCATACTTGGGCAGGGTTTCCTTTGCTTTTCCATAGTCTGTAGGGGAGGAGGATTCATAGGAAATGTTGCGGTACATTTTTGTCTTTGTAGAAAGGGCCACTTTCCTGGGCAGGTTCTGTATGACTGTATGGTATAACCCTGTGCTCCCTAGGTGACACTTTCTGTATGAAAGACAAACAAGAAAAGCTTTGATTGTTCTCCCAAGTACATGTGAAAAGAAACCATATGAGAATATAAATCCTGTATTCTCTTATGTCAGAAAAAAAAAGGAAGAAATGAAAAGGGTAGGATGGCAGTTTGGGTGTGTGGCTGTAAGATACATTTCTTGGGCTTATGATTCCTGGCCATTCCCTTGAAAAGTCCCACTGATAACACAGCTTTTGAACAAGTGAGGTAGCATCCCTGAGATTGGTCCCTGGTTTGGGGGGGAAATACAGAAACAGCTTTATAATTTGTCTCTCCAAATTTGAACACTTTTCTAAAGAAATCCAGCTGCTGTTTTGAAAATGGCTACTGTGGCCCCCAGGTTGGTTTCTAATACATTAAGCAAGTTTAGGTCCTGGGGTTCTTAGTCTTGCCCAAAGCATGGGTAAATTCAGAAAAGGGAAACATTTGTGAAGCGTTCCTGCAAGCCAAGTGCCATACTTATCCCTCCCATATAACATCTCATCGCACCCCTGAAAAGGGTTTGCATCACCTCCGTTCTGTAATTGAAGGAACCCGAGCACCTTCTTCAGTGATGGAATTCGGGATTCCAAAAGACAGGTGATGGCAATGAAACCTCCCTGCCATTTTCTTCCTGCTTTCTCAGCCACGCAGTTATTTAATGGAAGAAAAATAAGGCTAGAAACTTCTGAGCAGAGAGAGAACTCCATGAGCAGAAAATTTAATTCTTTCTTTCTGCTACCAGTTCTTCTCGGTAGCCCAAACTTTCAGAAATATTTTTTATTAACTCATTCCCAGTTCCCCAGGAAAGCTAATCTTATCTAATTTCTTCATTGCTAAAAACAATTCTCATGTTCCCTCAGGGTACAAGGGAGCCAGCCTGGGAATCTCTCTAGCCTGGGCTGAGCCACAATATTTGACAGCCTAATAGCCAGGGGTCTAGAAAGGTCTATCTTGCAGACTGATTTAGCCGCAAAGTATGAGGGACACAGAATCCAATAAGGTACACATCTTGCCCTTCAGGCTCACACTATACTAGGAAAGTTGAGCCACATTGTAATAGTGGAACATACAAGCGGTCAATGAGCCTAGACATGAGAGTAACTCACTCTGCCTAGCAACACCCCTTCCAGCTGGGTCTCAACAGACAGAAAAGAAAAAAGGAAATTCAAACCAAGGGGGTTAATGTGCACAATGGCAAAGAGAAGTAAGAAAGTATCAGGAGGGACAGATGGTGGGAGGTCAGCCCAGCTAGAATAGAGCAGGACAGGGATAATAGTAGGAAGGTAGCCAGAGCCAGGGAGGAAATATAGAGCACTGTCATCGCCCTGCAGGCAACAAGAAGCTGGCAGAGCTCAACAGTGATGCACCCAGCTTGGTTTTGGAGAAGGTCCTCTGGACCAGTAGTACAGCATCTTTTCCTTTCATCAGACACTGTGAAAACATCCTCCTCTGTGTGTGCTTTTAATGTTACCTGTGAGTAAGTGTGTGTGTGCGTGCGTGTGTGTGTGTGTGTGTGTGTGTTCATTATTTTGTTGCTGGAACAAATATGGAGCAGATCATGAAACTCAGCTCTTGTGTAAAACACCAGGTCTCTGCTCTACCGTGTAACGGGGTCAACAACCCTGACCTCTAAACCTACAAGGACAAGATATAAAAGGAAACCAGGAAGTCAACTTCCATTGGCATGAGCCCAGGAGCTCTCTAGAAGTCCAAGAACACCAGACTTGATCAAGGAAGACTGTCACTTTAGAGGTTCAAAAGAAAACATCTCAAAGCAAAGGCAAGCAAAGGGGTCCCATGATTCATTCTTCTCCTTTGATGGGCCTCTTACCAGGTAGATTTGAGTCTATCCGCAGGCCCCAGCCCCTACTGGTCTTTCTGGTTTCCTGTGGCTCTTGTCTCCTATTCCAAAAGGACTTCCCTATAGCCTGTAGGAGTCCATAGCATAACCAATTAGCATGTTGCATGCTATTTCCTCAGATCTTGGCCAGTTCCAGCAGGAAGAGGGCAGAGGAAAGATTATTTCATAGAAATCCCAGAATTCATTCTTCTGAGGAAGGGGTGAAAGAGCTGAAAGATAAAGATGACAGTGGTCTCTATCATTTCAAATGATGGGACTTTGAGGAGTAACTTCAGGGGAAAAGAAATGTGTGAAAATTCTGGCCCTGCTGAGGGAACTTATCAAGGGTTAGCCCATCCCCTTATTTTCTCATAACCCAATCACCCTCAAAGAAAGTGGTCTTAGGCCAGTGTGCACAAAAAGGAAACGAGGCACATGGACAGAAATGACATTCTTCAGATTCATGTGGAAAACATGCAGAAGGGCTCAGATGAAATGAAGATGGTACTAAGGAATTTAGAAGATTTTTTCTCCCAGGAAACCTCCCCAGGGAAATCCACCTTCCAAGAGTCTCATCTCACTTCTATTATAGAATGAGCTCATCTTTACATGAGCAAAGAAAGGGTGCCAAAGAGAATCCTTGCTTAGCAAGATCTTCCTATTGGACTCTATTGGAATCTAAATGGAGAAGGCATAAGATATAACTGAGATACCATCAACTGTCCTCACTTGGGTGTGTTTATGGCCTACCTGGCTTCAGGTTGGACCACAGCTGCATCTCAGCATCATGTTATCTTACCCCTACTGATAGGATTATCATGGAGGAGGTAGGGGCCTGCCAACCTCTAGACAGCCATAACACACCTTTTTTTTATAGGAATGGAAGAGGCCACTTGCTTCAGGTGTTTACCCTCACTGAGGGACTGAGCAATCAATGTCACCTACTCTGGGAAGGAAAAAAATCTAGAGGGAGAACTCACTTGCCCATATAAGCAAATTTTACCTGGTTTTCTGAGCACAGAGACGATATTCTTCCACCATGGTATCTGGGATTTTCCCACATGATTACGCTTAGCAACAGAAACAATAGTGAAACTAATGACTCAGCAGATAGTGATAAAGCCCAGTGAAGACAATGGTCAGCTTCAATTCCTTTAGAGCCTCATATTTTACATTCATAACGTATTTGAATTCCATTTGCTAATTTATTCTCCANTATATATATATATTTAAATCTGCCCTTTATGTCATAGATCTCTCTGATGGACCTCGGAGAATGATATCTCTGTCCAAGGTATAGTACCTAGTCTTATTCCTTCCTTCCAAGGTCAATTCTACACTCAAGTTCACATCAACTTATACTCCCCTAGGCACACTCATTGTTGTGTGCATATCCTGACTGCACTGCTCCTGACATTCAGCTTAAGTCTCTTCTTCTTACAGAGGGTTCTGCAAGGTACCTACTGACAGACTAGAATAATGAGGACTTATCTGCCTGGCATGGTGAAGGTTGAGCCCACAAAACTCAGTAGACAAAGGAGAAACAAGATGTAGC
Source organism: Bramus lutescens (assembly GCA_001685075.1). Classification (NCBI taxonomy): domain Eukaryota; kingdom Metazoa; phylum Chordata; class Mammalia; order Rodentia; family Cricetidae; genus Bramus; species Bramus lutescens. The sequence continues at coordinate 143,097 of LOEQ01001928.1, forward strand.
CTTACTCAGAAGATCCTTGACTACTGAGCAGTGCCTATTGTCTAAGTAGAGTCCCATGGCTTCTGATGTGGGCAAATCTTAGGACACATGTCATACAAGCATATGGAATCTTAAACACCTTTCACTTAGCTCTATACAATCCTTGGGTTCCTATAGCATCCAACACTCCAGACAGGTACCACTAGGATGTACAGATCACTATGGCATGGTACACCATGGTAAGTAGGATAAGAGCTTGCTCTTTGGTTTAAACTCCAACTTTACCATTTTTGGACATTAAATTATCCAGCTGAATACATGGAAAAGTTAAAGCATGCAAAAATCCTTGACCAGGTTAGAAGTGGTTAATCTGGAAGGCTAGGGCGGGAAAACAGGAAGGCAAATTGAAATTCAGTGTCTTCTCAGAAGCAAGGATGTTTATGGGATGTGGAGCTGAGTGAGAAATGATGTGGGGGATAGAATAAAGAAAGTCACCCTTCGTTAGCCTGTAGCTGGCATCCACATTGATAGCCCCCCTGCTAACCATCAGCACCAAGCTAAAACAAGTTCCATACTGCAGAAGATATGTCTAGATCCAAGGCTCAACATGAACCGGATGCTGATCCTATGCCATAAAGTCAAAGGATTATGCTGAGCTGAGTTACCTAAGAATGAGTCACCAACCCAAACTGATAGGCAAGACAAAAGACAAAATGGAGACAGCAATGTCATTTGAAAACCCTGAAAAAAAAAAAAAAA
>LOEQ01001928.1:144011-160661 GCA_001685075.1 Bramus lutescens
GAGAGACAGAGAGAGAGAGAGAGAGAGAGACAGAGAGACAGAGAGAGAGAGAGAAAGTTGGTGGACTCTGGGGGAAAAGGAACAGATCTAACTCAAGTTTTCTCTGACACATATTTCCGGGTCATGGAGCTGATCCTCAAAACACACCACAAATATCTCCATCATTTCTGTATATGAGAATAGGCTCTTTGAGTTTCTTAGTAATCATGGGGAGACTATTGTATGACAGTGGCTATATAACTGTATTATGGAGACCAAGACCCTCTGTTGCATGCCTCCTGGCAATGTCCACAAGGTGTGGAAAAGCTATCAAAGGACCACATTCATCCCTAAATTCCATCCGTGAATATTAGGTGTCCCACAGGTGGAGTCAGCATCCACATTGATAGCCCCGCAAACCTGCTACCCCTTTACCTAGCATGGATCCACCTAAGAGCTTAGTAGTGGTCCACCGCAGCTGGTGCAGGAGACAGTCAAGGACTGGGATGGAAGACAATCTACTAGAAAAGACATTGGAAGGCAGTTAACCATGAGGCTTCCTTCTGGATCTAAGAACCACTCTAGATGGTAAAATGAAGACTCTGGTTCTTTGTTGGAAAGTTCAGAGAATGATGCCTAGGGGTCCTGGAATCTTAGACAGCAAAGTAACGGTATGAGATCTGGGCCATGGAGGGTACCTAATGTGGGTCATGGTTCTTCAGTGAGAATAATTTCTAAGGGCTTTGCGTGCATATTCATGTTAGTCTAGAAAAATGTCACCCTCCTGAAGGGACAGGCAGGATACTAGTATCCATGATCTTCATAAGACTGCGGATGCTTGGATAGAGTCAAGCAGAGTTTGCTACCCTGGTGACTCTTCTGGGGGGTTCTAAGATGAGTGAAGAAACAGGGCCTGTAAGAAAGAACTTGACGACTGCCAGAGAGGCTAGCTAACCATTTCATGCTTCCCAGCGGAAGCTGGGCTTCTCCATCTGCTGGTGTGAAGTGCAGAAGCAGCGTTGCTGTGATAGACTTCAAAGTCAGTTTCACCTTGGCTGGGCAAATCCTCGCAGAGTGAGAGTCGTGTTTGAACAGGTCCCTGCAAACTGTAAGCTAAGCAGGTCGTGCTTTCCAATCAAAAGGCAGCCCCAGCTGTGTGTGGTTACAGCCAATCACAGGGAGCAGCAGCTCCTTGGCCATACACCTGATGCTTACTGAGAAGGACAGCTCTCACCTAGACTCACTGGCCATAAAGGCTCTCAGTGACAGCCAGAACCAATAAAGGTCCAGGCAGGAGTCGTAACAAGACTTTGCTTCCTGCTAACCCCAAAGGTTGATTCAGCCTTCAGTCCCTACTCAAGGCCTATAGGAAAAGATTTCAAAAGCACAGTGATTCTGTTGACATCCAATCATAATCATTCCCAATGCATACATTTTGTCACCAACTGGACCTTGGGATAGCCCAGGTTAAGTCATATTTGCAATCAGGCTCAAAACCACATTCTACCTTCTCTCTCCACTCTATATCCTAGCAGCCAATCAAAGGTCCAGTCATAGCTTCTATGGTTGCCTTGGCTAGTGGTTACCAGTACAGCTCTCCAGGGGCTATCATGAGGTCCCCAGTCTATACTAGGGAGGCTGACATTTTCATACCCATGTGGCGTATAATATCACATGAGATCAAAATCTCCACACTATTTGAAGCCTCCACAAATTCCAGTAGCCTGCACTTGTACAGTTTGGGTGTTTGATAGATAAAGCACGTATGAGAAGAGTAAACAAAATAAATCAACTTCAAAAAATAAAGCCAGCACTGTGCTGTTGATGTTTTTGTTTTGTTTTGTTTTTTCCTTTTTCTTTCCAGTTCTAGCTTCAAAAAACAGAAGGTAAATAATGTCAGGTCAATGAATATCAGATATATTTTTTGACTGTACATTAAAGTGACGTGTAATCTTTTTACACCTGCAAGTCCATCTTATTTATTCTTGTAAATGTTCCCTGACAATGTTTGTAATATGGCTGTGTTAAAAAAATCTATACAATAAAGCTGTGACCCTGAAATTCATGTTTTCCTAAGATAGTCACACTTGTGTCTTCCTGTGAGTAGGGGAGATGAGAAGAGGCAAATTGAAATACAAGAATTAGAGATACTACTATCAGCTAGATTTGTTTTAATTTGCCTCTTTAATCCTCACAACCATAATAGAAGGCATGCAAATGAGAAAGTTGAGGCACAGTGATGTCAAGGGAATTTTCCGTAAGTGTACACTGAACTAGTAGAAGGGTTGTATTTTTTAAGTATTTAAAGCAGTGTGTCCTTGACTGTGGTTCAGAATACTGGCTTGAGAATCAATGGGGCATTTGTTAAGCAAATATTTTTAAAGTATCACTCTGTCTCTCTGTAAGTGTGTGCTCTGTGTGTGTGTGCGTTCACATGCCGGGGCACAACATATAAAGATCAGAAGACAACCTTGGGGGTCAACCCTCACCTTTTACCTTGTCTGAGAAGTGGTCTTTTGTTGTTCACCACTGCAAGTGCCAGGATAGCTGGCCCAAAAGCTTCATGGATTCTCTTGCCTCCACCTTCCCCTCTGCATCAGTGCACTAAGATTATATGTGTATATCACTGCATCCGGGTTTGTGTGAGCTCTGGGCATCCACACTGAAGTTCTCACACTTCCCTGGCAAATGCTTTTACTCACTGAGCCATCTTCTCAGTCACGCACACTTTGAGGTTCTACATCAAAACTGCAGAGCCTGCCTGTTAGCAAACTACTCATGTAGCAAACCGTCAGCTACAGCTACATAATAAACTGCAACAAAATTTAGAGATGCAAGCCTTTTATAGCATTCATCTGGGATTCCAATTCAGCAGAATTCTCTTATACATTCACCATCCTGGGGCTCTGCTCAAGGCCAGGCACATTGGCTGGGATGGCCATGTTCTGTGTACCTCTTATCTGCTTCCCTCGACCTAGCCTGGGCATATGGTTCTCATGGTGATGGCAGATACATGATAGACAATGTTTGACTAGCCTTTGCTTGAAAGAAACATGCATACAGCATCCTGTGAGCAAATTGAACTCCTTGAAATACTCAGGATCAGGAGCAGTGATTCTTCCTCTTCGTAAAGGCCTCTCGTCAATTTTCAAAAAAAAATAGTTTAGCCATCCTACCAATGGTGTCTGGTTCACCTGTTAATCTCTAATCTCAAAGTCCCCTGCATCACTCATTTCACTTAGAAGATACACAAACATGCCGGGTTGCTGGTGCTTAATGGGTGTCCTCTAACGACTGCAGCACAAGCTAAAGTTAAACATTCACTGCGTAGGGTTTCTTTGAGATTGTATTTTAACTGCAACATTTTCCCCTTCACTTTCCTCCCTCCAAACCATCCCATACACCCCTCCTCACTCCTTCAGTTCCATGGCCTCTTTGTCATCAGTTGTTATTGCATTAATGTGTATGTATATTTGTATATACACACATTTATGTATATAGACATAAATATTTCAACATATAACCTCTTGAGTCCATATAATGTCACTTGTATATATGTTTTCAAGGTTCACCACTTGGCACTGGACAACCTATTAATGTTCTCTTTCCTGGGGAGGACACACATTGCTATTAGAGGGGGTTGGAGAGGAGCCCAGGAGGAAAGGGAACAAGCCAACTCAAAGGGGAAGCTGCTAACCTGTGAGTTTGATGCATATTCTCTACATTTTCTAGCAGAACAGAAGAAACAAAATCCCCCTCTTTGGAGTTTATTGAGTCCCAATTTCTTTGGCCATATCCAGACGCAAGTGTGACCTGAAAACACAAGCCATGGGTATAGAGCCCATGGTTCATTTGGTTCCCCTTCAACGTTGGCAATGAGGCAGGGCTTCTCTACCTAAGAGACCTAAATGTAGTCCCAAAAAGACACCTTCCAAAGCTCCAGAGCCTAAAAACCTGTGCTTCCCAGCCTGGCCCTGATTGGGAAACCTGGTGTCCTGCCAGCTAGTTATCCTTGCCACTCTGTCCTTGGTCATGTTAATCTCACTTATTCTGCCTGCCTATAATTATTCTTTGGGGGTCAAAAATGTAATAGATGACACTGAGAAAAGAAAATTAAAAAGATGAAAAATTATACATAATATATAATAGCAAAGGCACTTTAGGACATAATAACTTTCTTTCCAAAGAGCTAATATCTTTGAAAAGTGTTTTTGTAAAAATCACACATATTCGCTTGCCAGAATGAAATAACCATAAATGAGGGCATAAGACAAAGTTACCATTTAAAAGCATTTGTTACTGTTTAGTCGTTCCAGATCCTCCTCGGCAAAACAAACTTATATGTAATTTTCTATATGCTTGGCATCAAATTGTATATTCAGGGACATTTCCTCTTCTTCCTTGACAGCAAGATGTGTCCATCTTTAGATGCACACACGCTTACATAAACACCTTTTTGTCTTCCCTGAAGTCTTTGCAGTGCTCTTGAATAGGAGGCTAAGCTAATTTGGGTGCATGGACACCGAAAGTTACCACAATGCCTACTAAAGACATCATCCCAGCTGTGGGGCCAGTGTTAACCCTGAAGAATAGCCTCCCCTGTCTGCTTTAGCCCTGAGGAGAGACAGACAGAAGTGGCACATCTTTCTTTATGTGCCCCTTGGCTGAAACTTCTAAATCAGTGATTCTCAACCTATGGGTCACAATCCCTTTGGGCTCACATATCAGATATCCTGTATGTGAGATATTTACATTGTAATTCATAATAGCAAAATTACAGTTCTGAAGTAGCAATGAAATAATTTTATGGTGGGGGTCATAACAACATGAAGAACTGTATTAAAGGGTCACAACATTAGGAAAGTTGAGAACCACTGTTCTGAAGGTTCTCTAGTCTTCAAAATAGCTCCACAAGCTGAGGACCAGGCACTGAAAATATGAGCTCATGGAGAATATTCCAAATTCTAACCATACACACATCCAGATAGCTGGAATAATATCAAGAGAAGTAGAGATGCATAGATAGAGACAATAAATTAAATACATAATCCATTAAAAACTTTCAGAATCATCTTTCATCATAGGGAACAAAAAATAATTCTCATTTATAAATATCTATACTTTCTAAATTTTATATTCTATTCATATTCAGAAAAGCCAATTATGCAGAAAGTGGAGAGAACGAAACGTAATAAAATGAAGGTAGAATAGACAAGATGGTAGTAAAATATAGGTGGCCATTCCAAAAGATCTACTATACACCTTGACCAAGGTAAAGCCAAAAATTTGGTATTTCCATCCAAAACAAGAAGAGTGTGGTCAATTAGTCAAACAATGTCCGAAGAAGAAGATTAAGTCAGTTGCTCAGCATAAATAAAAGCAATAAAAGTATTCCTGCTATGGAGCCTAGACAAAAAGGCTTTTGTCAGAAACTCCCTCACAAATAATAGCTTCAACAACAGCCTTAGCAGACAATGATCTCTGCAAGGACAATCCCCGTCTCTGCAGGCTGATGACCTCATTCCATTGAACAGTTCCTAGGATGCTCTTAACTGAAGGGCCAAAATGAAGGGGCCCAGCTACACATTCCTTGGCAAGTCAGTCCTGAACAAGGTGTCGGCTTACAGAATCTTGAGCATTATACTCTCTGAGCATCACGGTGCTCTTCTCTCTGAGTGTCCATGAGCTAGATGGAGGCTTTTATCCCAGACAATTACCAGGAAAGTAGCTATTCTGAGCTGTTGGGTAAATTTGGAACCTGGCTTTAAGAGCCAGCTGAGCAAAGAGTAGGCTTGCTACCTCCTTTTGAATGGTGAGGAGTCTAACAGCCAGATGTGCTGGCATCAAAAGCAAAAACACCAACACCTCTCTATGAAGGTGAGGCAAAAGGGGCGTGGGGCCTCATTGTAATGAGGTTGTAATGAGAACTGGCTCCATCCTATCCTACTTTTCTTTCAAATACTTAGTCCAAACTACAAACTTATGACCACACCTGGCAGCCACAGCATTGTGTAACCTCAGAGGAATTTCCCTCTGATTATAAAACACAAGAGGCTCAAATGAGAATCATAATGAGGTGTTGGTGCTGAATCAAGTTTCGCTACCTAAAAGAGGAAGGAGAAATGCAAAGAAGATGCAGTGGTTCATTCCTCCCAGGTGCATGTTCCAGATGTTTCCGATCACTCAAAAAAATTGGTCAATTGTCCATTTATATTTCCTGAGAGAAAAGGATGACACCAGGAAAAGTACAGAATAGCAGGAAGAAACTTCAGCAATGCATGCTAAAGATTGCAACTTCCATGTTTCCTATCTGTTTGAAGCACCCCAGAGAGACAGGGAGAGATGGGATACCAGCTGCATGTGTACTCGGCAACATACAGAAAGTCAAACACCTTCCTACTCTGCATTACTTCAAGTTCTCTCAAACTTGGCTCAGAACCAGGGCTGTGGTGACCATTTCCAAGCAAGCTCTGCAGGTTTTCTGCAGTGGAAATCTCCTGTGGTTTCCTTGACCAGGTTCTATAACTCTTGCTTCCTTCCACCATGATCCAGTGCTCTCAAACACCAGGGACGCTCACTTAACACTAATATGCCATCCAGATAGATGAGGAGTTAATGTCTTATATTATCTCTCTTCCTCACAGTCTTAACCTTCCCTACCGTCCTTGATACCAAAATGATATCTCCAAATATTAATAAACGTTGTCTCAGGCTTTGCTTTTAGGGAAATACCATCTGGGAAACTAGGTTCAGGCAATGCACAATCTCCTGTTCTCAGCTGATAGTCTGCCAACACCCATGGAGGGCTGCCAAGTGCTCAGTTAAGCTTTTAATCAAGGGACAAAATGGACTTCATGTTAGTGTAAAGCTACTCAACTGGAAGGGGTTTTACACAGTCCCGGGTTTATACCATAGATTTCATGGTTGATTTGCTCCTCAGATGTGGGAAAAGGAGCCCTTCCACCGTGTTTTGCTGTAAAGAGTTAACAGAACTTTCCAGTAGAGAGCAAAAGGACAGTAATGGGGTTCTTTATGGAACCCACTTTTTTGTAAGGCATAGCGTACAATAAGATGGTTAGCATGGGGCTGAGAGAGTAATGTCAGGATCCAGAATCCATGCGGGATTCTACAGCCATACTTATGTCCAGTCTCCTCCTAGAAGGACACCGCTCATGACAAACCGTGGGGGAAGGATCAGCCAGCTTACAATGGAAGACGTTATGTAAAGGTGTAAGTGATGACATGGATTTTTTTATATAACACTAAATGTAAATATACATTATCTTCAGTGTGTGTGAGGCCCAGGAACCAGTCCATTGCGCCACCTCTGCTAAGTCCCATGCCTTTTCCTAACTTGCAGAGAAAAGATAATAGCAAATCTCAAATTCACATTCTCTTTGCTTCTGGTTCCTACATGATACTCTCCAGCAATGCAGAACTCTGAGCAAGCTTGGTACTCCCCTTGTAAGTGGGGACCAAGAGGAAAGCATCACCAGACACGTGAAAAGATGCAGGAATTCAAAAGCAGAGGCTCACTTGGAGGAATCAGTGGAAGTGCCAGACCATGAAATCAAATCCCTAACAAGAAAGGACAGATGCAAAAGACACAAGATTTGATGACTGAGTCTAAGAACAATTTTATTATCACTGTCTCTAATCAAATAAGTTGCTGAAAAATCTAACCAAGATAAAAAGATACATATTCAAAAATAGGAAACAGAAATGGATATAGTAGCAAAAGAAGAAAATATTCAGTTTTATTAAAGGATATTATATCTAAGTAGTAAGTGTGAACATCATGACTGATTGGATGATTTTAGAAATTCATGGTTATTACCAAAATCACTCAACAAACAAAAATCCAAGGAGGTCCATTACCAGAGGAAAAATGTTTTATTGTTAATTTTACTTTAAATATATGATAGCAGATACTTTCATAAGTGAGCCTGATCAAGCTTTCAAACAAAAAATTATGAAGGATACACTTTTCCAAAATAATGCATATGAAGGAAGCTCCCCAAAGACAGAACAAAATAGCAGAATACAAAATCTCTCTCCTCTCTCTCTCTCTCTCTCTCTCTCTCTCTCACACACACACACACAGAGAGAGAGAGAGCACAACTAGAATAGTCATTTATAAATAAAAAGTTTTGTTAAATTGTAATGACTACATTTAACTGATTTTCAAAAGAAATGTACCATATCTAACTGCATGCCAGAAATTTTAAAATAGTTCAATACTAAGAGTCTATAAGAAAAGGAAGAAGATATGGAATTACCTTAATAAATATTGAAAAAGCATTTCACAAAATTTAATATTGATTCTTGATTAAATAGCCTGAGCAAAGTAATAACAGCAGGACACTGTGTTAGTATAAGAGTTAAAATCATGAACAGTGAGCTTTATAGAGAGCACCTGTGTTCACTTCTCACCATCCCTCCTTCCTTCCTACTTGTTAAGGCCAGAGGTCAAGTCCTGGCCAATGAGCTTAATTAGAATGGATTTGTCAATGTTTTATGCTGGAATGTGTCTTCTGGCTGGTGAGAGACCTTCCAGCATTTTCTTACCCTGTCTCATCAACCAACCAAGGAAGTGCTAAGTTATAGATGGTGCAGCTGCAGGACTGGGGAGCCTCCATAACCCTGAATCGCTGAAATACCACATAGAGGACAATCACATTTGGAAGGTAATTCCAAGGACTTGTGTTTGTAGTAAATAAGTTTTGTTATCCTTAGTTATTAAGCATTAAAAGTTATTACCCAAGCATGCTCATGCAAATAGTAGATATAACAAAAAACAAAGAAAATTTAAGAGCATTTCCTTTGAAATCATGCATACCTATGTCATTTATAATTTTTAATATTTTGGATAATGTATGTGGTGGCATTTTATTATTATTTTAATAAATAAAGCTTGCCTGAGGATCAGAAAAGTAAAACAGATATACTGGTCAGCCTTAAAGACCAGGCGGGAATGACACACACCTTTAATCCCACTACCCACATCAGTTTACCGCAGAAACTGGGCAGCAGTGGTGCATGCCTTTAATCCCAGCCCTAGAGAGGAATATAAGACAGGAGGAGAAAGCTCTCACACAGTCTCATTCTGAGATTTCTGGAGGCAGGATCGCCATTTCAGACTGAGTTCGAGGTAAAGAGCCAGTGGCTGGCTGCTTTGCTTTTCTGATCTTCAGTTTGAACCCCAGTATCTGTCTCTGAGTTTTTATTATTCATGCATTTAATGTCTACATAGCTAGTGCAATTTCAGAGAGAATAAAATAAGACATTGGTAATACACTGAATGCACCAGCTCCTATGGTATAATGGTTAATGCTCTGGACTCTAAATCCAGAGATCTGAGTTCGTCTCTTGGTGGAACCTATTTCCTTGAGGAAGAAACCTGGTGAATTGTCCTCAACTCAGACCATGAAACCCAATATAGTGATTGCCTTGGAACAAATTAACCACAACCACTTTTATTTTGGTCATGATTGCATAACCCAGGAATCCAGAAAGAGTTCATTGGACCATTCTCTACTAGGGCTATTAGGGCCTGTTATACAGTCAGGTGTTCAGTATGAAGTCACCTTTAAATCTTTTAAATCGTACCCAAACTAGATGTCAAAGATTACTGATGAACGTGGCGGTTGTGGATGGTGGCTTTTGACTGGGAGATCAATTAATGTGGCCCCTCTAGAATTAATGTCTTATTATAACCAAACTCATCATATGGCCCCTGGATTCAATCAGAAAGAGTATCCTTACATATTCTAGTGAAGTCTAAAATTATATATTTAATTCAACCTCAAACAAGCCCATATGAATCTTTTAGTATATATTTTTAAATTGTCTGAACAAACGAACAGGTGAGAGCAACCAAATAATTTTTAAATGAGCTACAATGATTAAAAGCATGTCGTACCATTGTAGAAATGTATTCTAGTCAATTCCTTGGAGGGCCCTTGTCACATCAAATGTTAGGAAGCTGCATTGACATTTATCACCGTATAATCTGAATAAAACAGGTTTTATGTTGTCAAGTATCCATTGATCAAAGGCAAGGGGAAATTCCCTTACAAATTACCACAGCAGAATTGTTGTTGCCTTCTGGGTTTAATTTCATTCAGGGAATTTTATTGTATCCAATGTATCCATTAATGCTAGTACTTAAGAGTGAAGTTTTCACATTATTCCCTGTCTTGACTTTTAATTACACAAATGGCACGTGAATACATTCTCTCTGTGAAACAATTAGAACATTTGTGATAAATTCAAGCCCTGTCTGGTAGCCCTTCTCCCTACAGAAATAGAAAAACTTCTAGTCTATCCCCCTACTCTTGACCTTCTCCCTTCTCCAAGCAACTGGAGAACAGACAGGCCCCAGCTCATTGTTAGCGGCATCTGATTCAATGCCAATACAGAGCCTTTTCTGGTTGAGGATATGCAAATCAAAGATAGAGGTAAGCAAAGACTCACTTTAATATATTGTTAGCTCTAGACTTCAAAAATGATTAAAGCCTCCCCCAGGACTTACGCATCGCTCCATGAGTTACAGCCAACAGGTTCTGTACAAGAAGCCAAGCAAAGAATCCTCCTCAGCAGTGACTCCATCTGTCTTTTTGAAAGTAGCCTTGGAGAGCAATCAGCCATCACTAATGCCTCCAAGAAGGACCCACAGGGACACCCAGTCATCTTTGGCATCCAATTCCCCAGAGATGACTAAGGCTGCCCTGGGGTCACTGAATAAGCACAAGCTAAAGGCCCCTCAGAGAGTCACCATATGTCCAAACAGACTGTGACTACCTTCAGTGGGGAAATGTGCTAAGACAACTCATGTCCTGCTTGTCAAAACCAGAAAGACAGTGCTATGGACACAAGAGCCGAAGGGAGCCACATGGGATACACTCACATGGAGAAAAAAAATGTGGCCAGTTCTCCTTACCACTACAACTAGAGAAATAAGACACCTGCAAGTATGAATATATTAAGAGGCACATTCTAACCTCCTTGAAAAATTAATTTTAGTGTCTACATTTTAAGTCAGTGCATCAAGGTTTATTCTCTGCTGATACCAGGAGAAACGCATGTCTCTGAAGCATGAAATGCAGAATACTTACTGGATCCAAAGACACAAACTGTGCTGCCTATAGAAGCCACAACTGCTCTCTTGATGGGATTTGAGGCCTGCTCCACAGGAGGTACTATAAAGGAAGTCAAAATTCAAGGCTAGGGAAGTCATAGACCTTAAGGGAGAACATATGGACATTATTTTTCTAATGGTCATGTCAAAGTGCCTTCTAAATATTTTTGTTTGGATGTCCCATAGATGTGTTCTGCTCCTAACTTTGCAGTGGGTAGTGGTTACTACAGGGACACATTGCCACCCAAAGTGCTGAGAATTGTTACTGTGGGTGCTCAGCTGTAGCAGGGACATCTGTATCTACACTTACCTCCAGCCAAGGTGAGGGGAACATTGCAGAAGAGGGAGCAAAAAAGGATGCAAGAGCCAGAGAATGGGGAAGAGTGCTTCAAAAGGTGGTTCTCCGGACATGATATGGCTGTTGTACACAAGAACTCACAACAGCAGTGGTTACCTACACAAGATCAAGTCAGGTATAAATACCTGCATGGAAGAGGAGAGGCTCTTGATGCCCCACCCCTAGCTAAAGTGCTATTGGCAGCTGATGATGACTGCTGGGAAATCAACAGCAATTTTCTTTAGAGTTATGGCTACTGGAAGGTTTCCCATGCCTCAGTGAATGGCCCCAATGCCCATGAGCATATGGACAGCAGTAACTGGATTCCATAGGTTACAGAATAAATAATAATTGAGTAGACAAGCAAGACATGAGGTTGAGAGGGAAATGTGATGGGTGAGTTCTGGGGGGAGATGAATGGAGCAGTAGGGATGGATATGATCAAGCTATATCATATACATGTATGAAATTTTAACAATATTTTTGAAATCACAGCTCACCAGGAAGTAGTCATACTGACTCTTACAAGCCTGGTTAACATGGTCTAAAATGATGATTATTAGTGCCTGAATCAGGGGATGAGGGTGTGTATTCTACACTGGAGCAAAGAATCAATTAAATAAAATTTCCAGAAACCATGGTGGACTACAGGAACAAGAAAGGCCTACAAGGTACGCCTGGCTTTAGTGAAAGACAGAAAGTGGAGCCTCGATGTGGGCCCCAGCAAGAGATCAAATCAGTTGTAGCTTAAGCAGCCCAGGTATTTTATATGTAAGAAATGGCCTCCCTGGAAGTCACAGGAAGGGAAATTAAATGCATATGATGTAGGAGATTCATTATCTAATTGGCCAAGTCTGCAGGCCAATTAGAACCCACTTCAGAGATGCCGCCCCCTCTCTGCCTAAGAATGGCAGGGTAGCAGTTGCCAACCTTTGGGAGATAGACTAACAGCTGAGAATCAGTTCTGGTGCCCAGAAACTCAAAGATGCTGAACTGCCTGTTGAGTTCCTCCACTTCTCTTTATCTTTGGATGTGAAGCTGATCCCTGGACCAGCTTCATGCATCCCACCATTTCCTCACTGAGGATGGCTATTTCCAATGAGGTTCCTCAGGCCCCATACAGACAACTCCCTTGTCGGCTGCCCTCCAAACAAATCACATCATCAGGCTAGGAGCTGTCAAGTACCTTTCTATATTCCCCTCATCTCATCCCATCTACACGACCCCTGTAGAAAGCAAAGGAGGGGCAATCTTGGGTAGTAGAAAAGGCTAGTTAATCAAGAATCCAGAGCCCTGCCAGTGGCCTCCTTCCCTTACTTGCCCTTAGAATCAGTATCCAGAAAGGAGGCTATTTGAATAAGATCAGCTTTCCATCACTGCAGATACCCAGGTCCCTTCTAGTAAGTCTTGGGAGTGATCTGGGCATTGGGACCTTTTAAGCCTTGGCTTGAAAACCTCCCTTCTGGATGACTCAAAGGTTATCTTGCTCCAAGTTTTACTGAATCTCTGAAGAAGTGTGGGAATCCTTGTGAGTTTCCTGTGCTGAGAAAGAAAAAGGAAGGAAGGGAGCTTCTGGAAATGGGTGTAAGGGCTCATTAGGCCTGGTTGGGGGACAGTCTGTCCAGCCACAGTTTCTACCCCCTGTGGCTAGAAGGATGTCTAGGTTCTATCAGAGCCCAGCTGGGAGGCCATTTAGTTTGGAGAATGATTTCCTCTAGGTACCTCTCAGAGGCTGCTTTCTCTGATGCTGGGAACTGAGGCTTTTCATTTTAATTAGCAAAATCTTATGACTGCCTTTGGAAATGAGCCTCTGTTCTCATTTCCTCCACAGACTCTGTCAGCCGAGATGGTGAAGGAAGGGATGAGAAGGTGACAAGGGAGCTGTTATCTGGTGTAATTTCAGGGCTGGCAGGGGGCTCAGAGGATATGAGAGTAGCTGAGATTGCAAGGGAACCAAATCATACACTTAAGTAAATGGCTTTGTGGTTTCAGAACATAGTGACTCAGGTTAGTCTGTAGGACTGCCCTGGTGCAGTGAAGAAGATTAAGGACAGGTCCATCCAGCTACAGGGACACAGTACAGGGACCATATCATGTCTTGAACCTTTTCAGAAGAGGGAGAGGGTATGCTTTCAGCAAAATAGCTATATATGGAGATAAACAGAGTATGATATTTGTCTAATCATCTAATGCATATTTTGTTAGTCTAGACACCTTTAAACTGAAAGTAGGTGCTCTTTGCTCACCTCATTAGCTCTTGATTTATTGAAGAGAGAAGCAGCTTTACTGAGGTGCCACGTATCCGTGGTCATGGGCTTCCCTTCTCTGTTGTCCAGCAGGAAAGCAAAACCATGTGTATGACTCAGTCTCCAAAGCCAAATCTTGCTCTGAGATGAGATCTAAACAGCATGTTTGCTAGCCCTAGCATATTTTTTGAGTGCTGATAGTTGTTTGATTTTTCTGAAACCAAGGAAATGTTATCTTGTGAGGACTGCAAAAGAATAAAAGAGGAAAATTCAGAGAAATGACCTTAAGCAATTAGTCAGTGTAGAAGGACAACATGGAGGGCCTATTAGTGGATGGTTCAAAACTCATATGATCAAGTAGGGACATGGCTTAGTGGGTAAGAGTGCTCTACAAATGTCTGTACCTGAGTTCAAACCCTGAGCCCCAGGTAAAAAGCTCAAAGAGGTCATGTGGATGTGAAATCTCATATTGTGTGGGAAAGGAGACCCAAAGAGTTGTTGTAGCTGTCTAAATACCAGCCTAGCTCTGGATTCAAAATATATCCTGTCTCAGAGAAATAGAATTAACAATGATAGAGCAGTGCTATGGGATAATATACTTATGCCCTATAAAGATTTGTCACTTGTATCAGTTTAATAAAATACTGATTGGCCAGGAGCCAGGCAGAAAGTATAGGCAGGCAACCAGACTAGGAGACTTCTGGGAAGAGGAAAGGCTCAGTCTGCAGTCACCAGCCAGACACAGAGGAAGCAAGATGAGAATGCCTCASTGAGTGAGGTACCTAGCCACATGGCTAAATATAGGCAAGAATTTTTGGTTGATTTAAGTTGTAAGAGCTAGTTAGTAATAAGCCTGAGCTAATAAGCCAACCAGTTTATAATTGACATATGTCTCCGTATGTTTTGTTGGGATGGAAAGGCTGTGGGACCAGGCAGGACAGAAACTTCTGTCTACAGTGCAGGATAAACAATGTCATCCTATTCTTCTCACACGCACTATGACCAGGGACACAACCTCCAGCTGCTTTGTCAGCCACTCACTGATCCCAGTCCTACCCACTTCTCTGCTTCATTCTTCAGGTGCCCACACCTCAGGGCTAAATGGCACCATGTTTCAGGACTCAGGCTATTTTGTTGAACATCCATGGAAGGGTATTGTCATGGCTGGTACCACCTTTATATTGAGGGGAGGAAGACATTAAGAGAAAAGGTTTTACAATTACAAGTAAAAGTATCCTAAAGGTTAATGCTTGAAAAGAGAGATTAAAGTGTCAGGAGCATGCATAGGAAATTCTCAGGGGAGTCAATGACTGAAATGAGATTTGAGAAACTGAACAAAGCCAAGAATGGATAGGGAAAGGACATATGGAAAACCTACAGGGACCTTCCCTAGGAAGCCTTCTGTCCTTCCCTGTGCCAGGCACTATGTAGGGTGACCATATGTCCTGGTTGGCCTGGGATAGCTCCCATATATGTTGGTTGTCTAGAGTTTAGCATTTGTCCCAAATCTGTCCCAATTTGGATAAAAGATTGTGCTTCTATCCTCTAAGTGATATATCTCTCAAACTTCATCATCACATTTTTATAACTCTCCACCATGAATGCGCACAAACATACAGACACACACACACACACACAGAGACACACATATTTCACTTACACAAAGGACTAAATTATTCACTTGGCACAGAGTTCCTTTTGTATTCATCCTTTGCTGTTCATCACACAGCACAGCCCTGACATTTACACACAGAGGATGTTTGGTGGCTGTTTTCTGAATAAGTAAATAAACAACAGGAAAAATGCCTTTTAAAATTCTGACACTTCTTGAGCTCTGCATCTCACTTCAGTTGTCTATAATCCATGCCTTTACAGTGTTCTAAAGCATATTTGTGCATATTTTGAGTTTGTCTAAGGGCCAAGAAATCTGAAATCTTTTTTCTATAGTCTAACTTGGCCCCAGAAGTTGACAAAAGCATCATCTCATAAGAGGCTATTTGAATAGAAATTATAGGTTTGTTCTTGGAGTATGGACTTGAGAGCACTTCATAAGACAATCACTGCTAAATATCTGAAGAGGAACACCCTTATTGGTTTCTAAAAGCCCATGTCAGGTCAAAGTAACCTAAATTCCTCTCAATACAATTAGAACTTTAATAGGATGAGAGAAACAACAAGCTTCTAAGAACATGGGAACCTTGAAGGAATGATAAATAGCACCACTGAAGGTCCTAGAGGGCCATAGGGGACGGTAGAAAATTATAGACGGTAGCATGAAGCATATAGAGCACAAAGTCTCCCAGGCTGAGTGGAGAATAGTCAGCTAGCCTCCCATTCAAGAGAGAAGGAAGAAGCAATCAGCTTCCTCCAGGTTCCTCCATTCTTCTTTCTGCACCACCTTCTTGTTTCTTGTCCATTTAACACACACACACACACACAGGAGAAAGAGACAGACAGATATAGAGACAAATAGACAGACACACATGAGAGAGACAGACGGGGGGAGTTAGTTATCACTTTGTCTCATTTCTCAAACCATGTCCATTAGTCAAAGCAGGGACATGGATGTATGGTGTGGTGAGGCCAGAGGAAAACAAGGGCGAGTCATTCCCATTGCCAGGGCTGCTGTATTGAGGTTTCTGTAAAGGGTACCTCTTTCTCCCAGACCCAGAGCTCAGGCATTAGAATCCTTGTTTGCTCTGGAGACAAAAACAAACAAACAAACAAAGAGAAACACTCCACTTACCTGGCTGTCTAATTTTTTGCAGTTCTGTTCCCTCTTTCTTGTCTTCTCCTCAACTCTCTGAGAATCTTAAAGACATAATAAAAATCATCCCTCCTCATATCAGGGTTTCAAACCCCTTTAGACATCCAACAAATGCATGGATTTAAAACAGTGTGGCGGTTTCTCAGGAAATTTGGGATCAACCTACCCCAGGATCCAGCAA
>LOEQ01001928.1:166723-180903 GCA_001685075.1 Bramus lutescens
AGTGTCTGTGCTACTGGGGTTATATTTAGGAAGTGGTCTCCTGTGACAATGTATCCAAGTGTACTTCCCACTTTCTCTTCTATGAGGTTCAGTGTGGTTGGCTTTATGTTTTAATTTGTGCACATGAACCAGTCGCAGGTCTGCATGGAAACCCAGAATCACTCAAGAATTAGGGGGCACTTCATTGCCTGCTTCCCTCTCTGCTGTCCCCTAATTTCAATGTTAAGTTTGCCACCAGTCAGCAAAGGATGGGACAGCCACCCGCCTACTGGGTGTCTCTGGCCTCATAACCCACCCTCACAGGGAACATGACTAGGTTTTGCATGCTGAGGATCACAACAATCCACTGAAGAAAGGTAGGGCAATGACACTGTAATGGCAAGACCCTTAAAGCAAGGCAGAGGTGAATTCCCACAATCTACTTTCCTCCCGGCCTCCATTTCCCATTTCCCTACCATGCTTGCCGAGGTCACCATCCCCAACTTCTACACCCAGTCTTGCATCTAAACCTCTTTGCCTGCAGGAACCTAAACAAAACAGCAGGAGTCAATCGCCCTCCCACTCCTTCTCACTGGAGCCCAGACCCTGGTCACTTCTGATCCAGAGTAAGTGACAAGCGAGGACTCAGACGGTGGCCCCAGTAGTGTCATAGTATCTGGCGATGCCATGATAGAATCAGTGCATTTCTCAGCTCAGCATCTTGTAAATAATCTCAGATCCTCGCCTGTGTGATGCATTTACAGCAGCTAGGCGAGCTATCGTTCTCCCATTTACTTCTCGCCAGGTGGCATCGATGCGGGCTTTTCTCCGCCTAGTTGAGCTGGTGCTTCTCAACAGGGAGTGCCATTTTCATAAATTTGTGTTTTTGGATCACCCACAGCTCAAAGCTCTGCTTTTGGTGTGTCAGTAATAACTGGCAGGTCTCTCTCAGGGGCACAGTGACTCAATCATGGGCACAGTAGGCCTTGCTCTAAGCACAGCACTGCAGCTCAGCCCACACGCTCCTCTGTGATTCAGGACCATAAGCATCTTCTGCTCCTCTCAGAGCTTCAGCTACTGTCCCCGAAATGTCTCTCTGTGTAATTAAATAGACAACTAAATTCAACTTTCAGCTAGAAATTGACTTGATTCTTCACAAACGGAAGTCACTAGGATGCTGGGGGCCAGAGGGCACACTGTGTTGAAGTTATGGGAAAATGGTGACTAAGAAAATATCTCCATTGGTACAGTGCTTGCCTGTGAATGGAAGAATGAAGGCTTGGTGTCCAAAACCGGCATGAGCCTGTAACCCCAACACTAAGGAGACAAAGACAGACAAGTCTATGGGTCCACTAGCCAGCTAGTCTAGCTTAGTTGGAAGCTATGGGCTGCTGAAAAACCCTGTCTCAAAAGCAATACAGTGAACAGCACCTGGGAATGACTTCCAAGTTTGTCTACACACGAACATGTGCCTCCCCCCCACATACACACACAAATGAAGGAGCTGGATGAGGGGCACACCGCCAAGACTCCGTGTCTAATGAGGGAAATTGCCCAATAGTGTACAGATTGCAGAACAGTTGAAAACACAAAACACAGAAAAAAAGTTCTTTAGTTCAAAGCTGAGCCCTCCTCTTCCCAGATTTGTGACCCAAGGCAAGCAGACACAGTATTGAAATAAGAAAATGTAACTTGTGAGTTCCTTTTCATCACTGTGACCAAAATATCAGACACAAACAACTGAAAGGTGCTATTTTAGCTCACATTTCAGAGGGTTTGGTGTACCATGGCTGGAAAAGCCTGATGAGGCAGCAAATTCATATCAGGGCAGGGCAGGAGCAGAGAAATGAGAATGCCAGCACCTCTGGCTTTATCCATTAATCCTGTGTAGGACCCTATCCAGGGTAAAGGGCCACCCCCACTCAGGACAGTCTTTCTCCCTCAGATGTCCAGAAATATCCCCCATAGACACACATAGACGGTGTGCCTTGGGTGTGCCTCTTCTAAATCCAGTCAAGTTGGTAAAAGAGATTGCCCATTCCATCTACATAGAACTTAAAACTCATGTTTGTATGAAAGTGGGCGTTTGTGAATGATGTCCATCCTCTTGAGGAGATCGGGTGTCCCACGCAGCAAAATCTGCATCTTCCAGACATCAATAAAAGGGACATATCTCTCTCCCACTCACAGGAGAGTTGTTCAAAGGCAGAAATGGCAAAGGGACATTGTTGAGACTCACATAGTGATAGTGAGAGAAGGCTGGGGTGTTCATTAAACACTGGTGGATGGTTTGGAGAATTTGGCAATAGGATATGGGGGAAAGAATCCACATTGGGCCTGCAGATGGGGGCTCAGAGCCACATGTGGACCTACAACATGAGGCTGCCTGAGTAAAGAAGGCTGGTGGGGGTGACAAAGATGCCTGAATTATAATTAATGAGGACCTAGGAGGAGCACCACACAGGGAGTACTGACCTGCCTCCTGCTGTGCCTTTGTCAACTTGCAAATGGATTATAATTGCCAGCCTTCCCATCCCTTTCTTTAGGATGAGATTGCCCAGGGCACTTCTGAGTTTCTCCTCAGCCCTGAAATCCCATGTGGAGAGTCTCAGAACCCCTGGGATGGTGATAGTACTTGTGGAAAGTATATATTTCCGAGTCAAGGCCCCACTAGAAAATGCTTACTTCCGGTCGAGACATCTGCATTTTCCAAAACCCCCATGAACTCACTTTGAAGAATACCTTGGGGAAAGGGAAGCATTGTAATGTTTGGGTTGGGGAGTGACAATCTTGGGGCAGATTGTTTTTAGAAGTTGTGTTTATAGACTTCCTTTCTGAAGTCTGTTTGTTGAACTTGTCTACAGCCTGGCTGAAGTTGTTAAGGCATTAACAGAGGGTCTTATGGTTTGATTGCTAAGTAACAAACTACCTGCCCTAAAATTTAGTGGCATTTTATTATGCTCATGTACTCTACAAAGAGGAGGGTGGATGATCTTTGTTCCTTGATAGCTGGGACTTTAGTTGGGAACTCTGGAAGGCAAAAGATCAGGTTGTTAGTGATTGGTATCACCTGGAGGCATTTTACTTCCATGTCTGATGTTAATTATGATGGTTGTCAGTATGGGCCTTCAGGAGATAGTCAGCCAGAACCCCTACACATGAGCTATTCATGTGTCCTGAACTCCCTCACAACATGGTAGCCTTGGCCTTCTTACACAGTGGCTCAAGGCACAAATATGAGTGTCTCAGAAGAACCAGGAAAGAACATTGTCACTGTGAAAACCACATGGCTTCGCCTTCATCCTACTCTGCCAGTCAGCCAGTCACTTAGGTCAACCATGATTCAGAGAGAAGGGACACAGACCCTACCTCTCAGTGGAAGGAGCGTCAGAGAGTTCAGAGGCATGCTTTAAAACGTCCACATGACAGAACCAGATTGTGAGCCAACAAGAAGGGCTGACTTCCCACCAAGAAAACCACCACTTACTGATTTGGTTGTGAATCCTGCTGGGCCTTGTCTTAACCCCCTTCAGAACGCTCCCTTTCTCTGGAGTGTTGTTTGCTGTTGTTGCTGTTTTGTGCAAGGAAGAGCTGCATAGGTTGGAACTCCTCGGGACTTCTACCCTGCCTCCTACAGTGCTCTCCTGAACCAGATTTTGACAATTGAATTTTGAAATTTCCATTCCCATCTTTTCCAGAGCAAGGCCCGAACAATGGCTATATATACTGGGAAACCATGGTTAAGAGAGGCTTACAGAGTTCAGAGAGAGTCCCAGAAATAGTCCTCAGTTAAAATGCGAAGCCTTTCCTCAGTTTATAGAGGTAACAGCCACGAGCCTACAGGGTCACAAGGACCCACTGTCATCCGGAAAAGAAGATTGGTCTATCTTCCTGGTGAACCAACAAGCATAGCTATTTAGTGATTTTTAGGATTTTGTCTATGTCCAGAACTAGAGGATGTGGATTTTTCTGACAAATCCCAATTTTAAATCCACCTTGGGGAATCACACTACCTATCCACACTAGCCTTCCACAGAGAATGGGCAGAGAAAGCCACTATATGTCACCGGATGGCCATGGAACAGTGCAAGGGGGCTGGTCATGTGATCAGAAGATGTGACAAGCTGTATGGAAGGTAGTCTAGCTTTAGAAGAGTCCTGGACCCTGAAGTTGATCAGCTCTGGGACCACACCCTAGAAGTGATACACATCCTCAACCAAAAACCCATGCCTCTCTCTCTCTCCAGGTATCACTGTGGGAGAGAACGAGGCTGGGCTTAGTACCCTCTCCCCATCCCATTGTGTCCCACTTCTGGTCTCAATGCTGCTGCATAGCTAAGATAGTAAAATACACTTAGAGCAAACATTGATGGGCTATGTTGATCCCAACAAGTTGCTTGTCTACACTAAGCTTCTATTTTCAGAGTGGAGAACCTTGGCAGGGCTGATGTAAGAATTAGTCAAGATGATATAAGTCAATGTCTAGCATACATGTGCCAATTTATATGACATTCTGACAATATCAAGAGCCCTATCTCATTGCAGAGAATGTTGGGACCAGCTATCAGGACTACCCTAGAGGAAATGAGGACTCTATCAGAGAGGTGCTGGGTCCCTTGGACACACTTCTGTTGCTTCAGGCAGATTCAGGAATTCTGTAACTCCCCTCTTAACCTAACCCCAACGTGCTTACACACACTTGCATGTGACACCCTTTTTGATGTGTGCATGTAACCAGTAACAGTCTTCCTCATCCTAACAAAGTGAACTAACTGGTCAAGAGTCAATACAGGTTTTAATTACAGGATCCACACTGAAAGAATGCTGGTGGGAGATGAGGAAGGAAGAACAGCCCTTGATGGGTGCCTGTAATGAGGTGTCACTGGTCCCCACTGTAAGTTGTTCATAAACATGGCCGCATATCTGCAACTGTCAGCATCCCTGCCAGAACTTAATGAGCTGCTCTTCCCTGCCCCGGGGTTAATGTCAGAAGCTGATCATATTCTCTGCTGAGAGAGACGATGCCTAGTGGTCGGTGAGTTTCAACCGCAGATATCCCTATTCTCTCAGGAAACGCACTGTCCCAAAACTCCTGGCAAGATGCACACTGCTTTTCCCAGCTGAGCCTCCTAATGCCCACCAAGTGAATTACAGAACTCCTCACCTGTAGCCTCTTCCCTTAGCGCACACATGTGGATAAGAAGATTAGCTCCAGAGTGAAATGACTAAGACAAGGGACTCAGCATCTGCCTCTTCGTGGCTGACTCCTCGGTCACTATTCACAGTCCAGGTGACAGCTATCTCATCCTCAGATAGCTCATTGGAGATTTGGGAGCAATAATTGTGCTGGGAAATAAATAAGGAAACAAAAATAAAAACACCTTTCCCCTTGGAGAGACACTGCACTGCATGGTTCCACACTAGCTCCAACCAGCTGAAAGCAGATACGCAGGTGACCAAAGAACAAGAGACCTTCCTGAGACCTAAGTAAAGATTCTGATCAACCAGTAGGCAATGAGAATTAACAAATGGGTTTATTTTTGGCCAGTCATGAACGTAAGTTGCAATTCTTCATTAGCACATAACATTCTTTCCTAGCACATCTTCTCCCTCTCTCTCTCTCTCTCTCTCTCTCTCACACACACACACACACACACACACACAGAGAGAGCTGTACACGTGTACACATGCACATATGCACACAATCCCTGTGCACGTGCTCCATTTTGTTTTCCTTTCTGGGAACCTCTCTATGGCATTGTTTCTTCCCTTGGCTGTTAAGTACTCTGTGCTCACTTTCACGATCATAGAGAGGCCTTAGTCTCCACCGACAGTTCATCTCTCTTTAACATCATTCTCTAATGATGACCTCCTGGAAACATCCTTATCCCCAGGGTCTGTTAGGGTACGTGGCAACAAAGTAGGGTCGAGAGTTAGTAATATGATTGCAGAGACTACAGGGAGTGGTCTGAGTGGACCATCTTTCAAAGGTGAAGAAGTGAAGAGGGAAGATGGCTTTAAAAGAAAGAACAAGGAGCTTGTAGGCAGCTTCTAGAAGCTGGGGAAGGGGGAAATGTGCCTTCCCCTTTAGCTTCAAGAGAAGGCTGATAGCTTACTCCTTAGTGGGAGCCACATCAGGCTCCTTGTCCTAGATTTTCAATATAATAAATTCATGGTGATGTAAGCTACCAAGACCATGGTGATTTGACAGCAGAAATAGGATATGAATATAACCAAGTCTCTCATTGGGGGTCTTTGTAAGGATTAATGGAGTTCTTATAGGTCGTGTCTAAGGCCACCAATGTGGTGACACATGCCTTTAATCCCACCACCTAGGTGGTAGAAGCAGGCATATCTCTGTGAATTTGATGCCAGCCTGGTCTACACAGTGAATTCCAGGCCAGAAAGGGCTATCAAAAAGTGGATTATAATTGTGATTGTTTTATCAACTCTTCATTATAGAGCTTTCTATCTTCTCCCTGCTTGTAGCCATTCCCAAAATTTAACCCTGGCCAGCAGAGTTGGAGAAACAAGAGCTGACCTTTACCAAGTATTTCCCATAACTAAGCACTAGACTGGGCACCAGGATAAGCACCTTATACATGTTCTTTCAGATGGTGTGTGTCTGGAATGACTTCATCTGGAAACCAGAACAAGCCCAAGCCTAAAGTATTCATAAAATCCAATTACAGATCATCAACCATTTAGAGCATCCATTCCCAGTACCTAGTTCTTCTCCAAACATCAGCTGGGTTTGCTGTTTTTACAATAGCCGTCTGCCAAGGATACTGAGGAGAGGCCTCTTTTCTATCCAGGCTCCCAAGCCCTTGGCCCACTTTTCGGCCTGGAAACCAAACACTCTCCATTGTCCTTATTCATCTGTCTCTTCAGTTCATGGTGACCACCCCCAGGAGGAGGAGGACAACAGCTGTTCTGTTGATCCCTCTGTCCTAGTGCCTGGTTTTGACTTGTGGATCTCAGTAAGACTTCGATGACATGAATGAGAGGCGAGATTACAAATCAGTTTTATTTGTTTCTCTAAAGTGAAGATCTCTCCACCACAAGGCTAAGATGAACAGGTTGGGCCTTTTCCATTGCTCACCCTCATCCTAGCCCTGGCCACTGCAGTCATATCTGGTTTCTCTAGCAACTGCCACTGGAGCTTAAAACAAATCTCCTTAAACTACTTGATGATGAATAAATCAATTGCCCCACTTGGTTGAAAGATGATCATATTGGCTTGTGCCTTGGTAAGGATAAAACTAGACTTTGCTGTGATAAAAAAAAAAAATAATCCTGAAGTCAGTGGCTTAGCAGAGCAGATGTCCATTTCTCAGTTCCAATGCTTGTCCACAGTGGTCCATCAAGGGGGCTCTGCTCCACATAGTCACCTAGAAAGCCAGAAACGTCAGCATCTTGCACCTGCACAACCTGGAGCACATGACTTCCTGGGTCACCACAGATGGGCAAAGGGAGAGCACAGGGGCCTCACCCAATTCTCCTCTACTTTGTATTTCAGCCCAAATATGTTGCAACTTATCTCTATATAGTCCAATCGCTAAAGAAGATTACAAATCCTATATAATTGCAAAGAAATCTGGGAGATATTCTTATGGGTTCATCAGGAGTAAAACGTGGCCAATACCATTTACACAAGAAATATAATTAAGATGCCTCCTTAAAGGAAGGTTGTGTCTATAACAGTGTGTCCAAAAATACAATGGAGAACATTATTTTGGCTTTTGCTTAAAAATTAAGATTCTTTTTTTCCAACATAATGTTTTTTATTGATTATTTGGGAATTTCACATCATGCATATCCCATTCATACTCACTTCCCAGTCCTCCCAGGTCTGCCCCCACCCTATAACCTCCTCAAACACACAAAAAAGAGAAGGGGATGGAGAGGTAACTCAGTGATTAAGAGAACCAGCTGCTCTTCCAGAGGATCTGGGTTCAATCCCCAGCATCCACGTGGCAGCTCACAATTGTATAGCTCCAATTCCAGTGGATCTGGCACTCTCACACATGCATGTAGGCAAAATGCCAATGCACAAGAAATAAAACAAATAAATTAAACTCCCAGTGGCCAGCCCCTTAAAGAAAACTGAACCCTTCCCCACCCACACCTATTCAGGGAGGCAGCTCCTTCATTTCCACCTGCCCAGACCATGAAATAATCACTCAGAAACTTTACTATTTGCAATACCATTTGGCCAATAGCTTAAGCTAGCTAACTCTTATATCCTAAACTAACCCATCTCCATTACTCTGTGTATCACCACGAGGTTGTGGCCTACTGGCAAAGTTTTGATGGAGGCATCTGTCTCCAGAGGTGTCTGTCTCCGACTGTGGCTATATGGCTTCCCTGACCCACCTACTTTCTCCCAGCATTCAATTTAGTTTTCCTGCCTAGCTCTATTCTGTTAAGCCATTGGCCAAAAGCAGCTTCTTTATTAACTAGTGGCAATAAAACATATTCACAGCATACAGAGGGGGAATTCCACATCACCTCTCCTTTTTTGTCTAAATAAAAAAGGAAGGTTTTAACTTTAACACAGTAAATTCACATATAACAAAACAGGTATTAAGCAAGAATTATGGTTAAAATATTTGTATTTATTTATCTTTTATCATAACTAAGGAAAACTATGATTTAACTATCTATCCTTCAACTTCATCAAAGACCCCAGAAGGATATAATATTACCTAAGTTAACAAGAAGTGCATTGGAAGCAACTTAAAAAACTCTAGAGTTGACAGAGACATCTTGCTGCCTGGACAGTCATCCAAAGTTCTTCTGTATCATTAGAGTATCCATCTTCAGCCTACAGGCCCATAGTATCTGCCAGACTTTTCCATGAAGCAGGAAATTTGAAGATCTGTTCTGCCTTTAAAGGCAAAATCCATCTGTGTCCTGCAGAATGTCTGGCAGACTCTTCATGAACCAGGAACTTTGAAGGACGTTCTCACCTTTAGGCAAGTTCAGCAGTCATTTTTCTGTGGGTCCTGCATGTCCAGTTCATACAGCATAGCACACCCCTGTCAGAAGCCCTCAGTTGTGGAGAGCTGCACTTCAATATCCCAAAATCACAATTTTAAAGAGAACTCTTCAGTTGTTTCCTGTCTAGGCTGTTCCTTTGGAGGGGAAGTTAAGTGATAACCCACAAAGTCTGTCCAAATGTCATTGACTTAATGGATCCAGCTCTCATAACAGGAGGGGGCAGCAGGATTGTCACAGAAACCTCCTAGGTTCCTCTTTCTCAACTGTGAGTCTGCAGTCATCAACACCACTGAAAAAGTAACTTCCTTGCCCTTTACAGTCAACTGGAGTATAGATCATGAACTTCCACATGACTTCTGGTGACAGCAAGGACCATGGACATTCACATGGGCTCTGGCATCAGCATGTGTCACAGACCTCAGTATGGTCTCTTGAGCTAGAGATGTAGCTCCATTGATAGACTGCTTACCTGATGTACACATGCCCTTGTGTTTAATTCCTAGCACTTCATAAACCAGCCATAGGGTATCCACCTATAACCCTAGCATGTAACAGTGAAGGGAAACGAATCAGAATTTCAAAGTCATTCTCTACTACATAGAAAGTTTGAGGCTAGCCTTGATTACATGAGGCACTATTTTTTTACTGACTTTATTTTTAAAGCCCTCACATTCTTGAGCTGAGAGCACAGTTGAATGGAAGAGCACCTGCCTATCTTGAGGCCCTGGGTACCATCACCAGCATCAGAGGGATTCAGAGACTTCGTTTCCTCTTCTCCAGACTCTTGACTTGATGTGGTAGAATTTGAAAAAGCCTAGACCTTTTTTTCCACATTTCCCAGGCAATGTAGGTGCTCTGTACACACTATGAGAAGTAATGTACAATGATTGGGTCCAGTCAGATCAACCACTTTCTTTTAAAATAGGTCGACCCATGGAAGTGGTCATGATGCATACTCTAAGGGCCTGTGTATCACATACATTTCTCTAAAATGCAGTGAGCTTTGGTAACCTAGAACCATATATTTGGCAGAGTTCTCTTAAAGGGAGATGTCATGTTTATTCTGCTTCAGGTATCCTCAAAGGGCAAATACAGCTTAAGACATGTAAGAGATGTTAAAGAGACAGCTGCAGCCAGGTGATGTTAGCTGTCCCATGCAGGTACCTGTTCAGTTGTGAGGACTGTGGTCCTGGTCAAAGCATTCTGTAGCTATTCCCTCCTAATTGAAACGTTCTCTCCTTGAGGGAGAGGGAAGCTCATAAGATCCAAGAAGTAAGTAAAATCTACATGATCCAAGAAGGTCCTGAAGCCTACAAGATTTCCAAGAGCCCTCTGCACAGTTACAAAAGCAGTAAGAATTGCTACAGAGATGAGAGTCTCTGACTAGCACAGCTATCTAGAATTCTTCAAGAACTCCGGACATCCAGCTCTCATGAGTCACCCTCCAGGCAGGCTATGCTTTTTGGTGAGACACCTGCCTCTGAGTTATCCATATTTCTATAAATAACCCCTTGACTCATACTTCTACAAGTAACAACTTGGTTGACCAAGATAAGTGAAGAATCCTTTCTTTGGTCTGTGATCAATGCCTTGTCTGGCATCAAGGACATTTGTCTACTTCTCTCTGGGGAAAATTCACATAGCAACAAGCTCTGGGAATCAGAAAATAATCCAAATATATGTAGAGATAAAAACATTGATGGGCTTTAAAGTTGATGACAATGGGTTGGCAAGATAATGCCCCCGAGGAGAGGTACCTTATTTCATGCAACATATGAAGATGTCAGCATTTAACTTTGCAGCATCTGGTCTGATGGAAGTGCTTTTCCTGACAGAGAACAGATCTAATGCGCTGCTGAGCACCCAGCCACCAGTGTAAGCAAGATTGTAAGGATCACACAAAAGACAGAGATGACTGTGATCACAAGGAGAGATGAAGAAAGGGGAGTCAGGCTGACAAATACCTGAAGGGAGAATCCTTGGAAAGGGAATGAATAATACCAAGATAAATAATGTTTAGTTTTTTAGGTGTTTTGCTGCATGGATGTAACCATACTAAGCTCCAAGAAACTCTCCATGGCTCACCAATGCTTGGTGGGGTAGATTCTGTCTGTAGAGGGTCTAAGTCCTGTGTCAAGAACATAAAGCCAATTCAAGGAAAACCCTTCTTCCAGCTTTACACGGACGCTCTGCAGCCTAGAGGCACTGACCTTAAAAGTAGTTCCTGAAGAGCTGCTGCACCTGGGTGAGCAGAGGGACAGATAGTGTGGGGAGATAGCATAGAGCAGCACTTGGCAGGACTGTGACACAGCCATCAGTTGTACAGGATGAGACCTGTGACACTTGTTGATAAATACAGGTCAAGGGGCATCTAGGATCACCCCCAATGTTAGAATGGGGGCTTAGAGGATGTACACAGGCAGAGAAGTGCTAAAAATCCATGGCAATTTGGACTATACCATCCATGTAAACAAATGGGCATAGGAATAAAGTAGTAGTTACAGCAATAATGAATACTAAAACATGTGGCCCTACTATGTGTTCATCTTATACTTAGCACTTCACATATATTAATTTATCCTCCAAATTTCGTGGTTATATTTTTACTTCTATTTTCTAGAAACCTGAGACCTGAAAGATTGAATTACCCAAGGTTATGCAGCCAGCATTGGCAGAGCCATGATTTGAATTTAGGCAGCATGCCTTCAAGGTCTATGTTCTAAGCCACTGCCTTTTAATATATGTAAAAGTGTTTTACTAAATAAATTGTAAAGTGCTGAACAATGCAATGTATCACTAGGCTCCTGGCTGTCTGGACGAGGTATTAAAGCAGAAGAAAGTAAGAGGGGAATAAAACACAAGTAAAGAACTGAAAATGCAATTTGGAGAAATTGCCACTTAACCTGTGACCTCCCCCAGGTGGGAAGAAATATACATCATGCCCAGCATTTCAACCATGCTTCCCAATACCAACTGCTGACCTAGGTTCTTCTGTATTGCAGATAACAGACACTACTCAGTCTTTAGAAGTCTCTAAGAACATGACCAATGGCCCTGTTATATCCAGAACATTACATAGCTGGACGCAGAAGATAGGAATGGAGGCATGCAGGTTGGGCACACTCAGCACTAATGGATAGCAGAATCTCAGTTAAAGGGGACAATCATCCAAGAGCAGCACAGAGACATGACCCAAAGGTGCCAGCAGAACAAAATATTGACATACCTATAACTGAGATTCCTATCATAGAAACATGAACGGCATTCCTAAATATTCTGACCAAGTCTATAATTTCACACACCAGAAACACCCTAGTACCAGATGCAACTGAAAACTCCTCCTCCAAGTAACAAGAGCCCAAAGAGCAAAGTAAAGGAGAATTACATTGCACCATAGCCAGGCTGGGACCCAGTAGAGCAGCTCAATGTGGTCCTATGTCTTTGTCAGACATGGAAGATACCTATGCAGCATGCGAAGCAGGCTTTTCTGATTCCTGTAACTACATTTAGTCTTTGTTGATATATTTATGTCAAATCATGATCATCACACTTTCCTATAATTTAGAATGTTTTCTTCCAAACACATTAAATTAAACACATGTTATTGCTAAGAAACTGAGTTCTCAATGTGAACTATTTTGCACTCAT
Organism: Bramus lutescens; assembly: GCA_001685075.1. Classification (NCBI taxonomy): domain Eukaryota; kingdom Metazoa; phylum Chordata; class Mammalia; order Rodentia; family Cricetidae; genus Bramus; species Bramus lutescens. The sequence continues at coordinate 179,353 of LOEQ01001928.1, forward strand.
TTCTTGAAATATCTCAATGACATTTCATCATGAACCAAAAATCTGGCCCTGATGGTTTTCCTGTGAGGACCACAAGAAAAAGCAAATTAGACACCCTGGAGGCACCTTTGGAGGTGGTGAGCCCTCTCCATTCACATCACAATTAGACTTCTGTTGTATTCAATACGCATTGGGAACCCCAGAGAAACCCAAAGGGGGAATTTAGTTAAGCAGACCCCAAATTTCCTTACTTAGACTAGAAAAGACATTAGCATCCTATCCTTATCAAACTCTACACGTGAGACTAAGGACAAGTACACCCTATTGAATATCCAAAGTGGCTCTACTAATGGGTAGAAGTTGAACCTGATCACATAGCCTGTCTCTCATGTCCCCATGACTGGACTTGAAGGTGGTTCTTGTGGCGTATAAAGATGTGGCATATAAAGCATCTCCCACCAATCCTTAAGAAAATACAAAGCAAAGTGCCAGAGATTCTCAGTGAGAAAGAGTGTAAGAGTTTGCTATGTAAAAATGAGGATCTGAGTCTGGATCCTAGAGCTAATGCAAAAAGTTTGATTGACATGGTCATATGCATGGCTGCTACCCAAGCATTATGAAGGGGCAGAAGCAGAGGATCACAGCACTTTGCAGGCCCCAGTCCAGGGTCAGGTTCAGTAACAGACCCTTTCTCAAGGGAATGAGGCAGAGGGTGACAGTGCAAGACATTCCTGGCCTCTACACACATACACATAAATACATACACACACCTGTATATACACTATATTCACACATATGCACATAAATACGCAAGAAAGAAAGGGAAGAGGGAAGAAAGAAAGGAAGGGACTACGAAACAAAGCATGAATAGGTAAACCCCATGAACTGGCAATGAACAAAAGCAAACCCTGGTAAAGATGTGGTGAGGGGGAACAACTCAAGTACTAAAATGCTGTCCGTAGGTATATAAATTAATTCAACCATTATTATAAGGTTTGCAATTCCTCAATAAGTTGAAAAAAAATAGACCTTCTTTTGCCAGGAAGGCCCTTCCTCTGAAAGACTCCATAGCCTCCTAAAACAGCACCGCCATTCAGGGAATGATCACACAGAGCTTGAGACTATGAAAGGCATCTCAGATTCAAACTATGATGTATGAAAGAGCAAAGCAGGTATCATTTCTCTTAGCCTGTCTCCTTGCACAGATGATGTGGGATTCCCCTGTGTATGCTATTAATATGTTTTATTACCATTGGTTAATAAAGAAGCTTCTTTGGTCCATGGCAAGACAGAATATAGGTAGGCGGGAAAACTAAACTAAATGCAGGGAGAAAGTAAGCAGAGTCAAGGAGATGCCTTGTAGCCAAAGGAGAAAGATGCCACGTAGCCTCCCAAGAAGCAAGTGGTAACAAAGCCGCAAGCCTCATGGTAAAATATTAAATAATAGAAATGGGTTAATTTAAGATGCAAGCTAGCTAGGTGTAGTGATGAGGGGGAGTGGGCCCTGTTTTTTGTCCTGCCCGGCTCCCGCACGGCTAGCTTATACCCCGAAATAACAACACACCAATTGTA